>JAODXP020000032.1:24355552-24368755 GCA_027497455.2 Sardinella longiceps | reverse complement strand
AACCAAGGCATACAAGGTTAAGAGCTCTCATTGTCCGTTCTCTACAGCACCTCTTGTGTAGCGTTGTAGCAAAATAGTTTCACAGTTTTACTAGTCTACTTTAGACCTATACTCTCGTATTTCCGACAGGCCTAGGATAGACTGCTGTGATTGGCCGAGCCAGCCAAATCGAGAGTCATCACACATCCATGGCAGTAAATTACATATGCCATGGGGGTATAGATTTCTAGGCTGCAATTGATTCAATTTAGCAGATTTTGTACTTGCCAACACTTGCCAGTGGCCTGTGTGAAAAAGGCTATATGATATAAAAACACATACAGTAGGTGTACTGGTTCAGTGTTGCTCTGATTTGAATGGTGTTTCACCTGTGTGCTGGTCCAATACTGTGTTGGCCATGTACTAGGCTACAAGGGAGTGGCTGGTGAGGCAAAAGGCAATGGTTTTTTTTTTTATTATTATTATTTTTTTTTTTTTTAACTTTCGGCTCTTATACTACCCTAGCCTGACACGCCAGACTATATCATAATTCAAATTTGCTACCTCTAGGGGTACGTCAAGAGTTCTAGGCTAATACTACCCTCCTTTAACAAATATTTAACTAATTTAACTTATCTTCATCTTGCCAGTTTCACTCTGACTCTGTTGAGTGCTGTAAAATGTTATAACAGCCACTCAAGAACATAAAGTCCACTCTGAAAAAAAAATTCCAACCAGTTCACATGTCCTGTGTCCGTACAAAGTTAAAGTATGTTACAAAGTAAGTGTATTTAATTGTTTCGTTCTTAAATGGGAAAAGATATGATATAAATACGGTAGGTTAACATAGCATGTACTGTATATTTGTTCATTGTGATTCAGCCTCAACAAACCTGTAAAGGTTTTTGACATTTAGCACTTGTCTTGCTCATTGCAGTTAAGTGCAGACTTTCAATTGTTTTACAGCATTCAACATTTTACGGTACACATACGCTTTTTTTGAATTTTGTTTAAAGTTTAAGTTAGTCTTTAGTATGACTTATTGTATTGTATTATGATAAATGCTTCGGATGAGCACATACCAGTAAACTTGAAAATTCATTGCCAGGCCGTTAAACAAAATTCTTGACTAAATAACTGAAATTAATGGTCACTGAGCATTCAGTGCATGTTGTAGTAGTTTTGCAAAGAATCTGCCATCTGTCAGCAGACATATATTTCCTTCCTGGTAGGCAGATAAACTTACTGTGACCTTTGAAACTATTGAAAAACACTGATTTACAATGGACAGACATTCACAGTGCACTATGGACTTGTGGCTCAAACTATAATAATGATTAATCCAAGCCTTTTTTTTTTTTTTTTGCTAATTGCATCAGTTCAAATTGCAACTGATTTCTCACTCAGGCCTCAATACTCATTTTATATTGTGAAATGTGTGTTTCTGTATTCAGGGAGAATGATATACAGTTTGATTATAATGATATAACATTATGTATGACATTTTCAGCACTGTCTATGTCTTTCTCATTTCCCAGTGTAAAACCAGGGGAGGGATATCAGGAAAAGAAAAGACTTAACATGAGTTCCAGTGAGGAAAATGATCCAGAGTCTCCAGGGTAAAACAACGACAAATATGATTGCAAACAACAATAATGTAAACATAATAGGCTAAATTAGGCAAAATCATTGAAAATCATGTGGATCTTTTTGACATAAGTTCTTAAGTAAACAAAGTACAAAACTCCAAAACTCCTCCACCAGCCTGCTTTGTATTACATCAGCTCCAGGGCCATGTTTACTTTCACTTTTTGGTGCTACCAGTCTCTGTCTTCTCCAAGCAAAGTTAATGTCTCGGTTGTGAGTTATTCCTAATCACTGGTGCTCTGTAATAAGGAAAACTGAAAAGAAACACCTGCAAAAAATAATTTTCTGTCCTGTTCGTGTGTGTGTGTGTGTTTTGTGTGTGTGTGTAGCTCCACTAAGCATAAGAGACCACACTCTCCTGCTCCAAGCCATGTGTCCATGAAGAGTGACAGGTCCCTGGAACATCCACCTCCTCGTATGTCAGAGAATGTCAGTTCGGCTGGTGAAAGGTAGTTATCAGTATTTTTTTTTTTTTCAAACGTCCATACTGACAAAATCATACAGTACCATATCATCTTGTTGCTGATTTGTTCTCCTTTTTGAAGAGTACCAGTACAGAGGACTGGTGTGGTTGAGAGTTGGCCATGGAAGTGAAGTAGTGAAGGCAAACTCCAGATTAGACAGTCCTGTACAGGGATGGCAAAACAGGCTTGATCAACTTCACTGGTTGGCTGATAGAGGGCCACATAATGAACTAGAAAAGCGCTCAGAGAGTGCAGACCTTCGCCAAGACATTGTGGTCAGAGATGGTGTTCTGGATCACCGATCACCACCAAAATCGAATCATGTCTTACTTGTCCCAATACACACGTTGTCCAACATTTTCATCCAAATCCGTGCAGTACTTTTCTAGTTATGTTGTACACAGACTCTCCATTGTTTGACGTTTGTACTGTATTTCTTACCTGAAAACCCCAGGCCTGATCCATTTAAAAATTAAAATAAGCAAAAGTAATCATTTGTCTGAGTAGTTTGACAAATGGATATTTTTTTCCATTCTTGTCATGTGAAATCTGCAAATAGAACAAAGCACTGCAAGGCCTTATACAGACCAGACCAGTAATATCAAATTTATTGACACAGTGCCCTTGCCACAGTGGCAGCATATGGGCGAGTTTCTTTCACCCAGCTGGACAGATTTGACTGGCATTACTTTAAATGGCAAACATTTTTACAATACAAACAAGACCTTGAGTAGAAGCTTACTGCATGCTGTCTCCCCACCCACCCCCACAAATCTACTGTAAAAGAGATGTAGCTGTAGGTTAATGTCCTGTAATTTTTATATTGTGTGTATTGTGTGTATTGTGTCCTGCTAGGGCTGTCAGGTTAGTGCATGTATTTGGTGTAATGTAATGTGTGTATTCACCAAAGTTGTCCAAAGAGAGATAATTTACTGTAGGGTCCACTTGTGTTAACAGTGTCCAGCAGGGGGCATCAGACACAGGGTCCAGAAAGACAGACCATGCTGGGAGAGAACACAGGTAAAACCATGGATGATGACATTCTGTTATTAATGATAATAAAAAGGTTGCCTCAAAGCTAAAGGTTGGATGAAGGGTGATGTAAATGTTAGTGGTTGGTTAAAACTGCACAGTAGTAGTGACTTATGACACAATGCTTTCTTCAATGCATGCTGAATAACAATGACAGAATTATACAATCTGACATTCATTAAATCATTTAAGGGATGAACAATTTATCTAGCCTAGTATTGCAAATGCAATTTGACTTTTCTTTCAAGTTGTTCTGTCAGTTTCATAGATTTTGTATTATTCTGTCACTGATCCAGAAGGACACTAAAGGAGGCAGAGGTCCGTGAGAAGCTCATATCCATTCTGAAGAGTAAGGCCGAGTATCTGGTTGAGGGGGAACAAAAATGGGGAGGAAAGAGTTTCCTCCATGAAATCTACACAGAGCTTCACATCACAGATGGAGAGTGGGGTGGTGTCAATGATGAACATGAGATCAGACAGATAGAAAGAGCATGGAAACAAGGAGAACAAGGCAGGGTAATCAAACTTGATGACATCTTAAAACAGGAACAAGACAAACCCATTAGAACAGCACTAACAAAAGGAGTGGCTGGCATTGGAAAAACAGTCTCTGTCAAGAAGCTAATTCTGGACTGGGCTGAAGGAAAAACATATCAGGATGTCCACTATATATTTCCTCTTCGGTTTCGGGAGCTGAACCTGATGAAGGGGGAAATTAGTCTGGTGGAGCTTGTGCATACGTTTTACCCAGGCATGAAATATCACACAATCTTCTCAAGTTTAGATTACAAAATCATGTTCATCTTTAATTGTCTCGATGAATGCCGACTTCCTCTAGATTTTCACTCCAACCCAGAGTGTCATAACATCACAGAGCCAGCCTCAGTGGATGTGTTGCTGACAAACCTCATCAAAGGCATTCTACTTCCCTCTGCTCTCCTTTGGATCACCACTCGACCGGCAGCAGCCAATCGTATCCCTCCAGAGTGTATAGACAGAGTAACAGAAATAAGGGGATTTACAGATCAACAGAAGGATGATTATTTCATGAAGAGAATCAGTGATAAGAACCTAGCCAGCAGAACCATCAAACATCTGAAGTTATTCAGGACTCTGCACATCATGTGCCACATTCCAGCCTTTAGCTGGATTACAGCTAGTATTGCAGAGACAAGATCATATAGATCAGAAACGGTAGAAATGCCAAAGACTCTGACTGAAATGTACACATTGCTCCTGATCTTACAGGTAAACAGAACAAAAGAGAAATACACACAGAAACAAGAGAAAGATACAGACATGATTTTTAAATTAGCAAAACTAGCTTTTCACCAACTGGAGAAGGGCAATCTTATCTTCTATGAGGAAGACCTGATAGAGAGTGACATTGATGTCACTGAAGCAACAGTTTACTCAGGAGTGTGTACTCAAATCTTCAAAGTGGAGTCTGTGCCATCCCTGGGGAAGGTATTTTGCTTTGTGCATCTGAGCATTCAGGAGTATTTTGCAGCTGTATATGTGTTCCTCTGCTTTAGCAACAGAGAGAGAAGCATACCTGACCAACAGCTTACCACTTGGCTTTCTCCTCTATTCAGAGCTGCAACACTACATGACCTACACAAAACTGCAGTAGACTTGGCCTTAAAGAGTGCAAATGGACTCTTGGACCTTTTCCTGCGGTTCCTTTTGGGCCTCTCTCTGGAGTCCAATCAGAATCTTTTAAAACAGTTATTTCCTCAGTGTATTTTTCAATCAGAGATCAAGCAAACAGTTAAGTTTTTGAAAGACATGTGCACAGATCAACCTACTCAAAGTGGACAAAACAACCTGATCTGCTGCCTGAATGAACTCAATGAATGTTGACAGAAGTTTAGGGACTGTCGATCTATGCAATTCTGAAATTGGACAGAGCAGCATGCTCTATTCACTACTCAATTGCTGTGTATACACGACATGTATTTAACAATGTACATGTATTTCAAGACAAATTTTTGCTATTTCAATCAGATTTGTAACTAGAACTCAGTCTGAATATACATAGGCTACTGTACATACTTTTGTGTATCTGACAGATCAGTGAGCAAGCAAGACAAACAGCTTGGCAAAATATACGTCAATGAACATCTGCTAAATTAATGAATACATGCAAATCCAGAGGGAAAAAAAAACATTGGAAATGTAAAAATGAAAATGTCGTTCAAAGATTGAAAAATGGCAAACTCCACATGTAAACTATGTTCCTCTTTACCTCACTCACGTCAGATGATGCGCTACGTAACTTTAAGGCACTCGCGCAGCTTAGCGCTACATCTGACGTGAGTGAGGTTATGTTCCTCTTCCTTTAAGAGAGAGATTTACTAATGCTCTTCTTTGAATTATCATGGAAACATTTCTTGCTCACAAGTAGCATCTGAGGTTAGACCTCAGCCACTTACCCTCATTTGAGTCGAGCTGACAAGAACTTGTTTGTTCCTGTCACACCATGTGGTCAGTTTTGTATGCTCGCATTTGTTGTTGGATGCTTTGAACAAAACAGCATCAAAGTGCAATTTGATGTGAGCCTCTTTCCATTCTCAAGGCTGCTGTATCATTACATGTACATGTGTAACAAGATTAACAAAAACCTATTTCAACACATGCAATTTGTTGACACTACAAAATGAAATTATACAGTTAATAAAAATTTAGTATTTTTCGCACTGTTATTTTAAAATACTACCCTATTATTTACTTACAAAATATTGCGTCAAAACTTGGTTTGTATAAACATTCATTTGTACAACTTTTTTAGTCTTTCTGTCATTAATATTTTTTTTTTACATTTATTCATGTTTGTGGAGACGTTGAAACGTTTGTATTATACTGTACTTCAAGATAAAACTTGATGTTGCAACAGTAGAAAGTATGTACGCGCTGACAAAATAATTCCAGATAGTGGAAATGGCATGTTAAATGTGACAGAAAATTTATTTTGCTATGATAATTATTTTGGAACATCAAGGGACACCACTAAACCACTCGGTGAGCAGCACGTTTTAAGGACATTATCAGACATGCATATAGCAAGCCATTCTGAATCAGACAGGGGGATTCTAAATGAGCCAAATATCCGAGACAGGACCAACCGTCAAAATGTTGGTGTTGATGATTCTATTTCATCAAAGATACTGAAAGACAGAAAAGGGACTGAACATGCTAAAAACCAAACTTTCCCTTTAATATTTTAGGGAGCTGACTTATCAACAAACCAAGACAAAATTATAATCAGACTAGTTTTTTTTTTAAGGAATCATTATAAGGAGTCATTATATTTCATGCTTTTATTAAAAACATCAAAGAACAGTTCTGTGAGGGAAAAGTAGTGAACCCTTATACTTTAATTGTACATATCTAGTACAATGAGTTCTAGTTGTACATATATTTGACACAACATATCTTTTGTGTGTGTGTGTGTGTATATGTATATATATATATATATATATATATATATATATATATATATATATATATATATATATAATGTTTGTGACAGACCAATTTTTTTTCTTGTTTTTTTTTTAATCTTTTTTGTGTGATGAAGGTGGATGCTTTATGTGTACTCTGTGCCAGCTCTGACTTCTGAGTAGGTACAGAAGTCTGCATGCATTTGGTGGGTGCTTTGTCTTCTCTCCTTCATGGGTCTTGATTTCTGTCTGTTATCTAGAGAAATGTAGCAAAGATCTTCATCCTGAAATATTTGTTAAATATATATATAAGATCAGAATAAATATCAATTTATGAGCTCATGGTATAGAGAATGACGAATTAATGTAAATATTTCCTCTTTGCATTTTTATTTTTTGTTTTTTTAAAATGAATTTCCCTACCCCACAAAACACACTAAAATGCTAACATCATGGTCTGTACCTGTTAGTGTAGATCAGTATCTGCATTTATGAATACCTGTTTCCTGCCTTTTGTCCTGTTAGAGCATCTCTGATGAAGATCGTTGTCTGTCGACCCTACAGACACAAAAGTAAACCTTTGATGTGGATTTTTTTTTTTTTGTGCTTTTTATAACACCAAATTAAGTCTTGATGTCCAGCCATTTTCCAAGTGTATTTAGATCTACATTGTCCAATTGTCCACTACAGTGCACGAGTGTTTTAAATTAAAATGAAACAACACTGCATTTACATTAATTTAGTTAGTTAGTCATACATTTATATATTTCTACAATAGCCCAAACAAATACAAAACAAAATATTTATCTGTCTGTCAAAGACATTCAGGATGTGAACGACTCTTTTGATGTGGTTTACCTTTTCTTTGAAGTATACAGCACACACAAGTGATGGAGATGACAGCAGTGGTCACTGTGCATGTAGAGCACAGGATGACCAGCAGAATCCAACTGGACCCACATTCAGGAGGAGGACAACTTGGGGGTGTGAGGCTGGGTACTGTGGCTGCAAACATGGATACATACAGTATGTACAGTATACATAGATACACACACAAACACACACACCCCCACACACACAACCAAATGTGGATACATAAAGTATGTAAAGTATACATGCATACACACACACAAACACCATGTATATGCACAAATACACAAACACACAGGATGGATAGAGTTGCCTATGTGCACAGTGCACACACATATACATTTGGGTACATGCACACATACAAGTGGGCATACATACCCAAATGCATAAATAAATATGCATAGCCACATACATGCATGCACATACATTGTTAGTGCTCTTCATCAATCAATTACACTATAGTTGGTATATAAGTCAGAGTTATTCAACTTGCCTTCAAAAAGCACTTTGAAAATCCCCCAGTTACTTGTGCTCCATTCCTTAGCCCAGAGCAGTAGTACAGTCCCAGGTCTCCCTCTGTGATGTTGTTAATCCTTAGATCAGTGCTATCAGTGGAGCTATTCTTTGTGAGACTAAATCGAGGGGTAACCAATAATTTATAGATGGTAAGCGTTGGTTGATTCTCATGGGTGCAGTTGCGATGCCATTCTATATCTTCCTGGAGGCCGCAGTGCAAGGTGATGTTTTCTCCGGGTTGGACTGTCCGGGGAGTCACCGCAACTCCACAGACACTCTCCATACACAGGTGTATACCTAAAAAATGTTACAGTTTCATTCTGATAAGTGCATAACTATTTAAACAAACAAACAAAAAATAAGTCAATGAGTAAACCAAATGAAAATATAATCCAAAAACAGTGAAAAACAAGGCAAGTTGTTGGAAAAAAAAACTCTAAGGATTTAACAGCTTTGGTTACATATATATAATCCTTTATGCTTTAATGCTTTATTTTACAACCAGTGAAGTCTTGTACAATGAGTAGCTAAGTACAGCATAACAAAACGTATCAAGTGATAAATTACAGTGTGCTGTGTAAGTATGCCTGAATAATACAAACAACATAAAAGTACTTTAAGTTCTGTCTAGACTACTGCTTATAAGACTGGGTGCATCAGATATCATGGAAATAAATGAAATGAAATTTTGTAGTGAGTCTAATGGTAAAGCTGTATATTGCTTCACCAAAATACATGGCATAAACTTAAAGGTAGGGTGTAAGAAGTACAATAGGCTGTTTTAATTATTCCAACGGTCAAATTAATGCCTGTACTATAGGAAGGCGATTAAGCAGACAACTTTTGTGTAATCTCTGTAATTCCAGTAGTTAACTACTCTTTACAACTACTTCCGATTCATCCCTTGATGCAGTACTTTTTGTTTTGCTGTTTTGCTATGCAGTTATAGAAATCCAGTTTTTACTTACAGAAAAGCAGAGAGAAGGCAACGTGCATCTTCTCCATCTGTCACTCTAAGGCATTTGTTAGTTGCAGGGCCCTTTCATGTGGAGTTTTGTCTTACAAGTAACAACACACATTCTGTGATTGGGTGAAGCTGATGGAACATTTTGGTCACATGGCTGACCTTTGAGTAAGATGGTTGAGGTATGCATTTCAAATTGCACCAAAGGAATGTAGCTTATAAAATCAAATTTCAAAGAGCGGCCCAATGGTTTCTGGCGGCCCACAATAGCATCTGTGTCATCTCTGTCTGTGAAACTGTTAAAACTGTACATTGTTTTGAAAGAAGGAATCTTCATTTAGTGGTATTTAGCATCATCTATAGTCTACTATTTATTGTGATAAATGTAAACTGTAGAGATGCAACATAGTCATTAAAATAATTACAAATCAGATTTTTCTTTTTTTTTTTCCATTTCTTTTTTTCTCCCGCCGCTCTTTTGGCGGCCCTCATTTAACGCTGGGTCCCTAAATTGGCTCTCACCCATCATAACTTTGAGAACCCCTGATCTAGATCATAATCTAGACCAAAATCTAGACCATGTACAATGTATTTGATACAGTACATAAATAATGTATGTACATTTCTACTAGACTTACTTACATCATGATCTTTTTGAAATACTGTAGTCATGAATCTTTGTTTGTGTGTGTGTGTGTGTGTGTGTGTGTGTGTGTGTGTGTGTGTGTGTGTGCGTGCGCGCGCGCATGCGCTTGCCTGAGTGTATGGAAAGATATGCCAAAGGAAAATAAACTTTATACACACACTACACACTACACTACACAAATATTAGTTAGTCAATACATAAAACAATCAAAGCTTGAATCCGTAAAATGTTGTATGGATGTAATATAATGGATGTCAGCAAGCTTAACTGCGCATGTGGTAGTACCCTCCCGAAAGCCTAACAGTTATGGTAGTGGTACCCAAAGGTTTTAGCTCACTCACTACTGTAGTATAACTTTTAATCAAGAGGAAAGCACTGTAGCAGTATACCGTTTTGATTATTCTTACAGTTAATGTAATGTATCGGCCAAAATATTTGAGAACTTTTCGCAACAAACAAGCCAGTTGAAGCCCACATGTGCTTGGATGTGGGTTTATTGTGGGATACGGTAGGCAGGGCCAACCCACACTAAACCTTGGTAGGCCACATGGGGCTTTACCCCTACGCCTGAGGAGCAGATCCAGTTGGCAGCAAGCTCCAATACACTCTTATGACCACAAATCAAATAAGAAGTTGTAAGATGTCATAGAAACAGAATGAAAGTATGAATGCCAGTCAAGTAGACAAACAAGTATGAATGCATAAATTAATACTATTATTAAAATGATTTGTTGACATTTACAGGAGCAAACCAGCCAAGAGAAACAGGTACACACACACGCACACACACACACACACACACACACACACACACACAATGTAATAGTAAATAGATACTGTATGTTGTTTGCATGTGAATGTGTGTGTTTTCCAAATTTAAATCACAAACACAATCACACTGTCTATAAATTTGCCCAGCAAAAAGGCAGGTGTACAGATAAGACCACAACATTTCACAAGAACAAACAACTCCTTGCAGCTTGGGGGCTTTGCATTGCAGAGTTGGTTTCAGTTGGCCATATTTGCTTTAACCTCAACCGCTACTAGTGAACAGCAATATTGAAACCTCTCTATGTACAGTATAGTAACTCCCCTGACCTATAAACCAAAGTAGGGCCGGTTTGGAGTTTTGTCCACTCTTTTGTTGAAATGCAAGTAAAAAACTAAAGAAAATAAGTAATAAATGTATTGTGATGCCCCCTTGATAATTGGCACCCTTGTCGATCGCCTGTTTCGTCTATGCCTAGAACCAGCCCTGAACCAAAGACTATTTATACTGCCCCGGAAAACCCCTGAGATCTCAAAATGCTAATCTCCTTGAAAAATTGAGAATACTCCCTCTACTGTACATTCATATAAGGACACTCAATACTTTTAAATCTAGACTTAAACCTTCCTCTTTGGTGCTTTCTATAGTTAGGGATATCACTCCTTGGTCTTATTGGTAAGGACTGCTTCTGCTGTTGCGTCTAGCATGAGAAATGGCCGATGCAACCATCCCACGTGTAGGGAGGTGCTCCACAGGATGAGGTAGTGGTGAGGAAAGAATGTGCAGACAATGGCAGTCCAGTACAAAAATGTATGTTTATTTCCATAGTAGGCCAAAAAACATCAGAGAACACGAAAAGTAGAGCTGCTAAGAGTCAGGAGACTATGCGTACGATGAACTCAGTCCGACCCTGTGACCCTGCATACATTGAACATTTACCCCTCCCCACGCCTCACAGCAAGCTGGGGAAATTACTTCAAAACTTGGCAATCTTGCCTAAATTACATTGACATTTTTTAGCTTCATCCCTAACTTACAACATGCAGAGATAAGCCTTTTAACTCACTCCTCAGATTCTGTCTCTCTGGCTCACAAAAAGGAAGACCCCAACAATTACTGAGCCAGCATATCACACCAATCAATGGTCTTTGGTATTTTTTGCCCTCAACGGTGCCTTCCAGGCCAAGCTGCCATCAAAGCACTACTCCCCTCAGTTTAGGGTTAGAATGAGAGTGGAGGGGTTAGGGTTAGGAATAGGGTAAAGGTAGTGCCTTTTAGGCTGTGTTGGGGGCATTACCCTAAAGTGGACTGTACCAAATGTGCAGGGGTAGAAACCCATATCAAAATCTCCAGTTAAAACTCCATGACATCACATACATGGCCAAATATACATTGAGAACAATTTGCACACACATGCAAATACAGAGTATATTACATGTACATGTACATATGTACAAAGTCCTTTTGTGTAGGGAAGTGGAGGTCTTACAGTTTTTGCAGTTTTTAAAGTTCCGGGGACTCGGTGGTGAAAAAGAGAGGTCTACACCTGGGGTTAGACTAAAACTATTCTCCTTATTCTACTGCACCTGTTCCTGCCCTAATCAAGCATGTACACCTGTATGGTGCAAGCAGCAGTACTGACTGATAAATAGGCCAACTCACAAACATTTAATGGAGCGGGCGCCGGGAGTCACAGGACAGCCCATGACCAGGCTTCACTGGTAACAGACAGTCATGCAAAATTGGAGTAGGCCTATATTTTTTCAATTTTATAAATAGGCAGGTAATGACAATACTAGTTATAAATAGGCAGATTTCTCATTGTTACCAGCAATCAACCGCCAGTTAATCTTCAGGCTACAGCACAGTCATGGCCATAATTCCCTGTAACCTAGGGTGACCAGATATGAGTTTGTGAAAAAGAGTACACATCAAGTCATAAAAAATATATCATACATTTTTGTACCTATAAAACAATTATGGTAACAAAACCTTCAAAAATAAAACAATTATTTGTAGGCCTATGGGCACAAAATAAAACATTTTTAAAAAGCAGGAGGCTACACAGCCCAATGACTTTTCAGTCCTCCTCACATGGGCGTATTTTTAATATGATTACATTTTCCCCAGGAATCCCAGCAGCTGTGGATTAAATAGGAATGGAAATCTTTGCAGGGAGGTGTCATACCCCCTACAATTAAAAAATAAAATGCAAATAAAAAAAATAAACAAATTCATTAAATTACACTATGCAGTTTTCCAGTGCCTCTAATCATATTACATTCTAGGCTACTCTATAATATTTTCACAGTCCATAACCAGCCCATGCTTCTGTTGGCATCATCCTTACATTATCCCATGAGCTATTTAAAATGCATTGAAACTAAAAAAATATTATACACTGTTAACTGTCATCAGCTGTCTTAAAAAAAGAAGGAAGGGAAATATCTACATGTTCCTACCAAGCAAAAACAGCATCATGCTATGCCTACAATGCATGATCATTCTTTAGGCTCAAATGCTGTATTTATTTCCCTCAAATGCTGTAGGCCTATTTATTTTATTTATTTATTGCCCTAAAAAACTTGTTTTACTGACAAAGTAATTTGATGATGACAGAGACAAAGGCCGTTTGTTCAGGTATGCATCTTCATAAATAGCCTACTACCCGGGAACTCTATCTCCATTGCACCTCTGTCTCTCTGCCTCTCATTTACGCTGCTCACTTCAAAGGAATTTACCGCGACAGCGCAAGACGTTATTTCTCTCAACTCGCGGGAGATTTTACATCACTCACGGACGTCCGTGAGGCACTAGAAAAATCCGGTAGGCTCACGGACGATGTGGGAGACTTGGGATGTCTGCTACTGCAG
>JAODXP020000032.1:24318299-24355452 GCA_027497455.2 Sardinella longiceps | reverse complement strand
ACACATAGCATTCAATTTAATGTAATGCTTCTGGTATTGTTAAGAAGATTTCTTAATTACAGGATGCAGTCTCCTTAAAAATAATATGGTGATATATACAACCCATAAATAAATAAAATGGGAGTAAAATTAGAATTGTGCTGTGTTGAATTAGAATTGTGTGATTGTTTTATTTTCTCTTGTTGACATGACCCTCGTGAATCCACTGTCGTCACACTATAGGGATATTTTGATGGTGTTTCCTTGTTGAGATGACTTTCTTAAGTATTTGTCTGCAATTCTGTTATTGATCCAGATGGACACCAGAGGAGGCAGAGATTCATGAGAAACTCAGATCCAGTCTGAAGAGGAAGTTTCAGAATCTGGTTGATGGAGGACCAAATCAGGGAGAAACCAAACTCCTCCATGAGATCTACACAGAGCTCTACATCACAGGGGGGAACGGAGGAGGAATAGGGGTCAATGATGAACATGAGGTCAGACAGATAGAGAGAGCATCCTGGGAAGATGCAGTACAAAGCAGACCAATCAAATGCAGAGACATATTTGGAGCATTTAGTACCTTTGAGCCCTTTCGCAGACAGGAAGATGCTGAACAAGGCAAAGCAATCAAGTGCAGAGACCTATTTAAACTATTATTGGAGAATGACTGGAGGAAAGAGCAGCGTGAACCATTTGGACTCTATGAGGATGAATCACTTGAATTTTATGAATCTGATGACTGATGAAACTGATGATAACTTTTATGAACATTATGGTGAAATTTATGAATCTAATGATGACTTTGACGAATCTGATGGTGACTCTTACGAATCTGATGGTGACTCTAATGAATCTGATGATGTCTTGGATGAATCTGATCACTTCTCTCCCACCTGGAATGAAGGGTGTGCTGAACCATTTAAAATCAGAGAAGCAGAAGAGGAATGGGATTTATTTTCCTCCTTACTGGGCAACTCTGAGCCCTTTCACAGGCGACACAAACCCATCAGACTCATGCTAACAAAGGGAGTGGCTGGCATTGGGAAAACTGTCTCTGTGCAGAAGTTCATTCTGGACTGGGCTAAAGGAAAAGCCAATCAGGATGTGCTCCTCATATTTCCTCTTCCTTTCCGAGAACTCAACTTGATGAATGAGAAAAAAGTCAGTCTGGTGGAGCTTCTTCAACTCTTTTTCCCAGAAATAAAAGATTCAAGAATATTCTCCAACTCAGAACATAAAGTCTTATTTATCCTTGACGGTCTGGATGAGTGTCGACTTCTTTTAGATTTCAACTCCAACCTGAAGTGTAATGATGTGACAGAATCAGCTTCAGTGGACACACTGCTGACAAACCTCATCAAGGGGAATCTGCTTCCCTCTGCTGTCCTCTGGATCACCACCCGACCAGCAGCAGCCAATCAGATTCCTCCTCAGTATGTGGACCAGTTGACAGAAATAAGGGGATTCAGTGACCCACAGAAAGAGGAGTACTTCAGGAAGTGAATCAGCGATGAGAAACTGGCCAGCAGAACCATCACACACCTGAAGTCATCCAGTACCCTCTACATAATGTGTCACATTCCAGTCTTCTGCTGGATTACAGCCACTGTAGTAGAGAGATCAGTGGAATCAGAGGAACTAAAGATGCCAAGAACTCTCACCCAAATGTATACACATTTCCTGGTCATTCAGACCAGCATCAAAAAAGAAAAGTATGTAGAGAGAAAAGAGACAGATGAGGAGATGATTTTCAAACTGGGGAAACTGGCATTCCAACAGCTGGAGGGCAATCTGATCTTCTATGAGGAGGAACTGAGAGAGCTTGGCATTGATGTCACAGATGCATCAGTGTATTCAGGGGTGTGTACTCAGATCTTTAGAGAGGAGTCCGGACTGTACCAGGTGAAGGTATTTAGTTTTGCGCATCTGAGCATTCAGAAGTTTCTTGCAGCTTTATATGTGTTGCTCTGCTTCAGCAACAGAGAGAGAAGCATGCCTGACCAACAGCAAATATCTCAGCTCTCTGCTCTGTTCAGAGCTGCAACACTTGATGACCTACACAAGACTGCAGTGGACCTGGCCTTACAGAGTGAGAATGGACACTTGGATCTTTTCCTCCGATTCCTTCTGGGCCTCTCACTGGAGTCCAATCAGAATCTCTTAAGACACCTGCTGCCAGAGAACAGTAGCCAATCACAGAGCTCAGAACAAATAGTCCAGTATATTAAAGAGAAGATCAGAGATCAAAATACAATAGAGAGAAAGATTAACCTGTTCTACAGTCTGAATGAGTTGAATCACCATGCTGTAGTGGAGGACATTGACAGGAGCTCAGGAACTCTGTATGTAGATATGCTCTTACCAGGACAGTGGATGACACAGAGGTTTAAGTTTAAGATTGCAGAGGAGCAGCTGGATGAGTTTGACCTGCAGAAATATATAAAGACACCAGAGAAAGACCAGACTGACCTCCTCAGTCCAGATGAAGTTCTTCAGAGGCTGGTGCCAGTGGTCACATCAGCACTGTAAGTAAACCTGCAGTCTGGGACTCAGTGTGTAGGGCCCTATGAATTCTGTGAGGTGTTAAAACACGGACGGAATACCAACATTAAACCGTTTATAAGCCAATCTTTTCTAGATTTCCATTCTACAAACTATTGATCAGCAAATTGATCAGATTGCTGCAGTTTTGATCAGATTGCTGCACTTAGACTGCAATCATCATTGATGTTCACCGTGTGCATTTGTTTACAGAAGAGCTATCTGTGTGTGTGTGTGTGTGTGTGTGTGAGTAGAGGTATACTGTATGTGTGTAAAAATAACTGATGACCATTGTTATGAAGTGTGTTTGGGTGTGTGTCTATACAGTATGCATGCATGTGTATGCATAACGTGTGTTTGTGTTTATCTGTTAAAATTTAACTAATCAATTAACTTAATTAATGATTTTAATTAACTAATTAATTTAACGAATCAATTTTCTTAATTGTATCAGTATTTCAGAATTGCAGAATATTTCTTATCTATGAAATCGTATCTGTGTGTGTGTGTGTGTGTGTGTGTGTGTGTGTGTGTGTGTTTGTGTGATATTTTAGTCCTAGTGTGTGATGTTTAATGGTCTGTCAGTGCCCCCCTGGGACAAATACTCTGTGTGTGTGTTTGTGTATGTTGTGAAACTTGGCGCAGTATGTGAGTGTTATAATCAGACATGTCATTATGCGTTATGTCTCTCCAGACTGGTTAAATGTTCCCTCACAGAGAAGAGCTGTGCTGCTTTAGCGTCAGCAGGCAGATCAAACTCCTGCAGTTTGAAGGAACTGAACCTAAGTTTCAGTGAGCTTCATGATGCAGGAGTTCAGCATCTCTCAGACCTCCTCAAGAATACCCACTGCAAACTGGAGACACTAGTGTGAGTGTTAAAACACAACAACATCTCTGTGTGATGAGTGAAGCTGAAAACATACCTGATGTGTCTGCTAGTGCGTGCGCCGTTGGTGACATCACAGGTTCGCACGGACTCTTCATACCTGCCCCACTACGAAATTCGACAGAAGCGCCATTTTGGCATTATTCTCCCAAATGGCAGATGCCGTTGTACAGCGAGATTGCATAGGTAACAGTAACTTGCAGGCAGTGAGTAAGCATGTGCTTGCTTTGTATTTGACTATACTAGTTGTGGATTAAATGTATGAAGTAAATAAAATATCTCCAAGTTTCTGGTGAGTGTTTGCATTCCACCCCTGGTAGTATTGTAGGCATGATTTAATCTGTAAAAACGTTGAGAGATGTTAGAACGTACGGATGACTGGGTTAAATTTAGCTTAACAAACAAGGTTTTTAAAACGTTTCTCATCCGTGTTCTAAGATGTTCATGCCTTAGCTGAAGATATAGCTATGTGTTAGATAGCAGGGTGATGAATGCTTACTGGCAGAAGGGGGTGAAATATGCTCTCATGCATCTCCGTGTAGTTGCCTGTTGTCATGAATGGCCTAGCTGAGGCGTGCGAGTTACAAAATCTGTAGTGTGCACAACCTTGCGAAATTCCTCTGAACAGTATTGCGTATGAGGGGCTCCACGTCATTTTGACGTCAACACACACAACAATGCGCAACAGTGTAAATTGCGCTTGAGTGGTGTTTGTGTGTGTGTGTGTGTGTGTGTATAGAGGTACAGTACATACTGTATGTGTTTAAAAATATTTCAGTATTGTAGAATATTTTTTATCTATGTAAGGTCGTGTGTGTGTGTATGTGTGTGTGAGTTTGTGTCTATCTGTCTGATAATTGTATTGGTATTTCAGTATTGCGGAATATTTCTGATCTATGTAAGGGTATCTGTGTGTGTGTTTGTGTGTGAGTGTTGACTTGTAATAAAGGGGGTGAGGTAACTTTCAGTGGCCCCCCTGGGACGACTAAATTGCTCAAAAGTGAAGTGTGGGGGTGTCTGTGTGTGTGTGTGCGTGTGTTTGTGTGTGTGTGTGCGTGTGTTTGTGTGTGTGTGTGTGTGTGTGTGTGTGTGTGTGTGTGTGTGTGTGTGTGTGTGGTTAGAGGTCCAGTATGTGTGTGCTATAATCAGACATAATGTGAGGAAAGGCTGAGGAAGTGTTCCCTCACAGAGAAGAGCTGTGCTGCTTTAGCGTCAGCAGGCAGATCAAACTCCTGCAGTTTGAAGGAGCTGAACCTGAGTAGCAATGAGCTTCATGATGCAGGAGTTCAGCATCTCTCAGACCTCCTCAAGAATCCCCACTGCAAACTGGAGAAACTATTGTGCGTGTTAACACACAACACTGGTGATGTGTGAGTCTGTGGGTGTGTGTCTTTGTGTATGCATGTGTTTGTGTCTCTCTGTCGGTTAATCGTATCAGTAATTCAGTATTGCAGAATATTATTCTGGCAATGACATTCATGATGCAGGAGTTCAGCATCTCTCAGACCTCCTCAAGAATCCCCACTGCAAACTGGAGAAACTAGTGTGAGTGTTAACACACATCTCACACATCTCATCTGTGTGTGGGAGAGAACACACTGGTGATTAGTTAGTGGTGTGTTTGTGTGTGTGTGTGTGGGGGGGGGGGGGGGTGAGTAGAGGTCTATACTGTATGTGTGTAGGAATAACTGATGGCCAGTGTTATCTCCATCCACCACCAGCTTGCATCCTCCACCTCCACTACCCCAAAACCTGAACCCACACTCTTTTCAACATCTGACACCCAGCGATCAACACAGTCCCCTCACCTCTCAAACTTACAGCCATCACTCATCTCCTCAAAAAGCCTGGCCTTGACCCTGATGACCCCAACAATTACAGACCTCAAACCCCACCTTTTTGTTAAAACTACTGGAAAGAGCCATTGCAACTCAACTCCTGTCAAATAACCTGGATGAAACATTCCAATCTGGTTTCCACAGCACTGAAACAGCCCTACTCAAAGTCACGATCTCCTCCTTTCCTCCGACTCTCTTACCATCCTCCTCCTCCTTCACCTCAGTGCAGTAAATCACTCCATCCTTCTAAACCACCTAGAATCCATCAGCATCACCAACAGTGATCCTGGTTCAAATCCTGACTAGACCAATATTGTGACTATTAATGTCCAATTTGAAAACATACATATGTCCCACCGCTGACATGGAACGATATTAACCAGTTAACCAGGAACTATATATTTTTGTTCTAACCTCTTTGTGGGAACCAGAAACGTTAAAATACTGTTCCTGTTCAGAACGAACCAATTGGCAACAAATCAACAAAGCCCTGATTGCAAGTTGGTCACTGTCTTTCTGTCTAGCTGATTGAGTTTGCAAAGAATCATAGGTAATTTCATCTTCACTTCGTTCGAAGTCTGCACCCGATCTCCCTTCATTTGAAGGGCTGAAAGCACACTAGCCCTTGGTCTGGAAAGTATTGGGACACACTACACTACAAGTGAACTGAGTGTTAGGGCTAAAATCGAGGGGAAGTGGTAGAAATGGGACAGGGTCTATGACTGTGACGAGTCAATTTTGCAGTTTTATCAGTGTGCTCCCTGTCCTTTCCTTCAACAACAATTTCAGTCCAAATGATACTGCAGGACGAGGATTAATGCTAGGAGTGCCCTACTTTTGTGTGTGTGTGTGTGTGTGTGTGTGTGTGTGTGTGTGTGTGTGTGTGTGTGTCCTTATCTGAGTGTTAACACATTAATAATTGTTTGTCTTCTAGAGTGAGTGGTCGTATCTTCCTAAAGGAGAGTCCTGCAGCAGCAGCCTCCACTAGTGTGTGTGTGTGTGTGTGTGTGTCCTAATCTGAGTGTTAGCACATAAATAATTGTTTCTCCTCTAGACTGGATTATGGTCGTATCCTCCTAAAGGAGAATCCAGCAGCAGCAGCAGCCTCCACTAGCAGCTCCCACTCATCAGAAGCTGCAGAGCTGCAGCTTACACACAACACACAGCTGCTCTCTGTCAACACACACACGTGAGTATGATAGGCAACAGCACACATACTGTACACACACACACACACACACACACACTGTGTCATTCAAATGTCCAACCAGATGTGTTCCACTAGGAAGGCTTGGCTTTCATTGGCTGTTCTTACTTTTGATCCGACGGTAACATGTTCATGGGTGCGGTATGTGTCATGTGACCGGAGTGCGGCGGTATTTGATTACCACGACAATGCCTACTCACACTATATCTTAGACAACAACTCCTCATTACATTTCTGTAGCACTTTTCTAGACACCCAAAGTGCTTTACAGTGGAAGAGGGACCTCACTGACCACCACCAATGTGTAGCACCCACCTGGGTGATGTTCGGCAGCCATTATGCACCAGACTGCTCACCACACACTAGCTCAGTGTTTCTCAAACTTTGGGGCGGGCCCCACGACACATGACAGGTGGGGCGCGAGACATCTCTTTGTGATCAATTGATGGCTGCACCATGACCCCCAAAATTCACCTAGCCTATTTTCTCTGTCAGATTCCTCGCAGAGCATTCGTTAAATCTGTGCATATGACAGTAAATTGAGCTTTCCATTGGTGTTATTTGCTTGTTGCTGTGATGAGCGGCTCGGAAATTTTTTGTTTTGACTTTACATAAATTCTATTAGTATACATGGCTGTATGTCCATCTTTAGGCCTACCCATTCATCTTGGTGAAATAAGCTAGCTCATGATCTCTTCAGTCAAATAGGGCATACCGCATATCAAAATTCAATTCAATTCAATTTTATTTGTACAGCGCTCAAATACAGTGCATTGTATCGCGGCACTTTACAGACAGTACGGGAAGCATCCTTGAGTGACAGGGGCAAGGAAAAACTCCCTTGGCTTTAAACAGGGGAACATGACTTCCCTGAATTCAGGTGGGGCGTGAAAATTCTCTGCCTTCCAAAGTGGGGAATGACAGAAAAAGTTTGAGAACCACTGCACTAGCTTGAGGTGGAGAGTGAGGGAATTATTGAATGAGCCAATTACAGTGGGGGATGATTAGGGGGCCAGATTGAAATGAGCCAGGTTGGGACTTTAGCCAGGACACCGGGGATCCCCCTACTCTTTGCAACAAGTGTCGTGGGATCTTTTAAGACCACTGAGAGTCAGGGCATCGGTTTAACGTCTCATCCGAAAGACAGCCTCTCCTGCAGCACAGTGACCCCGTCACTGCACTGTGGCATTAGGATTGATATTAGGCCAGCGGGATGGGAGCCACCTAGCGGCCGCCCACCAACACCACTTCCAGCAGCCACCCAGTTTTCCCCAGAAGTCTCCCATACAGGTACTAACCAAGCCCACACCTGCTTAGCTTCAGCTATTCAGCTGAGACAGACAGGGTACCATTGGTCTGGCTGCTGGTCTAAATAGACACACATGGTGAGGTAAACACACACACTATGTCTTAGAGCAGTGGTTCTCAAAATGTGGTCTGGGGACCACTGGTGGTCCGCAAGCAAGCTCAAGTGGTCCGCCAGAGGATTTCCCCAAAAAAATATGTGAATTTAGTCTGGTTCTTACTAACATTATTTGAAGGCAAAAGATGAATTGTTCATTGAATACTAAGAGACAGCCCTGTAATTTGTTAAAAACTTCAGGCTATCTGAATATGAAGTGCACAGAAAAGCCTTTAAAAAAATGCTTTAAAGGATAAAAGATAGCACAATGTGAGGGGGCACGAGGGCAGGTGGTCCCTGAAATTTTTGGGGGGTGACAAAGTGGTCCTCGGTCAGAAAAAGTTTAAGAAACCCTGTCTTAGAGGAATACATACTCACACATACAGTGAGGTGAAGCACACTCAGTGCTCACACACACACACACACACACACACACACATACACGCTCGCACACACAGTAAGGTAAAGCACACACACATGTTTTACTGTACACTTTCTATGGGCAAGAGCGACAAAAGCGATTTGAGCGACAAAAGCTACCAGCTGTAAAAGTTGGGCGAATTGGGCGATTTGAGCGACTAAACTAAACTGTTAACTTTATGCAAATTAGCTATGACACGTTTCAGCTATAAAATCTAAACGCTGTGATGTTAATGGAATGACAACAGGCACGTCAAGAGCGATAGAGCGATTTGGGCGAACACAGACAATTTTTAGCAGCTGCTTTTTTGAGCTACAAAAGCGATTTTTTAGCTTCAGTAGCTGTTGGTGTGAACGTACAGTTAGAGGGCAGAACACACACACACACACACACACAGTAAGAAGTAGGCCTTTTGGGAAATGTCAACAGTGAAGTGAATTACATACAAAGGAGTGGGGGGTTAGGGGTCAAGGGTCTAAGTCAGGGGTCGGCAACCCAAAATGTTCAAAGAGCCATATTGGCCCAAAAAAACAAAAACCATACCTGTCTGGAGCCGCAAAAATCTAAAAGCCTTATATAAGGCAACATAGACTGTCAATAGGCTACATAAGTTGTATGTCTACTATTAAAATGACTAAGTAGGCTACAAATACAAAATGAACATTCATGATTAAATGTTTATTTTCCCTGCAGCGCATCCTTGAGAGAATTACGCACCACGTGACTACTGATGTAGCCTACGATAGGCCTACTGCTGCTTCAAGTTTAGCCTAACTTCCATTACAATATTAATGTGTTGGGTTTTGTTGCACTGGTTTTAGGTCTCCAGAACAAAAAAGTACAGATCATGCTATTTTCAGCCCGCCTGGAAATCAAATGTTCTCTTCAAAGTCAATAACAATAGAACTCACTGTTGTTCAATAACAACCAACAGAGCACAAAAAACAGCAGCCTGTCGTTAAAACGCAGCTAGCAATTATAAAAAAATAAAAAGGCTGTCTTTTGAAAAGGTAAGTCAAATGCCAAGTTAAGTAGCCTAAGTCAGTGCAAATGAGAAAAATAAATAAAACAAACTTTTAATTCTCTCCCTTACTCAGCGTCAGACATTAAATAAATTACAATCGAAAAGGAGTAACGCAGCTTGCAATTAAAAAGCAGCTGGCTTAAATATTCATCAGTCAGTCGAAATTAACTAAATTAAAATGACAGATAAACTTCGATTTTTGTGCATTATCGTCTTCTCATAAGTTCGCAAATGCCACAAGTCTGTGCAACTGTCAAACGCAGCAGCATCCTTCTCTTCCCCCCTCAGCTACAGGCACGTAGGCTATCATCGGACCTAGCACCTTGCAAATAATCACTGTTGAGTGTGTGATCGTGATGGGCGTCTTTGAACTCTCTCAGGGATGAGAAGTGGGAGAGCGTGCCTCGCTCTATCCCTGACTGTCAGCTTGCGCTCAAATGATAAAACGGTTTCCAGCATTTGAAGCGCAAATTTCTTAAATATCAGATACAATGAAATGTTCTCATGTTTACCCCCTAAGAAATCATAGGCTATTATTTTTCCATTTACACACATTTTTGCAAAACCTCCATTGAGCAACTAGAGCCGCGGGTTGCCGACCCCTGGTCTAAGTCATCTCAGCTGTGGGTATGGGAGATGGAGTTCAACCATTTTCCCTGCTCACATATTTTCCTGGTTGGTTCTCAGAGGTGTGTGTGTGTGTGTGTGTGTGTGTGTGATATCCCCAGAACAGAGTCATACCACTACCGATCAGTTACTACACATCACATCACACATCAAACATACTGCATTCATCTCATTATGCTGTGTGTGTGTGTGTGTGTGTTAGAGTTGTATGTCTCGAGACCGGTCTTGGTCTCGAGACCAATTTTACGTGGTCTCGGTCTCGTCTTGGTCTTGACAGTGTATTGTCTTGGTCTTGTCTTGGTCTCGGATCTCTTGGTCTTGTCTTGGTGTCTTGCAAGGACCGGTCTCTCAGGCTATGTTCAGACTGCACTCCAAATCTGATTTTTTGCATATCTGATCAACATCAGATCTCTCTATCGACCGTGTTCACATTGCTTGTCATATCGGATCTCCATGTCCGCTAATCACCTGCCATATCCACGTGGGTTACTATGGTACCCTGACGCATCATGCCCACAAATAATAAACAAAACCGCGGAGGGCAGAATGTTGGTTGTTTCTCTCTCAGATGGTTAAGTGGGGCCGTAGCACACAGCCACAAGTAACAAGGAAGTGTCAGAGATGGAAGAATAGCGTTACTCATCTTTATTTCAGTGCATCAATGCAGTCCAGCACAGCTGTTAGTTGCCTTTCTGATGCGTGGTTGAAAACTTTCACTGACGTTGCTTTCCACACGCGAGGTAAACCTTGCTTTCCACACGCGAGGTAAACTCCAACTTGCAGCAAATCCATGACGCGCACTGACACGTTGTTATAGCAAACGATACTATTTTTTAAAAGGAGAATTAACATTGATCTCTCACTTCCGTCCATCTGCATTCCACGTGTTGATGTTTGTGTCACGTGACAAATGTCGCAAGTGACACGGTGAAATCTTATCCCATGTGGAAAAGCTGTTCAGATCGCAGCATATCCGATATGAATCGCAATTGACACCACATGGGTATGTAGGGCGTAACAGATTCGGAAAAATCGGAATTCATGTGGTTTTCTGCTGTTCAGACCACCCGAAATCAATTCTAGATACAATCTGGATATGAAAAAATCGGATTTGGGATGCCAATCTGAACGAGGCCAGAGAGTTGTGCACGTTCAGTTAGGTGCAGCTCTAAATTACTGTCCTAAAAGTTTACTTTCCATTCGCAAAATGTAGGCAATTTAATTATGAAATGTTCGTGTATGCATAGGCATGTGTTAGCTGAGCGCGATGTCATGTTAACATGATCTCTAATGTATTTATGGGAATTAAATCTTTCATCTTTAATTTTCGTAAATATAGTATAGGCTACCGAGACACAGACATCGTAAACTCCCATATTTAGTGGCTAATGGACGCTTGTGAATGATCTCCTGCGAGTGACTCCTATCAGGCGATAAATGAACGCCGTTGATGTATTCTCAAAGTTATCTCTATTGCATCCCGAAAGAATCCATTCCACTTGATGTAATAGCGAATGTATACCGCTGATAATCCGGGTTTTGCATTACCAACTCAGTCACCGCATGTAGTGATGAGAATCGTCAAGCAGTAAAAGTGCAGGCTGCACCAGCCCCATTGTCATCTCACAAAGTAGGCTAGCTTCTGCTGAAACCGTAATCTTGAATTGTATGTTCTCAAAATTAACTCAGGCCATGTTAGAAGTAAGCCTAGTAGGCTATAGAGTCTTTGTTATAGACAGAGTATGTTGGTAGGCCTGGTTGGGCTGCCAACTTTCAGAAATCCAAATAAGCAGTTATGGGCAGATATGAATGAAATGAATCTCAGAAAAGTACAGGGGTTAATCTTGTGCTCAACCTATTCTACTTTAAAAGTACAAATTTAAACTGTCAGTATTTCATTTTGTGTTATGAAGGCTGCATAGTGCCATGTCTTGCCCATTGTGTGGAACTATTTCTTATTTTTAATTACCGTTGGCACACTGCATGTTGTGTTATATCTAAAACTAAAGGAAACAAAACAAAAAGTAGAATGCACCCATCAAGTTGGCCTATTGTGGCACATTCATCTCATTATAGCAGTAGGTTTAAATGCTTTAAAAGTTTAAAGGAGCTAGCTATCTAAAATGCCCAAAAAAACTCCAAAAATGTCTAATGTGCCACCTGGCTTGAGAAACCCCCTCTCAAAGACTTACTTTTACCAGTAGAAGCAAGGCCAACATAGAGTAGAATTGAATGTAATGGAGTTGACTTTGTCATTCTCCCAGCTACCCAGAAATGATTTTCTACTGGTTGAAATGTCTGGAGCAGGGACATCTCGCTGGTAGACCTCAACTCATCATAGTGGGTGACTAGGTGATATCCCCCTGCTGGTAATTAATTAGCCTAATATTGCTAGAGAGTAGGCCTGACACTCATTTTTGTCACCATGAGTTCAGTAGGCATTTTGTACTGGTAAAAGCATGGTCATTTTTTTTAAATTATTGGTTCAACAGCTATCAAAAAACATTTTAAGTTTTTATCTTCTGACCACATTGCTATCCCTATCCACATTGTTGCCAGCAGTTGAAATAATACACTGTAATATGAGTTTAATGTTAACCAAGGTTGTTTTTCAAATCAAGTTATAACTTCCAACATAGCCTAGTCTAATTTTTTTTTTTCCGGTCTCGGCCTCGGTCTTGATCTCGGCCTCAATTTTTCTTGGTCTCGTCTCGGTCTCGTTAGCCTCTGGTCTTGGTCTTGTCTTGGTCTCGTTAGCCTCTGGTCTTGGTATTGTCTTGGTCTTGGTCTAAGCAGTCTTGACTACAAGTCTAGTGTGTGTGTGTGTGTGTGTGTGTGTGTTAAAGGGAGGACGAGCACAGTGTTGCCCCACAGAGGAGCTGTGAATCCTGTAATGAAGTTCCAGACTCCAGCCACTGGGTCCTGGTGAAGCCTGAAGTCTCCCCAGAGAAGAACATCTCCACCTACAGCCTGAGCTCTCCTGCAGGGAGCTATGAGTGCTCAGAGTCTGGTCTGCGCTGGTCATGTGCTGCTCCAGTCACTCTGCACTACTGCTTCATAGACTGGCATGTCTTGGCTGAAGAGTTGCCCCACTTGCAGTACAGACCAGCTGGCCCTTCAATGGACATCAAGCTCATCTCAGGAGAGCTGGAGGAGATCCACCTGCCACATTTCCTCTGTTTGGGAGGTAATCAGTCTTCTTCTCTGAAGGATGCTGTGAACATTCTGCACAAGGATGACAGTGGAGTGTCTATAGAGAAGTGTGAGCTGATTCGCCACCATGCCAGGCTTGTGAATCCCTCTTTTTCTCTTCTTGGGGTTTTGTACTCTTTGAAATCTCTCATCTTCTCTGAGAAAGAAGAGGAAAGGGAGAAGCAGATTGAGATCCATGCAGATGTTCAGGTCTATCAGAGCAGCACCTCCCCCCTAACCTACCGCACGTACCTCCTGCCAGAGGATCCCCACCTGCTAAATCTACTGATGAAACAGGAGGAACAATTCAGAGGTGTCAGACTAGACATCCCCCGCCCTGAAGGACACCTTTGTATTCATACCTTTTATGTTTTAAAGACCAGCTGCCATCCAGACGACCACACTATACCTCCAGGGCGGATAGAGCTCAGACACAGCCCTATTGCCCCCAACTTCTTTAAGGTGTGTTTAACCGAGGCCTGTGACTTTAAGATGAGGCTCCTCAGCTCTGTGGACAAGCAGGAAGTGTGGCAAGCGGAGATCAAACAGGAAGTGTCTGGGAACACACCTCAACAGGAGCGTATGAAACCTCCAGCTCCTGACGCTACACCTCCATGCAACATCCAGACCCGTAAGGAAGGTAGTAGAGAGAAAACACTGAATACAAACACAGAGATAGTCACAGACACACACACACACAACCACACCAAAGTCCTGTGAAAGGTAGCATAGAGCAAGTGCAATATGCTAACTATCTACATACATATTAGAGTTGACGATTAGTTTTTCTCATGTTTTCTCCGCTGCGGTCTTTTGTCTTTCAGTTACCACAGCAGAGCTCCATTCTGGCTCCTCTAACCCAGTCCCGCCAGCCTCAGTCTCAGCCTCCATTACGGCTCAAACTGGTGTAGTTGCAGTGGCCCCCAGCCTCTCTGGTAACACCCCCCCCCCCCCCCCATGTTCTTTACTGCAATGTTAATTCAGGTTAAGTTAGGTATGAAATGTCCTTCATATTCCATATTTTACTAGCCTGACAATCCAAATTAAAGGACAAATGGCTATGAATCAAACCAATCTTGAGATGAGGAATTTTGCAAATCATCAGCTTACTGAAACTGAATGATAGCCAGGCATTGGCTCCGCTCAGTTCTCGTTATAGATTGTTCCAGCAGCTAGTCAGGAAGAGCATGATCAAAGGATGCTGTGATAGCCTCAAAACATTTTTGCATGTTTTTCGGGTGAGGCTTCTCGTATGAAGATGTTTTTGATAAGAATGGCGTTCATGAGTAAATCCCCCTACGCCTCTCAGATTGACAGGAGGACTGGTATTTTATCTCCATTTTCTCATTTGTTTGACCCTGCTGGGGTTGGTATAGGACAGGGGATCCTATGGGGGCTGCATCCAAAGACAGCCTGTCAAGGGAGAGGGAAAGAGCCAGCGGGAGGCACTGTTCTGCGAAATTACCTGAACTCAGATGAGCCATTTGAGGCCATGGAAGACCAAAAATAAATAGGCGATCATAAGGCCGACTAAATATGTAAATAAATAAATAAATAAATACGAATTTAAAAATTTCACGATTAAAAAAATTCCAGTCCACAAACTTTTATGGTTGATTACATCGATTAAGTCAACTAATCACATCAACACTAGTGTACATGACACTTAAGGCTTTTTTTGTATTACAAATATTTCACTTTTCTTTTTAAACTGAAATTGGAGTTGTGGTTGTTTTTGTAATAGCCTAGTGATTGTTTAGCTCTGAGATTCTGCCAAACACACACACACACACACACACACACACACACACTCACACACACACACACACACTCACTCACTCTTCTCTCTCTCGAGTTCAGAATGTATGTCCCAGCTGCGGCCCAGGCTGATAAATGGCGTCTCCAGAGGTGTCCTGAGGAGCCTGCTGGACGATCTCCAGGCCCACAATCCTCCTGTACTGAGCAGCAGGGAGGTGGAGGAGGTTCTGCAGAGCCACAGGGTGCTGCAGGACCAGGTGAGCTGCCTCGTGGACATGGTGCTCAAGAAGGGAGAATTAGCCTGCAGTGTCATGCTGACCCTACTGAAGGAACTGGACCCCTATCTCTGTAGAAACCTGGGTCTAGAACCCCTGTTCCTGAACTACACCCCTATCTCCATAGACAACTGGGTCTAGAACCCTGTTCCTGAACTGGACCCCTATCTCTGTAGAGAGCTGGGTCTAGAACCCTGTTCCTGAACTGGACCCCTATCTCCATAGAGACCTGGGTCTAGAACCCTGTTCCTGACCTAACTGCCCTAACTAACTGCCCCCCTCCCCCCCTCCACTTCTACAGTGAACAGCATCTCTGGTTGTGGAATTTCTGTTGAGTCCATCTGAGTATTTCCACAACCAGGGTACACGTCTACAGTGAGCTGCTGCATCTCTGGTCCTGCTGGTAAAACTCAACAGAAATATTTCCACAACCATGTACATTTGCCATGAAGCTGATATCCAAATAAATACATAAAGATGAAGTTTTAGTCTGTGCTGTAGTAACAGTTGTAGCTCTGTATTGTCTGCAGTGGTTTACAGTGATCTAAAAGTGTTTTCTGTATCTTAGTTTAGAGCAGCAGAGGGTTATTGATCCTGTATCTGAAAGCAGCAAATGAAGCAAATGCAAAGCCAGAGGTGGCAAAACTAAGACCCAGGGGTCATTTGTAACCCTGTGCTACTGAATCTTTCATGCAGCCCACCACGATGCCAAAGAAGATCATTTGTTCTGTTGGTAAATTAATCTAATATTAAGATACAATTTATTTTTAGGAGGTCATATATCACCGTAGGCCTACTTGTTTGTAGGCTATGTTATGAAAGATTTACAGATTTCAGACGTAGCAAGATACCTCAAAATGTTTCTTTATGTACAAATTGCCCACCTAAAAAGAAGGCTATGGGTGTGGGCCCCACAGGGAATCCTGGATGATCAGACACAGACACACTTTATGCTTCAGAGATCAAAATGTACCTATTTGTGCCTATTTTCCCTCAAAATCCACAACAAGCATGGATTTTCTGACTCAGTAGGCTATGTAATTACCTTTCCAAAAAATGTATGATTTGCATAATCCCCCCCCCCAAAAAAAAACCCCGACAAAATGACATAAGGAACTGGACTATACTGTGCACTCCGCTCCACAGGGTGGCGGTTACGTGCCTCCACTCAGCAAAAGCACGAAAGAAGAAGTAGCTTCTCTTCCCACAACAACTCAACTTCACGCAACATCAGTCATTGGGCTAATGTAACGTTAAACAAAACTCTTGCACACATAATTTCTATAATAACACGGGAGGTAAAAGGCAAGTAACTTCACCTGCTAACGACGATCTTTACCAAGGTGAGTGTTCGGTTGGGTTCGCATTTATGCTCAGGTTTCACATGACTGGTCCTCTGCCTTCGCCTCTCCTTCCTTCCTTGCTCAGTTGTGTTGTTCACACACTACAGGCTAATTCACTCGTCTTTAACATCCTTGTTTTGAGTCATGCATTTCTCTCTGTGTTGTTATTTGTATTTCTCACCAAAAGACGGAGAGGGGATGAGGTCCTGATAACGTTAACGTTAGTTGAATCCCGGAACAAATCTAAATCTTATTCTCATCTCAGAGATGTAGAAACCTTCTGTCTATCTATTAATGCAAGGAACGTCTGTCTGTCCGTGTGTGTGTGTTCCATGCATAACTCAAACCGTCCAACTGACCTCAGATTTGGTATTTTTCTTGCTTTTAGCATGAGTGATTGCAGTGGCAAATTTGTATTTGTAGCAAAGGACTAGTGGCCACAGAGATCCTTGAACTTATTATTAGATTGTCCATCAGAACAGTATTAATAAATAAATACTAAATATAATGTTAAATAAAGCACAATTGCCTTCTGCCACTCTAACCGTAGCCTCTCCCCCCTTCACTCTAACGTTAACCGCAGCCTCAGTCTCTCCCCCAGTGCTTTGAAAAGTCTCCATGCAGGCTACTGCACTGGATATGTCACCATCTCTGATTATACTGCATAACTTACATGTAGAGCTAAATAGACTACACATTTCTGGGAAAGTATTGTTTACACGGGCAATTGCACTAGAGTCCAAAATGAGCCTTTAACATTTCTTTCTATTATATTTCATTTAACATATCATTTGTCTTGTCTTTATTTTCACTTAAACACTCCCACCTTGGCTGTATTTTGTGACGTGACCATTGCCAATCTACTTCTGCATCCAACAGGATAGCCTATGGCTAATCAGAGGAACGAACAAGATGTAAACACCAATTTAAAAGACTGTTGTGTTCAGCAAAGCCCGCCCTAAACACATAGAGCGTTGTGATTTAGATGTCGCCAACAATACCAGCCATCCAATCAAATTCCCTATGGCTTGCTGCTAGACGTACAGGCTGAGCAAATTGATTTGCTGCCACTAGGGTACGTCTAGATTTCTAGGCTACTATTATTATTATCATTGCTTAAATCATATCTCTCTTTTCTCAGGAATAAATAAATAAATAATCTCTGACATGGCTGCAGTCCTGAGCTGCGAGTCGGATCCGTCCCCATCGGATCCTGCGTGTGAGAACCGGCTAAAGAGGCCGTCAGATCCTGCGTGTGAGAACCGGCTAAAGAAGCTGTCAGTGGTACTGCTGGACTGCTGTACAACACAAGAACCGCCAGAGAGGAACCAACAGAACAACACAGACGGAGAACAAGAACGACCCAAGAAAAGTAAGACCACCCACACCCATACACATACACACACACACACACACACACATACTCACACACACACACACACACACAAAATATAGAGAATAACCCAATAAAAGTAAGACAAAGGCATGCAAACTCTTCACCTTTCACTAAAATTTGCTGTTTTAGAATCAAATAGGGCCATCCATAGCCTGACAAGCCAGCCTAACATAACATGTATAGACTGACTACAACTGATCAATCCACGGGTAAGACGGCTACAACCAAGCCAGCCTAACATAAATATAATCTGACTACAACTGATAGACCCACAGGTAAGACGGCTACAACCAATCAGGAGTGCGTTTCCCAAAAAACTAACGAACGTAGCATTTAACGAAGATCTTACTATGTTAGTTCAAGCTAGCGACTGAACTTATTCCCGCGTGTCCCAAAACGAGATAACTAAGTAAGTACCTCCATAGTAAGAAGTTGGTTAGTAGGGAAGACGTTAGTCCAAACTATGTCCTTTGCAGATGTTTTTGGAAGTGTCCGGAGAGTTCGTAGGCATTCGTTGCGATTAGGATCATGGGATATCGCCAATGTTACCAAATGTAAAACTACGGTGTTGTCATTTACATTTGTGGATAATGTTCACTGTCTTTCCTATTTGCATCGAGTTTTAGAAAATGAGCAATTTCAATGAGTTTGTGTTGGAATATGTTCAGAAATAAAGCATGGGCTTCGGGGAGGACGTGCTATTTGCCAATAATGCCAAAGCAAGCTTCACAATTATTTTAGAAAGTTAAGCATGGGCTATTTGGCCATTAGCCTAGACTCTAGACGTACCCCTAGTGGTAGCAAATTTGAATTTGCACAGAGGTACGTCTAGAGGCCACTGATAGAAACCCGTTTTAGCCTTCCTCTGGAGGCGGATAACCAATCACAGCGCGGTATGTGTACAGGAAATCGTAAGGCGGGCTTTGTACGATGACGACAGCCCTGCTCAAACCAGAGCGGAATCGTCTTTGGCTTTAGTTTTGGACGAATTGCACTTGTCATTTTCTTTGAAAGTGAAACAAGAAAGTGCACTGAAGTTTTTCGTTTCGAAAAAGATGTCTTTGCCGTGTTACCGACGGGCTACGGGAAAAGTTTGATATACCAGCTGGTACCACTGGCCGGAACGCTAGCCTATTACGTGGAGAGGCAGTTTGAAAGACAACGCAATCACCCGCCCCTCCATTGAGGTACAGTCTATCAGTGGTCTTCAGACTATACATTCTTATGATATAGTCTGACGTGTCAGGCTATTTGGCCATAATAGTAGTATTTAATGAGCAACTACACACCATTATTATTAATACATTCTAAAAACGTATATTTATATGTATGATTTGAGCCATTCTTGATGTGAGTCATTTTAATTAGTCAGTGGCATACCTTGCTAAGGCTGTCAGGTAGAGATTGGCACCTTAATTGTTTTGTCAGTTCAAGTTCGAATCCAGCCGGGAATGCTGTAATGACGGCTTGATTTTAAATTAGGAATCGTAATGTAATGATTTAATTGCATCAAAGTTGTAATTTGAAGTTTCTGCCAGTCAAGAAGACCAATTGTTTTGACAACATGCATTTTACAACGTGTATCCTCTCGTCAGTTAAACTCATTTGTATGAGTTAAACTGAGGTCAATCAAACTGTGATAATTAATTCACGCTGTAGGTGGGAGTAATGCATCAAGTGGTGTCGCGTCAACAGTATTTCACCCCAAAACAGCCAAAGAAGACATCACGTGGCCATATAACTAAGCTTCTTTGGCGTTAACTTGCACCTTGGAGTGTCAGCTTGAACTAACAAGTTTTACTAACAAGATACTATGCTTAGTCTGGACTATGCTTTTGGGGGACACCAGTGATGAACTAACTATGCTTTGACTAACGACGTTATCACCATAGTTAGTTATATTGTCAACAAAGGAAGCTCGTTAGTCTGGCCGATGGCTTTGGGGAACAGAAACATATTCCAAACTAACTAACAAGCTACCTTAGTTAGCAACTATGCTTTTGGGGGACGGACCCCAGAGCAACTAACAAGCCGATTCAAACAACGCTAAGCCCGCCCAATGACTTCCTCTCCAGATAGAACGTTGTGATTGGCTTAATACCACAATATCTGAATACAACTTGGGGCGATGTGATTGGATAGACACCACCGATGTCTTGAGTACAACCTATTACTGATAGCTAGACCTACTCGGCACCTTGGTCTACAATTACCCAGGCTTCCAGCAATATTTGAACCTTTGTTTTATTTTATTGCATTTCTGGGCAAAAATAAAGATGTTCTTTTTCTGTGACAGGAAAGACGAGAGCCGTCCATCCCCAGTATGATGACAGCTGTGCTGATGAGGAAGAACCCAAATCACAAGAGAAACGAGCACGAGCGCGCCCTCCCAAAGGTCATAGGTCACACCCCATAGGTGAAAGGTCGCACCAGTGCAGTGAGTGTGGCAAGACTTTCTCTTCGAACAGCGATCTGAAGACGCACCAGCGCATCCACACAGGTGAGCGTCCGTACACCTGCTCGCAGTGTGGCCGCGGCTTCATCGACGTGGGCAAACTCAAAACACACATGCGCTCACACACTGGTGAGAGGCCGTTCCAGTGTGATCAGTGTGACCGGGCGTTCACCGTGAGCGGGGATCTGGTGCGGCACAAACGCATTCACACGGGTGAGAGACCGTACGAGTGCAAACAGTGCGACCGGAGCTTCATTGACGCGAGCAAGCTGGCGAAACACGTCCGCACACACACAGGCGAGAGGCCGCACACCTGTGACGAATGTGGAAAGAGCTTTGGGCGAGCGGACACGCTGAAAGCTCACGCCCGCACACACACACTCTCACAGACGGGGGTCAAGCCCTACCTGTGCGCCCAGTGTGGCAAGTCCTTCTCCGCCCTCTCCAGCCTCAAAACCCACCAGCTGAGCCACACCGGCGAGCGGCCGTTCGTCTGCCTGCCATGCGGATCCGCGTTCTACCGGGAGGACGATCTACGGAAACACGCTCGCACACACACAGGCGAGCGACCCTACAGCTGCCCCCTGTGCAGCAAGAGCTTCAGCCGTGCCGACACACTCAAGATCCACGCGCGGACTCACACAGGGGAGAAACCGTACCACTGTGACGTGTGTGGACAATGCTTCGCTCAGGAGGGCAATCTTGTGTCGCACCAGCGCAAACACACCGGCCAACGACCGCACCAGTGCAGCGGCTGCAGCAAAGCTTTCACACGAGCGTGCTACCTACAACAACACAAGTGCAAACACACACACACACAAAATAGAAATGGAGAGCAACCCAAGAAAGGTAAGACAACACATACACAAAATACAGATCAGTAAGAGATATTATATCACACACACACACACACACACACACACATACACATATACAAAATACAGATCAGTAAGAGATGTCACACACACACACACACACATAGACAAAATACAGATCAGTAAGAGATATCACACATACACACACACACACACATACACAAAATACAGATCAGTAAGAGATATTATATCACACACACACACACACATACATACATAAAATACAGATCAGTAAGAGATATCACACACACACGTACACAAAACACAGATCAGTAAGAGATATATCACACACATACACACAAAATACAGATCAGTAAGAAATATCACACATACACATAGACAAAATACAGACCAGTGAGAGATCACACACACACACACACACACCTAGGCCTAATCTGAGAAGTGGGCAGCAATCTGGGATGATGGGGGCATCCACATGATATGATCAAAGAGAGTAAAATAAAATATTGGCTGATATTCAAATTAGCATGGAATTGATGTGTAGCATCCATGATTGTACTGCTATCTGCACATCAGATAGCATACTATAGCATTGAATTATAGTGCATTCCATTTCAGTTTTTCAGAGTAATTTCGGACCTCAACGGCAGGATGTGACGTAAATGCGTGCCCCCCGCGAGTCGTTTTTCCGAGCAGATCCGTGCAAAAACTCGGACTGGTTCAGAGTAATCCAAGTTTCAGACGGCGAGTTTCATTGAACGCACTGACGGGATAAAGCCTAAAGTAGCTTAAGTAAGCAATAAACACTTCGAGTCCGATGGTAATGCTGGTTTTAGTACGGGTGTTGTTAGGTAGACACGGTGCTAAAACCAGCATTACCATCGGCCTCTCTGTATTTATTGTGCTTCTAAAACTGTTACCACGTTAACCGGGAATGGTTTCATTGAAGGAAGACACAACCACTAGAAATATAGAGGGTTATTCATTGATACCGATTCCTCCGCCAAAAATATACTTCCTCTTACTCTGTCTTGGTCTATATTCAATGTATTTTGCTTCCACCTTCCATCTGACTTTATCAATGAAATGGAATGCAGTCTAGACGAATTTTGTTGTTTTTAGCGGACGTGACATCCGTCCGGGCTCAGAATCTTAATTGCAGAGATTAATGGAATGCACTATCAGTATTGATGCTATCAGTGATGGTGATGGTGTGCATGTGGTGGTGGTGTGCTGGTGTGTGTGTGTGCTGGTGTGTGTGTGTGTGTGTGTGTGTGTGTGTGTGGTGGTGGTGTGCTGGTGTGCATGTGGTGGTGGTGTGCTGGTGTGCATGTGTGCTGGTGTGTGTGTTTGTGTGCTGGTGTGCATGTGTGCTGGTGTGTGTGTTTGTGTGCTGGTGTGTGTGTGTGTGTGCTGGTGTGCATGTGTGCTGGTGTGTGTGTGTGTGTGTGCTGGTGTGTGTGTGTGTGTGTGTGTGTGTGTGTGCTGGTGTGTGTGTGTGTGTGCTGGTGTGTGTGTGTGTGTGTGCTGGTGTGTGTGTGTGTGTGTGCTGGTGTGTGTGTTTGTGTGCTGGTGTGTGTGTGTGTATGTGTGCTGGTGTGTGTGTGTGCTGATGTTTGTCTGTTGTGTTTATTCTCAGGAAAGAGACCAGAGTGCATCTCTGCGGGAGACCTCAGATCACTCCAGCACACACACACTGAGGACGCGCCGTATCAACACACACACGCTGAGAACACATCACACCAGCACACACACACTGAGGACGCGCCGTATCAACACACACACACTGAGGACGCGCCGTATCAACACACACACACTGAGGACGCGCCGTATCAACACACACACACTGAGGATGTGCCGTATCAACACACACACACTGAGGACGCGCCGTATCAACACACACACACTGAGGATGCGCCCTATCAACACACACACGCTGAGAACACATCACACCAGCACACACACACTGAGGATGCTCCGTGTCAAAACAGACACACACGAGGTTCACTATCCCAAAACACACACAGAGGAGACGGTCCGTGTGAAAACACACACACTGAAAAGAGGTTGTGCCAGTCCAGTGATGACGATGATGATGGTGATGATGATTATGAGGATAATTATGATGATGGTGATGGTGATGATGATGATGAAGACTATAAAGACGATGGTGATGTTGATCATGATGAAGATAATGATGACGATGAGGGTCTCAGTGAAGAAGAAGAAACACTAAAGAAAAAGTTGAACACACACACTGACAGAACAGTGGACACACACGCTGACAGAACAGTGGACACACACGCTGACGGAACAGTGGACACACACGCTGACGGAACAGTGGACACACACGCTGGCAGAACAGTGAACACACACGCTGACGGAACACTGGACACACACACTGATGGAACACTGGACACGCTAAAGAAGAAGTTGAACACACACGCTGATGGAACAGTGGACACACACGCTGACGGAACAGTGGACACACACGCTGACGGAACAGTGGACACACACACCAGGGACACACCCACTCTAAACACGGAGCTGCACACACACACAGGGAAGAGTGTGTACCACTGTGAGCTGTGTGAGGAGACGTTCTCCAGTGCTCGTCGGCTCAAGAAACACCAGCGCACACAAAAACACACACACACGGGACAGAAGGCTCACAGCTGCAGTGAATGTGACAAGAGCTTTGCCGATGCTGGAAATCTCAAGAGACACATGCGCACACACACAGGTACAGTGTATATACACACACACACACACACACACACACACACACACACACAGGTACAGTACACACACGCTCAAACACACACACACGAAAAACGACCCCTAGTGGTAAACCTGGTTCAGTGCACTAGGTAGAGGGGTCTCATTGGCCATGAAACACTAGACTAGCTGTATATGAAGTTAACTGTGCACAAGTTAAAAGTAATTGACTAGTGTGCTAGTATAATCTGGAAGTTGTGGTTTCAAATCCCGGCTGCTACCGTTGTGCCCTTGTGTGAACAATAAGGCACTTAACCCTAAGTTGCTCCAGGGGAGACTTGCCCTGAAGTGATAGATAGTTGACAAATTTAAGTAGCCTTGGATCAAAGCATCTCCTAAATGCATAAATGTAATGTAAAATGTAAGGTATTGATGATGCTGGCATTGATTGATAATTATTGCACTGTGTAGGTATTAATTGGTAATTGATGATGCTGGTATTGATTGATAATTATTGCAGGGTGCAGGTATTAATTGGTAATTGATGATGCTGATATTGATTGATAATTGTTGCAGTATGCAGGTATTAATGGTTCGTTGTTCCATACTCACACAGGTGAGAAGCCGTTCACCTGCAGCCGATGCGACCGCAGCTTTTCAGAGTTGGCGACGCTGCGGAATCACGAGCGAGCACACGCAGGTGAGAAACCTTACCTGTGTCCCGAGTGTGGGCGGAGCTTCACAGCCCAGTCCCGCCTCCGCACACACCTGCGCACACACACCAAGGAGACGCCCTACAGCTGCACACACTGCGCCAAGACCTTCGCCCGCGCCGACAACTACAAGACACACCTGCGCATACACACAGGTGATCGCCCGTTCATGTGCCACGAGTGCGGGAAGTCTTACACTCGCGAGGACAGCCTCAGGGCTCACCTGCGCTCACACCTGGGCGGCAAGCCCTTCGAGTGCTCGCAGTGCCAGCAGACCTTCAGGCTCCTCGGGGAGCTGAAGAAGCACCGCCGCCTCCACACGGACGAGGGCCTGTTCTCCTGCCCGCAGTGCCCTTTGACCTTTGTGTACCAGAGCAAGCTCACTACACACCTGCGCTCCCACACAGGTGAGCGGCCGTTCGCCTGCGATCAGTGCGACAAGACGTTCACTCTGAAGGGCGAGCTGAAGCGGCATCAGCGCGTCCACAGCGGCGAGCGGCCGTACCAGTGTGAGTACTGCGAGAGCAGCTTCACCGAGGTGGGCAAGCTCAGGCGTCACGAGCGGGCACACACCGGACACACTCCCTATCAGTGCCTGCAGTGTGACCAGAGCTTCACACGAGCAGACTACCTCCACAAACACCAGCGCGCACACATCCCACACACACACACACACTCAAAACACACCGGACAAGCTCCCTACCGCTGCCTGAAGTGTGACAAGAGCTTCACGAAGGCCAAGTACCTTTACAAACACCAGCGCACACACACATAACACACACACACACACACACACACACACTAAACACACCGGACAAGCTCCTTACCGGTGCCTGCAGTGTGACGAGCTTCACGTACAAGTACCTTTACAAACACCAGCGCACACACACATAACACACACACACACACACACACAAGGGGTGGCCCAGCACACACACATAACACACACACACACAAGGGGAGGCCCACTCCTCACACACAACGGTAGCACACACACCCCTCATCTGGACTGATGTTGACCTGGTTTAACCCTTTAAAACGTGGGGGGCTTTATGGTACTTGGAATAATCTTGTAAAGGTTACAGCAAGGCCTGTTCTGAATGACTTTCACAAAGTATTATTGAAGGTTAGTCCTTTTTAGTGATGGAGCCAAAATCAAAATGTACATTAATAGTGTTACGTTAACTCTTAGGCATTTTTTTTTTTACCCCATTTGTAATTTATTATTTATTGCTATTTATTGATATTGAGCCTCCAAGATTTTTTATAACCAAATGTTTCAATTGCTTTGTTTGTCTGTTTTTTTTTTTTTTTTTTTTTTTTTGCCTTGCTCTTACAATGATTGTTTAAATGCTGCACCAATTTAATTTGTACCTAGGCCAATTACCATTGCTATTTCATTTCATTTTTCAGCTTGTTTTGTCTGGAAACTCAGGGCAATGCTGTAAAAGAGTCATTTTTGCCTGAATTGATAAAGTAAATTAATGAAGTGTAGAGAGAAAGTTGTGACAAGATAGGAGAGTTGTTAACGTTTACATACAGTATACAGTACATACATACAGTACTTGGATCAGTCATATAATTGTGTTGATTAATGAAACAATAAACAAACAAGAAAAGCGCGGCAATGCCGGGTTTCCTGATGGCCATTTTATTATTACAGGGCTGATAGTGTTCAGGCGCCATGCCTGATTTCAGGCGTAGCCCAACAGTATGACCGGAAAAAAAGGAAAGTTCCCCATATAATATGATAATAGATGATTCAACTAAAATGTCAACATCTCCTACTTGTTGTACCCTTAAATAGATTGAGTGGAACTCATGGGGAATGAGAAATGACATGATGTTCCAAGTTAAGTACATCCTTGCACACTCATCACTGCCTCATAGTCGAAAATATGGAGTTTGCCCATGACCAAGTAGTGCTTTAAAGTGTGTTGCAAACCTAATACCCTGCCACCCTCGCCCACCTCCCCGGCATGGAAAAAAAGTTCAGGCTTAGGATTTTGTTTCACTATCAGCCCTGTTATTATTATTATTATTATTATTATTATTATTATTATTATTATAATGGTTTATTTAAATCCAGTCCAATGAAATCTCTAATGCTCATGCAATGTGTCCATTTCAGATTTTACTTTCATATTATCGAAAGTTTAAGGAGTCATAGTGAAAGTAAGTCAAATCTGTTCTCTGTGTGAGAGATTCTTGTATCTCACAGTAGCAAAACCTTATTAGAGATGCAGGGAAGATGGATTGATCTAGTGGTTGCACACATAAACAAGCTCAATCAACTGGTATGAGATAGCACTTCTGATGGAGGTTTGGTCCATGCATACAATAATAATCTTTTCAATATACTTTAGAAATTACATAAACAAATAAACTGAAAGATGAGTGTTTTTGAATGTCATTTTTTGTGTTCTTTTTTGTAAAACATTTCTGTGACACATTAATGAACACAACAGGACCAGGTTGATACTTTGTATTAAATGCTTTTGCTCATAATGGTGGGGGCTGGTGGCAGTGTAGCCATTAAGGAACCTGACCAAAGTGGCCTGGAAACAGGAGGTTCAAATCTTGGCCAGTTAAAATATCACTAAAACCTCCACAACTGTTGCCTAAAAAGTTATTTGCTGTTGGGATTAAGTGGTCCAGTGGAAGAGAGCAGGGCTGCAAATCACAAGGTTGAAAGTTTACATCTTACTTCAGACATGTTGAAGTGGAGAGAAGAAGTTGTGTTTTGTTGGGACAAAGTAATGTGTCTCATTGATAACTTCGAAACATTCATGCTATGAGATGATAGAACAGGGATGAACAAGTAAGTTGTACCTCAAATAATACCTTAGTGATGGCGTGTCCTAACCTAGAACAGGAAATGGCCAAACCCATCCTCCCCAACTAGACTTAACACAGCCAGCTTTGCCATCTAGACTTGATATATATAAATAGACAATTTCTTCAACTACCAGGTGGCTCAGTGGAAGAGTGCTGGTGCGCAGTGTGAGTATATGTGCTGTCTTAGAGGACATGGGTTCAAAGCTGGAGTAGGACAAAGTGTGTATGTGTGAGAGAAAGTGAGTAGGTGATGAGTGCAAGAGGAGAAATAGGTTTATTTTTTGGTGTAGAAAAGAATCTGGTGTTTACCATTTTGGCTTCCTCAGTGCCAATTCCGGCAGGCAACAAGTTGCACCACCTAAAAAACTTCATAACCCCCTACATCTATCTTGTATTTCTTCGGGGGGCCAAGTAAGCCCCCCCATTTCTTTCTCTTTCAAATTCCATCTTCTGCTCCTCTTCCCCTGGGATTCATCATTGGCTCAGTCCATGGAGGTCCTCCACTGGTCCTTTGTCAGCAGGCAGAGCTGGAATTGAACCAGCAACTTTGAGGATGGGGATCTCTGATGCTCCCGTGCACCACTGGCTCCTCCGGGTTGGTGGTAAGTTCCGTGTTCAGACAAGTCCTCGGGTGCCAGTATAGTATAGCACTTAAACAATGTCTTCAGCAACGCTGAAACTCACATTGTGCTAACTACAAATTACATGTGGACCAGTCATCCACAAGAACAACAAAGACAACTGGGATTTGAACCCAGAACTTACATGTAATTGACATGATATCTATGTTCCTTAACCACTACACCACCTCAGGCCCAGTTTGGCTTGAACAGAAACTCTGTAATGTATTCTGCACTGATTAGCCTACTGAAGGTCCTCAGTCAAGGTTATGTTAGGTCATGAATTAAATAGTTAAAGACAAGTGTGACACTGACAATTATCGCCCGGTGGAATGGAATACTGTTTTATAATTGGCTGTCAGGGTGTCCATTAATTCAATTAACTTAATGGAGTTTGTAAAGAACTAACAATGTAAAACCATAATCATAATTATTACATTAATGGAAGTAGAAAACGTTTGTGTCTGTAGCTGACACTGATGAATCAGGCTAAACCATAAAGTAACGATCTAAAACCATAATACATACATTTACTTTGATGGAGTTTGTAAAGCATACCTGGGCAAAGTAAGGCCCGGGGGCCACATGCGGCCCGTTGAGCTATGTAATCCGGCCCGTGGAGCCTTCCCAAAATTAAATAATTTTTCATTTAGCCAAGGTGACTTAGATTATATGACTGATTTATTAAATTTGTTGCATTCATGAAATACAAATACCACCCTTTTAAATCTGCATGTTAACATGTCCTCTGAAGAAAGTGGGGTTACTGGTTTGATACTTGCCAATTTCATTGACGGTTGACTGTTGACACTCGGCCCAGTCAAAATCTAAAACCCAATGTGGCCCTTCGGCCAAAATAATTGCCCACCCCTGTTGTAAAGCAATGAGTCTCTCCTCCCTCTCTTCTCACTTCCTCTTCTTCTGCTCCTCTTCTAGTAGCCTACAGTCACCTAATATTCAGCAATCACTTTCTCTTCTTCTCCTCCCTTCTCCTCCTCTTCTAAGAGCCTACAGTAGCCTAATATTCAGCAATCAACTTAAAGATGAACTATGCAAGACCGATTTTTACTTTCAGTTTGCGCTAGGTTTAGGCTCACATTTTTCGCCACAGAGCTCCTCCTTTCAGGCGTCCTTTCCCCAAAAAAGCTTCAGAAAAGCATTGCTAACCAGTTAACAACTTGTTGTTTTCAATACAATGGCACAATACCAACCAATTTAGCATATATGCGTCTGGGGAAACAACCCAAGGACCGGCCGTTATTCGCCTTCGTTTCCTCGGCTTGAGTCGCATTTTCACGGCTAGAGCTCTCCCTACAGCTCCCTACAGTGTTAGCTTGGCACCCCCTGGTGGAATAATCATGTTATTGTGTTAGCATGCCTGACAGTCAGTGTCCACAGTATGTATATGAACTTAACCTTCATTTAAATAATAAAAAACAAACAAATCCCTTAAACAAGGATAAGAAAGCTCATCTAACATGTAATAAAGTTCCTATTAGTAAAACTCTGAATGCAGCCAGTGTGTGTGTGTGTAGGCCTATGTGAGTGTGTGTGTGTGTGTGTGTGTAGGCCTATGTGAGTGTGTGTGTGTGTGTGTGTGTGTGTGTGTGTGTGTGTGTGTGTGTGTGTGTGTGTGTGTGTGTGTGTGTGTTTTGGGTGGGGTTCCTTATCTATCTTGAAGCAGTGCCTGGCACAGTACCTCACCACACACACACACTCACACACACATACACACACAATACACACATAAGGCTACTGTAACTGCAGCATCATTCTCCTAAAGGACACAACACAGTAGGAGGAGGAGGAGAGAGAGAGAACATGAAAGGATTAGAAAGAGAGAAAATGAAGGGATGAAGTAGCAATGGGAAAGAGAGAGAGAATGAATGAATGAAGGGATGAAGTAGCAAAGGGGAAGAGAGAGAGAATGAAGGGATGAAGTAGCAAAGGGGAAGAGAGAGAGAATGAATGAAGGGATGAAGTAGCAAAGGGAAAGAGAGAGAGAATGAATGAAGGGATGAAGTAGCAAAGGGGAAGAGAGAGAGAATGAAGGGATGAAGTAGCAAAGGGAAAGAGAGAGAGAATGAATGAATGAATGAAGGGATGAAGTAGCAAAGGGTAAGAGAGAGTGAATGAAGGGATGAAGTAGCAAAGGGGAAGAGAGAGAGAATGAAGGGATGAAGTAGCAAAGGGAAAGAGAGAGAGAATGAAGGGATGAAGTAGCAAAGGGAAAGAGAGAGAGAATGAATGAATGAAGGGATGAAGTAGCAAAGGGAAAGAGAGAGAGAATGAAGGGATGAAGTAGCAAAGGGAAAGAGAGAGAGAATGAATGAATGAAGGGATGAAGTAGCAAAGGGAAAGAGAGAGAGAATGAAGGGATGAAGTAGCAAAGGGGAAGAGAGAGAGAATGAATGAATTAATGAAGGGATGAAGTAGCAAAGGGTAAGAGAGAGAGAATGAATTAATGGATGAAGTAGAAAGAATGGTAGGGTTTTTTTTTCTTTTTTTTTTTCTTAAAGTAGGTTTGTTTGGGTTGCTGCAGGATACGAGTCCTTTTTGTGCTCTTCAGTGCAGGGGCTTCAGATACGTTTATTTAAAGTCAGTTCTGACACAGCACACATACATTTGGTGTTGTGGTGGTTTGTGGTTGTGGGGTTTGTTCATCATTTCAGGGCATGATGAGCTAGGCTTCAATAGTGACCAATGCAATGCTGATGATACAAGGACATACAGATCAGATCTGAGTACTTCACTATCTGGATGTATAAGAGATAGTTGGGCAGACTCAAAGAGAGTTGGAGATAGTGGGGCAGACTGAAAGAGTTGGAGAGAGTTGGGCAGACTGAAAGAGAGTTGGAGATAGTGGGGCGAGATAGTGGGGCAGACTCAAAGAGAGTTGGAGATAGTGGGGCAGACTCAAAGAGAGTTGGAGAGAGTTGGGCAGACTCAAACAGAGTTGGAGAGAGTTGGGCAGACTCAAAGAGAGTTGGAGATAGTGGGGCAGACTCAAAGAGAGTTGGAGAGAGTTGGGCAGACTCAAAGAGAGTTGGAGAGAGTTGGGCAGACTCAACGAGAGTTGGAGAGAGTTGGGCAGACTCAAAGAGAGTTGGAGATAGTGGGGCAGACTCAAAGAGAGTTGGAGAGAGTTGGGCAGACTCAACGAGAGTTGGAGAGAGTTGGGCAGACTGAAAGAGAGTTGGAGATAGTTGGAGAGAGTTGGGCAGACTCAAAGAGAGTTGGGGAGAGTTGGGCAGACTCAAACAGAGTTGGAGGGTGATGGACTTTGCCCTGGTATTATGTGGTTGGGACTATAGCCAAATCATGACCTATTTTATTCCCTCGTCAACCCGCCCAAACACACACACACACACACACACACACACACACACACACACACACACACACACACACACACACACACACACACACCAACAGAAAGAGCAATGACACCCATACTGTACATACGGGTACAGTTACACACACATAGAGCAACAAGCAGATAGATACACACACACACACTTACTGTACTGTATACACAAACAGAGAGAGAGAGAGTGGCACATAATATAGACATGTTGATAAGTTAACAGCTTTCTCTGCCATAAAAGGATGGATATTCACACACACACACACACACACACACACACACACACACACACACACACACACACACACAGATGAGGACTGCCTTCATATCCCACATTGATTTACATATGTAACACTGATACACACACACACACCCTCACACAAACAGATACATTTACATTTATGCATTTAGCAGACACTTTTATCCAAAGCGACTTACAAAAGAGGGATAACAATCAAACTGCAACACGATACAAGTAAGTGCCTACTAGGAGTGCCATTTGCTAATAGGAGAGCAAGTGCAAGAGTTTAGAAGTGCTTGGTCAGTGTATTCCAGGTAATTTAAGGAACTAGGACAACAGATACTCTTGAAAGAGTTGGGTCTTCAAGAGTCTCTTGAAAGTAGAGAGAGTGCCTGTTAAATGATAAACATATGTACACACACACTCCTGTTTTCACACATACACGCATGCATGTACACACACATAACATATAACACAGCATATGACATCACATGAGGTGAGTGATGCCTTCATATTATATTAATTTACATATGGACAAACACTGATACAAACACACCCTTGCACAAACAGATAAACGTATGTACACATACACTCCTGCTTACACACACACACACACACACAGATGTCCAAATGAGGCAGGTCAACTGATAAGGAGCAGGTGGGTGTGCCTGTCTCAAAACTCGGAAGTTCCTCTGAAATGACTCACAAACACACACACACACACACACACACACACACACATTCACTGAGAGAGAGGTGGGTGAGTGAGGATTTCATTATTCGACCGGGCAGCAGACAAACACACACACGCTCACACACACTCCAGAGTGTAAGCCTGGAGCAAAGAGGACTACAGTCAGGGACAGAGCGCTGCACTGAAGAGAAGACCTGAGGAGAAGACAGGGAAAGAAAGACAGTGAAGAATACTGAAAAACAAAACAAAAGAAAGAAAGAGTAAGCGTAGCCCAAAAGGAGAGAGAAACAGAGCGAAGAGTTACAAAAGAAAGAGTGAAGGATAGCCCAGAAGAAAAAAGAGAGAAACAGAGTGAAGTCTTAGAGAGGAGACAGAAAGGAAGAGTGAAGGATAGCCCAAAAGAAAAGAAAGAACAACGCAGAGTAAAGTGTTGGAGAGGAGAGAGGCAGAGCGAAGAGTAAACTTCCCCATCGCTTCATCACAAAGAGGAACACTAACGCCGACGTGAGAGAGCCATCACTATGGTGACGGTGTCTGTGCCGCTGAGCGTGATTCGAGCGCTGGAGGTGGCGCTGACCTGTGTGAGCTTCGCTCTGGTGGCGTCGGTGGGTCACTCTTCCTCCTCCTACTGGGCCTGGTGCATGTTCACCTGGGTGTTCTGCTTCGTCATCACCCTCCTCATCCTCGTGCTGGAGTTCAGCGGCCTCAGCGCCCGCCTGCCCATCTCCTGGGACGACTTCACCACCGCCTTCGCCATGCTGGCGTCTCTCATGGTGCTGGCCGCGTCCGTCATCTACCCATCTATCCTGTACCGCTGCCCGGGGTGTGGACGCCAAGTGGCCGCCACCGTCACCTCATGTTTGGCATTCCTGGCGTACGCCATCGAGGTGGGCCTGACGCGGGCGCGTCCCGGTGAGATCAGCGGGTTCTTGACCACGGTTCCGGGGCTGCTGAAGGTTCTAGAAGCGTTTGTGGCGTGCATCATCTTCATCTCGCTGGAGCCGGCGCGTGTGTCGAATTTCCCCGGCCTGCAGTGGTGCGTGGCCGTCTACGCCATCTGCTTCATCTTCTCCCTCGTCATCATCCTCCTCACCGTCTGCCGCCTGCTGGGCTCCTGCCCCTGCCCGCTCGATCAGGCACTCGTGGGCTGCAACGTGCTCGCCGTGCTCATGTACGCCACCGCTGTCGTCGTCTGGCCCGTCTACGCCTTCCAGAATAATCCTCGACCCAATAACTGCAATCCCTGCCCCTGGAACGGCCTGGTGGTCGTCTCCTTCATGACGTGCGTCAACCTCATCGCCTACATCGTGGACACCATCTACTCCGTCCGACTGGTGTTCTTTGTCACACAGTCTTAGGCTGTCCTCCTCTACTGTCCCATCAGCATCAACATTGCTAACATCACTGACATCACCGCTAGCATGACAGACTAACCAGTTAAGGACTAAAACAGAGGACACACCGTCAGGTCAACACTGATCAGGATTGTACCCGTGAGTCAGCTGTTAGTTTGCACGTGATGTTTATTAACACCCCGATGCTAACATGCTAGCTTTCATTCATTAAAACTTAATGCCACAATGCTAGCTTTCATTCATTACTGTACCACCTGATGCTAACATGCTAGCTTTCATTCATTAAAACTTAATGCTACAATGCTAGCTTTCATTCATTACTGTACCACCTGATGCTAACATGTTAGCTTTCATTCATTAAAACTTAATGCTACAATGCTAGCTTTCATTAATTAACACCTGTTGCTAACATGGTACTGTATCTCGCAGTTTTTAAAACCTAATGGTACAGTAGCTGTCATTCATTAACACCTGATGCTAAAATGCTAGCTTTCATTTATTAAAGTTTAATGTTATGATGCTAACTTTCATTTGTTAACACCGTAACGGACCATGTTAGCATTCAATTATTAACACCAGATGCTCAAATGTATTAACCCCTCAGACTGAAATCCTGGCATTTGCTTGAGCCATTTATGTTCATACCCTCTTCATATTGATGCTAAAGGTGCTTTTTAACATTCAGGGTGCTTGCTAGCATGCCTAATATTGTTGAAAGCACTCTAACATGGAGATTAAACTAAAACACAATACAGTACACGGTGTCAGAGTTACACTTTGTCTCAGAGGGGTTGAGTCATCACCAGAGTTGTAGTGGTAAAATAAAAGGTGGGTAAATTAGGACGCAATATTCGGAAAGTGTAGTGACACATATTTAAAGTGAAATAAAGTGTTTGATCGGGGAGTGGTTTTAGATTAGGATAATACAGTGGGATTTGGCAATGTTAAAGGGTAGGTTCACTTTTTAGCATGTTTTGGCCCATTCATGGAGTGTTTAGGATGAAATAGAATCATTGACACCAAAATGTTGACAATTGGCCCCATCTTCGATATTGCTTCATTTAGAATCCCCCAGATAACGTCCTTAAAACAACCTTAAACCTTTATGTCTAAACATGTGCAACTCACTAAGTGGTTAGTGGTATCTGTTGATGTTCCAGAACAATTATTATAGCGAAATAGCAACTTCACACAGGTGGCAGGGTTTTCTGTTCCCAACCCACTTTTAAAACTCTACCCTCGGAAAATTCAATATCTTCACCAGGCAGTGAGGAGCATGCAAGGATGTCCTTTTAACTTGGAACAAGTTATTTATCAATCCCCTTGAGCTCCACACAATTTATACTGTATGCATACAACCAGTAATAAACGTTGAATTTTTAGTTGAATCCTCTGTACATATCTGGGTATTTTTTTGAGCACACAGCCCTGTGGAAGTAAATAAGTCTAATATGCACTCCATTACTCCCCATTTGACCCCAGAGTGGACACAAGACCATTGAAACTGATTTAGGTAATTTATGAAACAAAAGTGAGAATCATCGCTTAAAGTGGGAAGATTGAGCAGAACATTTTACACAAAGGTGAGGTCACACACATACACACACACACGCCCATACATACAAAGGTGTGGTCACTCACACAGGCACACACGCACACACACCCACACTCACTTGCAATGGAATGCAGAGCTCCCTCACAGGATGACAAATGGCCCAAAGGTGTGGTCACTAAGACACGAGCACACACACACACACACACACACACACACACAAAGGTGTGGTCACTCAGATAAAACACTCTTGTCTGCCTGGACACATGTCCGCAAACAGACAAATATGTATGTTAGATTACAGTGTGTGTGTGTTGTAGATTTCAGTGTGTGTGTGTGTGTGTGTGAGTGTGTAGTAGTAGTAGTAGTAGTGTGTAGAATATAGAATGTGAAAGTTGTTTGCATGCCTTACGCTTATTATCAGGCCATGTCCTTTTAAAGGCAGGTAGGTAAGTGTGTTACTCAGTCAGAAGGGGCATTTCTTTTTGAAGGCGTCGCAGGTTAGTGTGTTACTCAGAAGGGCTATGTCCTTTTAAAGGCAGGTAGGTTAGTGTGTTACAGTACTCAGTCAGAAGGGGCATTTCTTTTTGAAGGCGTCGCAGGTTAGTGTGTTACTCAGAAGGGCTATGTCCTTTTAAAGGCAGGTAGGTAAGTGTGTTACTCAGTCAGAAGGGGCATTTCTTTTTGAAGGCGTCGCAGGTTAGTGTGTTACTCAGAAGGGCTATGTCCTTTTAAAGGCAGGTAGGTTAGTGTGTTACTCAGAAGGGCTATGTCCTTTTAAAGGCAGGTAGGTTAGTGTGTTACTCAGAAGGGCTATGTCCTTTTAAAGGCAGGCAGGTTAGTGTGTTACTCAGAAGGGCTATGTCCTTTTAAAGGCAGGTAGGTTAGTAGTGTGTATCTACTGCACCTGTTACTCAGTGGGGACATTTCCTTCCTTGACCTGCAGAGGGCGCCAAAGCCTGGCTGCTTTCTCTATCTACTGCTAGAACAGCTGGATGACATTCAACTATGCAAAATATTTTGGACAGATGATGATGATCATATTTCTCACATATTTCTCAACTTCTACTTCCTATAGAGGCACTCTCTCTCTCTCTCTGAGTGTGTGTGTGTGTGTGCGCGCTCTCTCTCTCTCTCTCTCTGTGATGGTCTGGTATACCATTGTATACTACATGTTTATCCAGCATGTCCGTGTGAAGTATACTACATGTTTATCCAGTGTGGTGTTAGCATGTCCGTGTGAAGTATACTACATGTTTATCCAGTGTGGTGTTAGCATGTCCGTGTGAAGTATACTACATGTTTATCCAGTGTGGTGTTAGCATGTCCGTGTGAAGTATACTACATGTTTATCCAATGTGGTGTTAGCATGTCCGTGTGAAGTATACTACATGTTTATCCAGTGTGGTGTTAGCATGTCCGTGTGAAGTATACTACATGTTTATCCAGTGTGGTGTTAGCATGTCCGTGTGAAGTATACTACATGTTTATCCAGTGTGGTGTTAGCATGTCCGTGTGAAGTATACTACATGTTTATCCAGTGTGGTGTTAGCATGTCCGTGTGAAGTATACTACATGTTTATCCAGTGTGGTGTTAGCATGTCCGTGTGAAGTATACTACATGTTTATCCAATGCCCCCCAAGACAAAGGACTATGCTTACACACTGAATGTACATATTGCATCAATACTACATTTATAAGTTAGCCTGGGAGTTCCCATGCTCCTTTGCACGCTTATTTCATTCCACTCTGCAAAGCAGCATGGTGACCATGGCCATTTTTCTCGCTTACTTTCGGTATCCAATTGCAGAACAAAAAGGGATTTGTACGGCCCTCGATTGCATTTTACGTCACGTGGTGGCTCTGGTATT
>JAODXP020000032.1:24305068-24310699 GCA_027497455.2 Sardinella longiceps | reverse complement strand
AACTCACTGCACACACACACACATCAGACACACACATCAGACACACACACACACACATCACACACACACATCAGACACACATCAGACACACATCAGACACACACATTAGACACACACATCAGTCACACATCAGACACACACACACACACATCAGACACACGGAGAAACACACCATACACACAAACACACAAACACACACACACACGTCACACACATCAGATACACACACACACACACACAAACACATCAAACACACACACACACACACACATACAGAAACACACCAAACACAATCACACACACACACACACACACACAAAGAAACACAGAATAAAGAAACACATCAAACACATAGAGTACACACACATATGCGCACGCGCACACGCAAATAGAGAAACACATCAAACACACAAACACATACACACACATACATACATAAACACACAAACACACACGCACACACACACATACAGACAGGGAGAGAGAGAGATAAAAGAGAGAGATAATAAATATACGGCATTTAAGTTACACACTATGTGCGCACACACACACATACAAACACACAAAAAAACACTGACACACACACACAAACACACACACATTCAAACACACAAAAAAACACTGACACACACACACACAAACACACACACACACATACAAACACACAAACAAACACTGACACACACACACCAAATACACTTCTTCTGTATTTGGGAGAGTACAGGACCGCAACAGCTAACTTGCATTGACTTGAAGGATGGAGTTTTGCATTAGGATTTGGGTTAGAGTCTCCATTCTTCAATAAATACCACACACACACACACACACACACACACACACACACACACACACACACACACACACACCTGGATGCCTTTAGGATATCACTGAAGTGGCTTAAAACTGACAGGTCCAGATTTTCCGGAGCCTTCTGCCAGATCTGGGGAGAAAATAAACATAAACAAGTGTGTGTGTCTTCCCTGTCTCAAGAGTGTGTGTGTGTGTGTGTGTGTGTGTGTGTGTGTGTGTGTGTGTGTGCGCAACAGAGGTCTTCCCTGTCTCAAGTGGTGTGTGTGTGTGTGTGTGTGTGTGTGTGTGTGTTTGTGTGTGTGTGTGTGTGTGTGTTTGATCCATACAAAATAAAATAAACACTGTGGAATGTGGTTTATCAGGGTGTCTGTGTATGTGCGTGTGTATGTGTGTATGTATGTGTGTGTGTGTGTTTGTGTGAGAGTCTGTGTGTGTGTATGTGTGTGTGCGTGTTTGTTTGAGAGTCTGTGTGTGTGTGTATGTGTGTGTGTGTGTGTTTGTGTGAGAGTCTGTGTGTGTTTGTGTGTGTGTGTGTTTGTGTGAGAGTCTGTGTCTGTTTGTGTGTGTGTGTGTTTGTGTGAGAGTCTGTGTGTGTTTGTGTGGGTGTGTGTTTGTGTGAGAGTCTGTCTGTGTTTGTCTGTGTGTGTGTTTGTGTGAGAGTCTGTGTCTGTTTGTGTGTGTGCGTGTTTGTGTGAGAGTCTGTGTGTGTTTGTGTGGGTGTGTGTGTGTGTGTGTGTATGTGTGTGTGCGTGTGTGTGTGTATGTGTGTGTGTATGTGTGTGTGTGTGTTTGTGTGAGAGTCTGTGTGTGTTTGTGTGGGTGTGTGTTTGTGTAAGAGTCTGTGTGTGTTTGTGTGTGTGTGCGTGTGTGTGTGTGTATGTGTGTGTGTGTGTTTGTGTGAGAGTCTGTGTGTGTTTGTGTGTGTGTGTGTTTGTGTGAGAGTCTGTGTGTGTTTGTGTGTGTGTGTGTGTGTGTGTATGTGTGTGTTTGTGTGTGTGTGTGTTTGTTTGAGAGTCTGTGTGTGTTTGTGTGTGTGTGTGTTTGTTTGAGAGTCTGTGTGTGTTTGTGTGTGTGTGTGTTTGTGTGAGAGTCTGTGTGTGTTTGTGTGTGTGTGTGTTTGTGTGAGAGTCTGTGTGTGTTTAGATGCTGTGTGTGTGTTGTGTGAGAGTCTGTGTGTGTTTGTGTGTGTGTGTGTTTGTGTGAGAGTCTGTGTGTGTTTGTGTGTGTGTTTGTGTGAGAGTCTGTACTTTCAGATGCTCTGTGTGTCAGAGTTTCATGGGTAGTTGTGTTGAGCTTAGTAAAAGCACATACAGTACATCTGCTGGGGCAGGTTGTGGGTGCCAATCTGTCAGACAAATGTTTTCATGCATCTGCAAAACCGATAGCGGCTGCGAAATCATCAGCACAAGATTGTGACTGTAGCTTTAAAAATCAATGTTTTTCTGTAAAGGACAGAAGGCCTTCTCAGACAATCTGTCTTGTTACCAAATAAACTGCTGAAACCAAACCTCAGTTCTGGTCTCACTCCCTAAACCAACTCACAAAGCAAACCATAATCTTTTTTCTAATAGTTTGTGTGTGTGTGTTTGTGTGTGTGTTTGTGTGAGAGTCTGTGTGTTTGTGTGTGTGTGTTTGTGTGAGAGTCTGTGTGTGTGTGTGTGTGTGTGTGTGTGTGTGTGTGTGTGTGTGTGTGTGTGTGTGTGTGTAGAGAGTCTGTGTGTGTGTGTGTGTGTGTGTGTGTGTGTGTGTGTGTGTGTGTGTGTGTGTGTGTGTGTGTGTGTGTTTCTCTGAGTGTGTGTGTGTTTGATCCAGACTAAGGGCCCTATTTTGATGACGCAAAGTCAACTGTTGTTTGACGGATGGCGCATATGGTTTTGGGGGACGGCAGCATTTTGCTATTTCCACAGCGCAGAAAATGAACTTTTCCCTGGCCGAAGTTCAAAAAGGTTGGACTTAGGATGCCTAATTAATTAATTAATTAAAAAGAGAATAAATCACAATGGGTGTGCTATGGGTGTAACGCAGACTTAACCAATGATAGGTCAATCTCTCATTGCCTTTAGGAACGCAGACCGCAAAGCGCCTGGTGAATTGCTATCACACCAGCTGATCTCCACCTTGTGCATTTAAAGAAATTAAAATATTAAATTGCGAGCAAGCTCACAAGTCGGGTCTAGTCATAGTCAGAGCCGTAATGGGTCTGGTAATATTAAATTGATGTCTACAGGCTGCACAAGACACGAAGGAAGCTGATTTAGTCCTGATAGATATCTCGAATATTCATTCGAAAACGAAAGTAAACTTGATTCTCCATTTAACGTCCCCCCTTCTTATATCCTCATGCGTTTTCTGTTGCAGGCTAATAAATTGTGGTTAACCACATCCTCCTGGACTTCATAATGATTTTCCGATTGTAATAATTATTGTTGTGGCCTTCGTTGTTATGCTGGATAGAGGACTGCATTACCCATAAAATAGCATTTCAGGAATGCGTGTTTTTCCCAGTCAGTGGCGATCCTTTTCTGCGTCTGCGCCCAGCCACACCTTCGACACACCTCCGAGGACGCAAAGTCACTTGCTAATTAGACAACGCAAATTACTTGACAGAAAAACGAACCATGCGCTCGGACAAAATAGCAATGACAGCTTGCGCCAGTCGCGAACGCATGGTGCACCGTCTGCATGATAGGGCCCTTAATAAAACAAACACTATGTGGTATGTGGTTCATCAGTGTGTGTTTGTGTGTGTATGTGTGTGTGTGTGTGTGTGTGTACCTCTGCGTCACACAGTAGGTTCTGGAAGGCAGGAATGTTACACGTGAGGGCGGAGGGAGAACCCAGTTCCACAGTTCCGGTCAGAGAGAGAACCAACTGGAACGTTCTACTGCTTATCAGCGGAGCCTTCATCTTCAAAAGGAACGCCAGGAGCTGAGAACACAAGAACATCAGTAACATACACACACACACACACACACACACACACACACACACACACACACACACACAGACACACACATACACACACAAACACACACACACACATTCACACAAACACACACACACACACGCACACACACACACACAAACACACACACACTCAACAGAGCCTTCATCTTCAGAAGGAACGCCAGGAGCTCAGAAAACAAGAACATCAGTAACACACACACACACACACACACACACACACACACACATACATACACACACACGCACACACACATATACATACACATACACACACACACACACACACACACACAACAGAGCCTTCATCTTCAGAGGGAACGCCAGGAGCTGAAGAACACAAGAACATCGGTAACACACACACACACACACACACACACACACACACACACACACACACACACACATATACATACACATTCACACACTCATGCAGTAACGCACAGGGGCTGAGGAACACAAGAACATCAGAAACACACACACACACACACACACACACACACACACACACACACACACTGACCTTGTATCCCTCTATGCGTCTCATCTCCTGCTCCATGCGTGTGTTGGTGCCGATGACGGACACACACACCTTCAGTGCGGCGTACAGAGAGCTGTCATCAGTCGCCATGGCTACCAAACTCAGGATGACGCCGGGGCCGCCGATGTACAGTAAACTACGCGCTGCACTGTGGGACATGAACGCCCTTACACCTAACACACACACACACACACACACACACACACACACACACACACACACACATAAGCTATGGACAGCACTGTGGGACATGAAGGCCCTTACACCTACACACACACACACACACACACACACACACACACACACACACACACACACACACACACACACACACACACACACACACAAAGCTATGGACAGCACTGTGGGACATGAAGGCCCTTACACCTAACACACACACACACACACACACACACACACACACACACCCTTACCAAACCGTCCGACCAGAGCTGCCCCGATGACTCTGCTTGTTCCTGCCAGATGCAGACTGATGTTATTGCAAAGCAAGACTGGAGTGGTGCCGTCACGAGACGTGATCCCCATCTAACACACACACACACACACACACACACACACACACACACACACACACACAGACTGATGTTATTGCACAGCAAGACTGGAGTGGTGCTGTCACGAGACGTGATCCCCATCTAACACACACACACACACACACACACACACACACACACACACACACACAGACTGATGTTATTGCAAAGCAGGACTGGAGTGGTGCTGTCACGAGACGTGATCCCCATCTAACACACACACACACACACACACACACACACACACACACACACGACTGATGTTATTGCACAGCAAGACTGGAGTGGTGCTGTCACGAGACGTGATCCCCATCTAACACACACACACACACACACACACACACACACACACACACACACACACACACAGTAGAACTGGGGAGAGCCTAAAAAAGCCTGGCTCGTAACACTGTATAATGTGTGTGTGTGTGTGTGTTAGGAATGCAACGGTACAGTGTGCCCACGGTTCGGTATGTATCACGGTTTTGGGGCCACGGTGACGGTACTGTTTCGGTATTTTCCAACAAAAAAGGGTTTATAAAATTGTTGTTTTAATGGCTATATTCCTTATCAACCGTCAGCCTATCTGCAATTTTCCTTTGATTTCTTTCATAAATTGCCTAGTAGATAGGCTGCTAGAGGGGTAGACAGAATAAAATAAAACCAACAATTACGGTAGGCCATCATTGTTAATATTCTTGAAATGTTATGAAATGTCCTAAACTAGTAAATATCCTCCAGTAGCCTAGGCCTATTTTATTG
>JAODXP020000032.1:24265068-24270068 GCA_027497455.2 Sardinella longiceps | reverse complement strand
ACACAGCACCATGTGTGTGTGTGTGTGTGTGTGTGTGTGTGTGTGTGTGTGTGTGTGTGTGTCAGAGCCGTATCTCTCTCTCTCTCTCTCTTTCTTACCTGTGGGAAGGTAGCTTCGCGTGAACCACTGTGTCCGTGTGGTTGTGTTGTGCGCGCTCAGAGGCGTCGCATTCGAAGGCCAGTACGTACAGACTTTACAACCTCCGGCTAACTTAGTCCATGACAGATCTGTCTGAACACGTATCGGGAGCTCGGGACTGAGCTGTTCCACTACTCTGCTCTACTCTGCTTTGTCCCGTGCTGCCGTTACGACTAATCCGTTCAGAAGTTTCTGAACTTTGCACAACGCGAGCGAAACTCTGACATCAGCCGCGCGCGGCGGGTCATGTGCCTTTACTTCCTCCGGTGTGTGTGTGTGTGTGTGTGTGTGTGTGTGTGTGTGTGTGTGTGTGTCTGTGGAGAAGGAGAAACGGGAAGCTCATGTGTGTGTCCCTGGCCGACCAGTTCTGCTGTCTGTCTGTCGCGCGCTCTCAACTGCTAAAAATCACTGGCCGCGAGCCAACTGCCGTTATTACAGTAATCAGAGCCTGACCACAAAAAAGGAATTTAAATATATTTTAAATGTTATTATCCATTTTATTCAAGTCAGAAAAAGGGATGAATTAAATGCGTTTCAATGATAGGAGGTTCAGTTTACTACCATGGAATGGTTTTAGAATCTCGGAATGTTCAGGTGTGAAATAAGCCCATTAAAGTCATTTTGAGATTTCCAAAAGACGAGCCGATCCTCAGCTTGGATCTATAGGCTCTCTCTCTATAGGATCTCTCAATAAAGCCCGTGCCTTTGAGTAACGAGCTCGTTAAACAGACAATACTGACGACAGACAACACTAATTAATTAAATAATTATTTTGAATGTTGCCATCAACTAGGCCTATATCACAGGACCTAAATCTTCTATAATTTAGGAGCTTGATTAAGGGATGTGGACACTACTTGTTGTCCAACGGCGCCATCGTGTGTTGTAAATAAACCTAAACGGCAGAGCAGGCGCTTTGAAAGAAGCTCCAGCTTTGACTTTTGAACCAACACGGGTCAATAGCCTGCAGACTGAATGTTTGTTTGAATGTTTGACTAAATTTGAACATGTTGATGTGTAATCAGATTCAAGTAACCAGCTTTGCAGAAATATTACAGTGATTTGTAGCAATTATTCATCAATGAGATAGAGTCAGTGTAGCCTAGACTCTAGACGTACCCCAAGTGGTAGCAAATTTGAATTTGCACAGAGGTACGTCTAGAGGCCACTGATAGAAACCCGTTTTAGCCTTCCTCTGGAGGCGGATAACCAATCACAGCGCGGTATGTGTACAGGAAATCGTAAGGCGGGCTTTGTACGATGACGACAGCCCTGCTCAAACCAGAGCGGAATCGTCTTTGGCTTTAGTTTTGGACGAATTGCACTTGTCATTTTCTTTGAAAGTGAAACAAGAAAGTGCACTGAAGTTTTTCGTTCTGAAAAAGATGTCTTTGCCGTGTTACCGACGGGCTACGGGAAAAGTTTGATATACCAGCTGGTACCACTGGCCGGAACGCTAGCCTATTACGTGGAGAGGCAGTTTGAAAGACAACGCAATCACCCGCCCCTCCATTGAGGTACAGTCTATCAGTGGTCTTCAGACTATACATTCTTATGATATAGTCTGACGTGTCAGGCTAGAGTCAGTGTGCTTTAAGAAGGAAATAAATACACTCATATTTAGGGACCTGAAGACCTACAGTAGCTATGTGGTTATCTGCAATATAGGACCCATCACACAACCTCTAGGCCAATATAGGACCCATCACACAACCTCTAGGGTTGAGCTCCTCTTCCTCTTGATCCTCCTGCGTGACCTCTGGGGGTCTCTCTCGCTCTCTCTCTCTCGCTCTCTCGCTCTCTCTCTCTGCCGTTTATAAGGCCAGTATGGGAAATGGGAAATGGACTGCATTTATAGCTCTTTTCTACTCCTACGAGCACTCAAAGCGCTTTACATTCATGCCTCACAGCAGGGCCAGTTCTAGGCATAGACGGGAAAACACAAATCTGGCCTATAGGGCACCAAAAAGACTAGAACTGGCCTTGCCTCACAGTATGGAGGGATAGATTAATAAGGTCAAATAATTTTGACAAATAAGTTTAGATTTCCCTTCCAAACTTCCCAACTGACTACAAGGATAGGCTATTTACTTTTTTTTTTGCAAACTAGTCTACTTTAAAGGTCAGGCCTTCATAGGCTGCATAGCTGAGCCATTACTGATTTGCTAATTACACATCAGACAGGGGGGTATTCCAAGAAGGTGGTTAAGTGATAAACCTAGATAGGTTAGCCTAGAGGAAGTCATAAACCAGCTAATAGAGGAGCCTGCAGGCTGGCAACTTCAGTCATTTTCAACGAGACCTCTATTGCTCAAGCTACTTGAGATTAGCCAATACTGAAGACGCAAGACATTTTGCTCCAACCATATAGGTTTCTTTGAACAGAGAATAATCACTTACAACTAGCCCAATGGGGCAGATTTTGAAACTGTGTTTTCAGCATCTAAACATGCTCCAAATATCACCACAAAAGCTATGTAACATCATCAGACATATTTGCAACATTACAACACACCAATGTAGTGTTTATGACTACAAAAGTCTGACAAAGTGGTTAAAATATTGTTTTTATGCAGTGTTTACAAAACTGTTTTGTAAACAAACAATGCAGGCTTTGTTTAGTTAAGAGAACAAGGAGTCCAGGCTCCTCTATTATGAGATTTACCACTAACGTTACTTCCAGCTTAATTTATCCAGCTTTGTCACTTATCTGCTTTCTTGGAATAGGCCTACCCCCTGGGTGTAGGGGCTTAAAGTGCATAGATCTCAAATCAACACTCTGGAGGAGGAGTCTATGAACAGCTGCAGGAAGTAATTTGGGACATTTGTGGTAGATCACAAATAAAAGCATTTAGGCCTAGCCTACTCGATCAAAAGGGCAGTCGCTCAGTAACCGAAGAATTCACTGAAGTGAATCTTCAAGGAGGACTATCAATAAGAAATGGTCTAACACTACAGGATAAACGTGTCCCTAAATTCGTGCAAGACAGTCAACATTCATGACAGAAAGGCGAAAGTAACGTTATAGTCTGACAGAAAGGACAAACTATAGCCTGACAGAAAGGAGAGAGTAACGTAGAGTCTGACAGAAAGGACAAACTATAGCCTGACAGAAAGGAGAGAGTAACGTAGAGTCTGACAGAAAGGAGAAAGTAGGCTATAGCCGGACAGAAGCCACGTACTTGAATGGAGTGCCGATCCTCAGTGAAAGCAGTGAAAGCTTCGCTTGTTTGGGTAACAGAGAGAGGGTAGGCGTACGGCTCTACACATCTTCTGCATGATTTCTTGGCTTTAATGTAGCAGGCCTATGTTATGTGTTATCTAGTAGCATACATGGAAAATAAATAGTCAATGACTAGCTCGAGTCTCTCTCACGCCACGTCCTAAAATAGTGGCAAAAAAGCCGAAATAACTGCGTGCTGACCAGCTGATCAGGACCGCCGCTTTTCCAAAGACGCAACTATTTGCAAACTTGTTAAAACATGACGCAGGCAACGTTTTTGTTTTGTTGTAGCCTATCTTAAGTCCATGTCTGTCCATTTTTGCAAACCATGTGGAGAAGGTTCTATTCTAACGAGCGCCCGCACGCTCACCATACGGGCTCCGTTTACTGCGACTGAAATAGCTCCCCGCCTCCCCCGGGCACCAGGGAGTATTCCAAGAAGGTGATTAAGTGAAAAACCTGGCTGAATTAACCCAGAGGAAGTCGAAAACCAGCTAATAGAGGAGACTGCAGGCTTTGTTAAGTTAAGAGAACAAGGAGTCGAGTCTCCTCTATTTATGAGGTTTAGGCTACCCCCCACCGGGCACGCAGACCGGAGGCTGTTTGTAGCGGCCGCAGAGCGAGAGGAGGGCGGGTAGGGAGTAGAGGCAGGGACGGCAGCAGGGAGGGCAACAGGGCAAGGCAGTGGTGGGTGTGTTTTGAAGGGCAAGGCTGGGGTGGGTGGTTTTGTTTAGAGAAATCACCACTCTCTCGCCTGTCTGTCACATGACGCCGTCACGGAGAGGGGGCGTGTCTGTGGGGGTCATGTTGATGTCGTTCAGCAAACGAGAGAGGGAGAATCAGCTCGAGCTAGGCGTGGCTCATTGGCCCACCCGTTCCTTCTCCCGTCTCACTCTCCCCGACTCTGGCTGTCAAACACCGTCCCGAACCCTACCGATTCAAACTAGCCCTTCAGACAGACGGCTGGTCCTCTGCGTAATGATCGGCCACTTTGACAGGACCGGGGGTTTGCGCGTGTGATAACGTTAACGGAGACGCCCTCAGTCACAGTTAGCATGCCCCCCGTTACCGGGGAAGAAGGGGGCGGCATACTAGAAGCTGTCCAACGGGGGGACATCGAGCAGTGTCTGCATTTCATCGAGCTTGATCGCTCAGCCCTCAAGCAGAAAGGTAAGTTTCTCCGAGGTTGTAACGTTGTTCTCCAGGCTGTTAGCTTTAATTTGACATCTCATTTTGCCTTGGACACCGAGAATAACGGTGCTGAATATTAAAGAAACCAAAACACCATGTCGTTTTTGGAAGTGCAGGAAGTGCTAATAATTGATGGCTCAGCCCTCAGACAGAAATGTGAGCTTCTCCGTGATTGTGTATAATCTGTTACTGAAAGATTGTCCACTGTTGCCATGGCAAAAGGCATCACGCTGCTTCACTTCACTAATGTTAATGTTAGCTATTGATAGCTGGCTAGGCTAACATAAATCAGTCCAAACTTTAGGAGGAAGGAAGGAAGCTAGTGCGGTTTTGCCCGCACTTTGCATCCTGCACTAACATTGTTGCCGTTTAAAACCTCAACGACATTCGATAGGTGGTGTAGTCTTTGCGTGACGGTTTGTTTTTTTCCGTTGTTCTCGGTAGAGAT
>JAODXP020000032.1:24250749-24262468 GCA_027497455.2 Sardinella longiceps | reverse complement strand
ATACGAATGTTCATCAGCAGTAGGCTTATTATGGTCGGGCTATGTCAGGCTATATTGCACTGGCTTCAATGCCAGTGTTCGGATCAACCTATCTGCGTGAACAGATGCACATGAAGTAACGTTATGTCCTTTGCCCCTCCCGAAGTCGTCTGTCAGCGGAAGCATGCGTCCAACTTAAAGAGACCAATTACCAACCGCACATTTAAGGGGAAGATCAGGGATCACATTGACTATTAGGCCAAACATTTATTTTCTAACAAGGCAAGGCAGGCCTATTTCAAATTGGCAGGTTATTGTTAATCAACTTACTTTATGTCGCCTATTATGTTTTTTTTTTTGTTTTTTTTTCCAATCTGTGTTATTATTCATCAGTTCCATTTTCAGTAGGCTCTGTGAATTACATGCCTACTGTCACATTTTGAATGTTAGGCCTTTGTGAATTTGTTGCCTATATGGTTGTTATCTAATGGGAAGAGAGGGAGAGGGAAACATGGGTGTTCTAAATCCTTGAAGTCTGTGAGGATAAAACAGTGCAATTACATTTGCTAAATGCATTAAATGTCCATATCCATCTAAATCTGTCGCCAGTATTTAATTTCACGTAGTTAATGACACCGACTGGCACACTAACTGATATGAAAATTTCTAAATGGCACAGTATGGCAAAAAGGTTGCCGACCCCTGCAATAGACAGTAGTCAGCCAAAGTGCTGTAAAATAAAAACAAAACAAAACACAATAAAATAATAATAAAAAAGCAAAATAGCCAGAAACAAGAAGCTTAATATAGCTTAAATTAACTAGGGGTGTTTTTTTTTAATGAGAAAACAAAGAAAAGTGGGGAAAAGAAACTTAACCTTAATTATCTTTAATAACTTAGCCTATATTATGACTTAGATTAAAGAGAAGCTCTAAACAGAAGAGAAAAGAAAAGAAAAAAAAGATAAAATAGGTAATAAAATTAAATTGAAATGAAAAATTAGCAAAGAATAGGACAAAAGTACATTACATTATAAGCTAGGGAGTAAAGGTATCCCTAGAAAACAAAGTTTCCTCAATCAGGAAATTCTTTTGGATTTCGTGTCATAGCCTAGTACCGGTAGACACATAGATTAGGTGCAGCAGGAGCTAGGGTGACCAGACATGAGTTTGTGAAAAAGAGTACACATCAAAGTCATAAAAACAGCCTACATTTTTGTACAACAATTACAGTAACAACCCCACCCCCAATAAATAAATAAATAAATAAAAATATAAATAAATAAATAAATAAATAAATTAGGCAAATTAAATAATTAATTAATACATTAAATTACATTATAGAGTATTCCAGTGGCTCTAATGCATATTATATCCTAGGCTATATTTTTACAGTCCACAACCAGCCTCTGCTTCTATTGGCATCATCCTTACATTATCCCATAAGCTTTTCAAAATGCATTGAAACTTAAAATATCCTAAACTGTTAACTCTCATCAGCTGTCTTAAAAAAGAAGGAAGGGAAATATTTTCTACATGATGCTACCAAGAAAAAGCAGGATCATGCTATGCCTACAATGCATGAGTATTCTCTAGGCTCAAATGCTTTATTTATTTCCAATTGCCGTAAGAAACTCGTTTTACTGACAAAGTGATATGATGATGACAGAGACAAAGGCCATTTGTTCAGGTATGTATCTTCATAAATAGCCTAGGGCTACTACACGGGAATTCTATCTTCATTGCACCTCTGTCTCTCTGCCTCTCATTTGCGCTGCTCCACTTAAAAGGAATTATACCGCAACAGTGCAAGACGTTATTTCTCGACTCGTGGGAGATTTTACATCAAAAATGTAATCCAATAATTTACAAATCTCATGAACCTATATTTTATTCACAATAAAATATAGATATCATGGCAAATGTTGAAAGTGAGACATTTTGAAATATGCCAAATATTGGCTCATTTTGGATTTCATGAGAGCTACGCTTTCCAAAATAGTTGGGACAGGTAGCAATAAGAGTCAAGAAAAGTAAAATGTACATGTAAGGGAAAACTGGAGGACCCATTTGCAACTTATTTGGTCAACTGGCAACATGATTGGGTATGAAAAGAGCCTCCCAGAGTGGCATTGACTCTCAGAAGTCAAGATGGGCAGAGGATCACCAGTTCCCCAAATACTGCGGCAAAAAGTAGTGGTGCAAGATCAGAAAGGAGTTTCTCAGACAAAAATTGCAAAGAGTTTGAAGGCATCATCATCTACAGTGCATATCATCATCCAAAGATTCAGAGAATCTGGAACAATCTCTGTGCATAAGGGTCAAGGCCAGAAAACCATACTGGATGCCTGTGATCACCGGGCCCTTAGACCGCACTGCATCACATGCAGGAATGCTAATGTAATGGAAATCACAAATTGGGCTTAGGACTACTTCCAGAAAGCACTGTCTGTGAACACAATCCACCGTGCCATTCGCTATAGCTATATAAAACTCTATAGGTGTTCTATAGGAGTTATTTTCATGAATTAAAAGAAATGTAAAAGATAAAAGGTATTGAAATTATTTAATAATGTATTTTGTTCAGGTACAGAGAAAGAATAACACACACAGACAGGTTATATTTCTGCAGCAAACTGTACCTTTATTTTGACATGCAGTTGTAAGCTATGTAGGCTATGTGTAGCCGGTGGCGGTCCGCACCGCACACGGGTCTCGAACCCGCCACCCCGCAAGCTACTAACTCCCGGCGTGGGAGTGGAACGCTCTAACCAACTGAGCCAAAAGCCCGAGTTTCTCACTCAGCGTGTTAGAAGTGCACATGGAATTGGGTGATTAGGATTTACACGTACTACCGCCAAGCTAGCCGAGCTAGCTGGCCTCCGTTACATATGCTTACACTAGAGGCACGTAGAAGCCAGCAGTAAGAAAGACGGTAACAGTTCGGTTGGTCATTCCATGAAACTTCTCCTCTTCTCAAGCTTACGAAAGCAATGGCTGTAAGTTTATTATGTATGGGTTTATGAGTTAATAATGCAATGTAATGTTAGGCATTGTAAGTTTGAAGTTTACCGACTGGAAAGTCATGCAATAAGTTGAAGTTATGAGCTAATGTAACTACGTTGTATGCTAGTGGAGATTTTGTATTAGCCTGTTTACACAAGGGCTCACTTTTGGCGCGTAGTTCTTGTCAATTACTTTAATTTGTTTATTAGCGACATACTGTAATAAGAAACTAAGGGTTTTTTATTGTTTCCGTTTACTTTTCTTTTTGGAAAACTGTGACGCCATGCCATCCCGACAAGAACAACCCCGACAATAACAAATTGTTATTGCTTATTTTTAGCGCTCAGTCCAGAAGGCTGCATCTCTGATGGTATGGGGTTGCATCAGTGTGTGTGGCATGGCCAGCTTATGCATCTGGAAAGGCACCATCAAGTCTGCAGTCCAGGTCTTTCATCCATGGAAAACTTTTGGTGCATCATAATAGGAAGACAAATAGACCTAAGACAGTTGAGCAACTAGAAGCCTGCATTAGACAAGAATGGGACAACATTCTGTCCACAACTTCCCTCCACAGTCCCCAGACGCTTACAGACTGTTCTAAAAAGAAGAGGGGATGCCACACAATGTTAAACGTGGCCTTGTCCCAACTATTTTGGAATGTGTTGATGCCATGATATTGAAAATGAACTTATTTTCCCCTTAAAATTATAAATTTCTTCAGTTTCAACATTTGATGTCATCAATGTTGTATTCTGAATAACATATTGAAATTTGAAATGTTTTTATTCACAATTTGTAAAGTGTCCCAACTATTTTGGAATTTAGTTTGTATATGGTAGAATGTGTGCATGTGAGTCTGTGTGTGTTTGTGTATGTGTGTGTGTGTGTTTTGTGTATCAAACACCTTTTTTATATTATCCACAGTACAGAACACAGAATATGGGCCCTATTTTGACGACACAACGTCAAACATTCTTTGATGCATCTTGCATCTTGTGTTGGGGGCGTGCCGGCGATATTTCGCTATTTTCATAGCGCAGAAAACAAAACTTCATGCCAGCGTAAAAAGGTTGGACTTCAATGCCTAATTAATCATGGGTGTGTTATGGGTGTAACACAAAATTAACCAATGGCAGATCAATTTAAGAGCACGGAGCGCATTGCGTTTGGTGCATATCGTACCAGCGGATCTACTTGGTGAGCATTTAAGGAAATGAAAACATTGAATAGGTCACATGGGGTCTAGTAATAGCTCTGATGATATGAATTAGATGTTTATAGACACAGATGAAGCTGGTTTAGTCCTGTTTAGTTATCTCGGAATATTCATTCTAGGGCTGCAATGATTACTCAAAAATCTTTGTGTCTGCTTTGTTAAATCCAAAGATGAACAAAGTTCATCTTCAAAAAAAAAAAAAAAACCTGTGCTATCGTCACTCACACCCACACACACATCTTCGCCATCATTGATTCACATGGACTCTTATTATTGAAGCATATTCAGGTACGAGCTGCGCATTTTATTTGCCATATGGGGCGGTGGTGGCACAGTTGGTAAAGGTGCCGTTCGGCAACCGGAGGGTTGCAGGTTCGAGCCCCTCTCCGCTTGACCCCATCGAGGTGTCCTTGAGCAAGATGCCTAACCCCAGATTGCTCCCGGTGAGCAGGTTGGTGCCTTGCATGGTTGCCTCTGCCACCGGTGTGTGAATGGGTGAATGTGAGGTATACATTGTAAAGCGCTTTGAGTGCTCGTAGGAGTAGAAAAGCGCTATATAAATACAGTCCATTTACCATTTACCATTTATCAGCAAACCACAGTTCACCAAGCCTCTCCGTTGTGCATAAATCCGCTAGCTGATTTACAATCGTTACCCAATGTAAACACTACCGCTAGCTACGGTATTTGCAATAATTTGATGCTTAGTATGAATAATGATTTAGCATGATATTTAGAATGGGGGGGCAAACGCGCCAAATCTGTCACCCACACCTTATCTCTCTCCCTCCCTTACATGGTGCACACAGACACGACTCTGGCTCCCCATCTTTGCATTTAATTTAGACTATTCCTTATTGATGTGTCATAGATAGGCCTACAATCTTCTTTACTTTTTGTAAACCTAAAAAGAGGGGCGAATAGGATTTTTTATTTTGTAAAGTTCAATTTCATTCATGTAAGGCCTACATGTTTCACAGGAGTGTACCTATGTTCCCCGGGTCCTATGTTCTTTGGGTCCTATGTTCCCCGCTATTTGTAATGAACCGAGGAACCCGGTTAGGATCTACAAAAAGGGTCCTATGTTCCCCGCCTTGTATCTGACCATGGAAATTGCATGGGATATGCTTGCGAGTGCACATTTCGTAGGCCTACAGGCCACTTAAGACAACCTGTGGAGTTTCGCACCATCTCTCTGTTGCCTGTGTTATGCAGAAAGCAGATTTGGATAGCCTGCATGAGATTGGACAGTTGAATGACTATTATTATGCCGCTCTCAGTCAACAGGCAAAGTCGAGGTTCCCGGTTACTGATGTTTTATTGCTCACAACTCACAAGACATGGACAAACACCGTAGAACTAAAGAAACAAACAAAACACAAAGGCTAAATCATATGCTTTCAAACACAAAAACCATAAGACATGAATAAACTCAAAATGACAAAAAGACAGGTACATACCACTTTTCCCGCTTGCTGACTAAGAAAGGATTTGAACGAACTTGACAGACATGACGACTTCTTAATGCAACAAATGTAAACGCCTAATAGCGCAGCTTTGACTTAGCACAGGTAACGCTACACCTTACGTGCAAACAAACGCTCCCACACTAGCTTTCATTCATTCATTCAAAAGCGCAGGAAGTGACATGTAACAGGAAATAACATAAAGGACAGGACATCAAAATAAATACACCAAGAAGACGGTCAAATACATTGAATAAGTGCACATGAATACAAATAAAGAAATACTTATGAATTTACAAATATTAAATATGAAAAAATACAAAATATAAATGTTTTCTTTTGGCTTTGTGAATACAAACACAATTATATCCTATTTATTTGTTCTGTAATCCGTTGTTAACAAACCTCCATACTGTAGTGGTCCCCAAGTAAGCCAGTGGTAAAGTTTATGTCCAATTACGCGCAACTCCAAGGCCAAGCTGCAGTTAAGACAATTAAGGACTGTCAATGCTTAAGACAACTAACAATGCACTTTACTACAATGAGACGTTTTAATCTTTATTTGTATCCATTAGAATAGGCCCTATGCTACAAATTCAGAGTTTTTTGGCTTTCAATAATGAGAGGTTTGGGCCTTCTTTGGCCTCCTCATCTTGGCTCAGCCATAAAGCAAGGCTGCCTCATGTCGGAATGGCGGTACTTGAAAAGTAGCAAAGAAAAATGTCGGAGTGCAGGCACGTTTGCTATAATCGGAAATACCGCCACTCCGATAATTAGACGTCAATGTCAGAGTGGTGGTATGTCGGAATGGTGGCATGTAACCCGGCTGCAGAACCAGCTGCTTCACTTCTTAACACAATAGTGCTGCAAGCCATTTTTGCTCGCTATAAAGGCTGTTTTAGCTGTGTGTGCTTTTGCTGTGTGTCAGACTCTTCAGTCAAGTTGACTGCAAACATACAATTGTCATTAGGCTGATTGCTCAAGACTGTCTTCTCAAGCAGCTACTGTTACATACAATACTTAAGTGTCTCCGTGGCCGTAGCCAGCATTTTCAAATCACCGAGGTCCTAGATAATTTTTCAACATAAGAGATCTACTGAAATAGTGTTTGAACTAATATTTGAACTTCCCCTGCTAATACTGACTTTGCTAAACTCACTTATTGTATTAGATACACTAGTATATGCATAGCTGCCACAGTAAAGGGAAAGGTTTGAGACATTCCAAACCCCCTCTCCCTTTGCAAATTATAGGTCTATTATAATGTGTGATGATCTAGCAAGTTCAGCCTTTAACACTAGATAAAGACATACCTTGCCTAAATATAGACGATCTTTACACTGAAATTAAGCCCTCTCATTCTCTAGCAAGTACGTTACCAATGATACCAATGGATAGATCTGGTTGTCTAGTTTAATTTAATACCAAATACCTCGATTGTAAGAGGTATCATGACCATTTAAAGCTTCCGAAAGACAATGAAGCAAAACCGGAGATATGTTTTGCGGCGCTAATGCGCGCAAAAGGATTAATTAATTTGTGCGCACTTCTGAAGAAAGTTTAACTTATTTTCGGCTCGAAAAAATTACCGAGGTCTGGACCTCGGTGTCCTCTATTGTAGCTACGGCCATGAGTGTCTCAATTAAATCAATTAAATGTGACTATATCGCACTGGGCTCTGCACTGTGCTTCTGTGCAAAGAACTTCAGTTGGCGGCGTTCCCTCATCTCAAACAAAGTGTGAGCACGGAGCAACAACAACCCGCGCCTTGCCGTGCGGCTGCAGTCTACTTGGAAGCAGCGGAGAACATAGGACCTTTCACAGTAAGATTGTGCTTCAGTAATAATTGTGCCATGTTTATGGATGTAGACAATGTAGAGTAGACGTGTGGAAACTTCCGTCGCAACACTCACTCAACAAAGGCTGACATTTGCTTCCTACAAGAAACACATTTAACAGATGCAGAAGCTCAGGATCTTAAACTTAGACAGATTGATCAAACATATTCTTCAACATACAACAGTAAACAAAGGGGTGTCTCAATATTAATAAATAAAGACATCCAATTCTCACTTAATCAATGTATCACAGACCCAGATGGAAGATTTATCATTTTAAATGCAACCTTTAATCACTCTTAACTCACACTAGTAAATATCTACGGCCCAAACAACGATGACCCATCCTTCTTTCACAACCTCTTCTCCACTTTATCAAATTCCACTAACCTCATCATAGCTGGAGACTTCAATACCGTTATTAATCCCATAATCGACCGCTCAAGCACCTCAGGCAATGTAAGACACTGGCATTCCACTGACACAATAAAACAATATATGGAGGACTATGGCCTTAGCGATAGCTGGAGAGTTAGCAACCCCTCTCTGAAAGAATATTCATATTTTTCAACAGTCCACCAATGCTTTTCCAGAATTGATCTGTTCATTATCAGTAATTCACTAATACCCAAAATATCAGATAACAACATCCATTCAATAGTAATCAGTGATCATGCCCCTGTCTCTCTCTCCATAAATACCCAGACATATACCAAAACTTCAACCACATGGCGCTTTAATACTTCACTACTTCAAGACCCCGACTTCACAACTCTTATAAGGCGAGAGTGGGCATTCTTCCTGGAGATGAATGACTCTCCAGACACCTCACCTTCACTACTCTGGGAAACTGGGAAGGCGGTAATCAGAGGAAAAATCATTTCATACTCATCATACAAGAAAAAACAGCAACAGCAATTGGAAAACACATTGGAACAAAAAATCAAACTCTTAACTAATGAAATATCCCACCACCCCAGTGAACAAAGACAAAAGGAACTAAAAGAACTCAAAGTACAACTTGACGAGATCATTCAGAAAAAAACACAATTCCAAATCCAACAACTGAAATACAATAGCTTCCAATACAGCAATGAAGTCAATAGTAAGTATCTAGCAAACCTACTCCAACACAAGAAAGACAAAGCAAGCATCCCAGCCATCTCTGACCCCACAGGAAACATTAGCCATGACCCACAACAATATATTCCGTGAATTCTACAGCAATCTCTATTCCCCTATTCACCAACCTACAACATCAGAAATAGAAAAGTTCTTAAACAGTGTGACACTACCCAAACTAACCACAGAACAAACCAAAAGTCTGGACGCCCCCTTACCCTAAACAAACTTACCATAGCACTAAACAAAATCCCCAGCAATAAATCTCCCGGACCAGATGGCCTACCAGCTGAATTCTACAGACACTTTTGGGACATAGTATCACCACTATTCAACAGAGTAACCATAGAAATAAAAAACACTTCCACCATACCCAAACACATGAACACAGCAGCCATGACACTACTGTTAAAACCAAATAAGGATCTATCTCACCCCTCCAGCTACCGACCTCTCTCACTTTTGAACACAGACTTAAAAATTATCACCAAAGCACTAGCCACTAGATTAGAAACAGTCACTCCGTCACTCATCCACCCAGACCAAACAGGCTTCATTAAAAACAGACATGCCACAGATAATGTCCGCAGACTCTTCAACCTAATCGGCTGTAGACAATATAATTGTTACAATGACAGATGTCACATGCACTTAACGGCTTGGATACAGGAATATTCCACCTTTCTATGAAAATGGATTATTCACCTCCTTGCATGGATTTACATTTGTGGGTAAAAGCATTTTTTCTCAGTGCATGCATTTTCCTAGTCTGGCAACCCCAATTTTACCTTTTTCTTAGCTTTAGCTTAGCATAGGAACTGGAATGCAAAGTAGCCAGATAGCAACTCTTTGGCAACATTACATTCCAGCGCCTATGCTAAGCTAAAGCTAAAATCAGAGTTGCCAGTAAAGGAAAACTCATGCACTGAGACCAAAATGCCCTTACCCACATATGTACTGTGACTCCAAGTAGACTGTCAGCGGCGGTTTGGCCGTTAGGAACTTTGGGATAATTCCCGAATGGCCGCTACTTCTATCCGCCATTTTAAGATGGCCTATGTTTGAAAGGCAGCAGCCCCATATCTTGATTGATCAGCCTTCTGAATATACAAACAGTGTTTCTTCAGACATTGTTAGGAAAACTCTCATGGGAAATGGCTTGGGTAAAAATAGGTCAAAAAAGTGTTTGTCACTTATTCCTTGTACATGTCTCAGTCATGGTTTCTTAAAACTTTTGTTTCTTTTTTTGTGTACTTTTTTCGTATATCTTGTTTCAACTTGTCATATTAAGTCATTGAAGAATGTTTAGGGTCACTACTAAAACTTAGTTTGTTTGTTTGATGTCATTAATTAATTCATTAATGTAGCATGGAGCAAAGCTTGCTGGGAAATCAATTGCAGCCAGGTCAAGTCCATTACGGAAAGGTAGGGGGATAGATGAGCGGCCCCTGCTCTCATGGAATTACCCCAATGAGAGAGAGAAGACAAGATGCTAACGTTACTTTTGACAGTGTGAACATCTGCCGGTTGTTTTCTTGTTGTTGTGGTACACATGGAAGGAAAGGAGGGGCTGCAGTTGCTGGAGGAGGATGCATCAAAATGCATCCAGTTGTCCTGTTCTTGCCCTGTCACAAATCATTATGAGGCATTCACAGTGTATCAGAACACATTCTGTGTTTTGTTTGTGCAGCATAACCAGATATTGACAGCCTAAATATATATTGCTAAATATAATTGCCATATCTTGCCATTATCAATTGCTATTATGCTGATTGCAATTGTATCCTCTGTTTATTCCACACAGTCTCAGAATTAAGTCAGACTCAGTGCAGGGATGATGCTGATCAGGCAATGCTAGGAGAACAAGCCATGATGATTACAGGTGTGGACACATTGAACAATTTTAATTACAACTAGTGCTGTCAAGCGATTAAAATATTTAATCGTGATTAATCGCATTAATGCCATAGTTAACTCATAATTAATCGCGATTAAGGGCAAATTTCTTTCTATTCTAAATGTCCCTCGACTTCTTTTTGTCCCATTTTTATTTAATTATTTTCATTTTAATGCTGTTAACAAACATTCATTGGTGGGGGTGAATAGGCCTACCAATTTAAAAGAAAAGAAAAACCAGTTACAGCATTAGAAATTATTAACATGTTCAAGTACTGCCAGAGAGATGTTTGTATGTCTTTTATGTTGCTAGTTCACAAGTTTACAAAAAAAAAAAAAAAAACGGATGGGGTCCCTTTAAATTATAAAGAGGCTCAATGAAAATATGGCATTATGGTCTACATGAGTAAACCCAGGGTGCGATTTGTAAGGGGGGATGGCTCAGAAATCCCCACTTCTGGTTTTGTTATCCCCCCTCTGCTTGAATAATTTTGTCTCCGGTGGGGATAACATTTATCCCCCCTTGATATCTCATGACAGTATGCAAGCCATGTGATGTGACCTAAAGAACATCTAGCGCGCATAAACAAGCGAATTATAAAATGTAAAAAATGCGTCCTGTGTCCTGAATTGCGTGCGTGACAACTGGCGAACTTTGCCGCGAACTTCAGCCTATGCGCAGGTGTTTTTTTTTTTCTCACTGGAAAGACTAAAGCTTGGAAAACGAAAAGAAACTTCGTGATGTTATCACATTGCTTGAACAACTTTATGCAAAGGAAAACGAACTGTTTGTCATAGGCATAATTTAAGTTTGATATGAAATGCGTGTATTGTCAACGTATCAGGCAAAATATCCTTCTGAATCGCGGGGGATGACAATTTTTTTAGGTCATTCAGCCAGTAGTGGAAAATGACCAAGAAATGGCATAATCTAGGCAAAATGCTTCAACAATACCCAAGGAATGCCTAGCTGGCCCTATTTGCATTGGCTATTTTTATGCTCAATGCCCTGGCTTTCCTCACATTTGCAAAAACCAAATTGTTTAGGTTACAGTCTTCAGCGCCCTATACCGCGCATACCGTCGGATCCAACGAATGACTTGGGTCAACACATCTCTGAGATATCAAAGTAATTTGGCTATTGTCGGCAACATTAAACAATGTAATCTGCAGCACTTTATTTAACTATTTAACACA
>JAODXP020000032.1:24215749-24230749 GCA_027497455.2 Sardinella longiceps | reverse complement strand
AGTCGAGTCTGGAGGTAACAAATGCATGTATAAGTTTTTCAGCATCCTCAAAGGACAGGAACTTCCTAACCTTAGCAATGTTTCTAAGGTGAAAAAATGATGTTTTAGAAATGTGCTTTACATGGCTATTCAGGGAGAGGTCTTGATCAATAATTACCCCCAGATTTTTCACTTGTGAGCTAAATGAGAGTGTAGGACTGCTAAGTGAGCTATGATGGTGAAGTGAGGTGTCCTTCAGTTTAGGGTTGTGCGATATGTTATCGTCTGCGGTATATCGGGAAAAAGAATTTCCACGATGGGAATTTTGTCATATCGGCAAAAACGATAGACTAAGTCAGAAAATGTTTTGTAAGTGTCTAATGAAGCTTAGGAGAAACGGCCTATGCATATGCAACGCGCTCACTCGCAGCCTCACCAAGCTCCGCCCATGTCTTCAGCACAAGCTGTTTGAGTGCAGCTATGGAAGTAGCCTAGCTGGCGTAGCCTAACCTAAAGCCTATTCCAATTCAGAGTGAAGATTTAAGACAACATGAGACAACCGCAGCGGTGTGAATCAAAGTTTTCATGTAGTTGCAAGAAGTTTCAAGCCGCTAAACATTTAACATGTCAAATTACAGTTTCAAGGTTTCCTGCCGCGATGTCAGGGCAGCATCAACAAGGGCAGGCAAACTTTGGTCAGTGGAGAGATGGAGCGAAGTAGAGTCGTTGCATAGATTGGTGTATGCGCACATATGTTGAACACGTTTTCTTTCTCTTCACAAATAGCCTACGTTACTGTTTGAGTGCAGCTATGGAAGTAGCTGACGTAGCTTAACCTAAAGCCTATTCAAATTCAGACCTAAGATTTAAGACAACATGAGATAACCGCAGCGGTGTGAATCAAAGTTTTCATGTAGTTGCAAGTAGTTTCAAACATTCAACATGTCAAATCACAGTTTCAAGGTTTCTTGCCGCGATGTCAGGGCAGCATCAACAAGGGCAGGCAAACTTTGATCAGTGGAGAGATGGAGCGAACTGAAGTTGCATAGACTGGTGTATGCGCACTGTCATGCATAGCCTATTGAACACGTTTTTTTTCTCTTCACAAATACGTTACTCACAGAAGGTCTACAGTCTATGATACGCGGGAAGAATTGCTTATTCTTTCTCCGTTGCTGTTACGGACATGTTGATTATCTGAGCGCAAATGGAAGCACAAATAAACTAGACGCAATCTGACTCAATGCTGACCTAGCGATCTAAAAGGGGTGGTTGGTTCTGGCACTTTGGAAATTATTTTCTATGTCAACTGTAGGCTCTCGTCTGTGACAACATTGCTGCTAATATTCTATTATGTTGAAAACCGCCCTGTACAAAAAATCACATCGGTCTATGTGCTGCTTGCGTTGTAAACGCGTCTTACATGCATTACCATGGACAATTTATGAAGTGAGTTTGGGAGAGGCGTGGTCACTCACTCACGCAGTGGCACAATTGTCAGGTTTAGGATCATAATTTTATATTTCCTACACAAACAACTCTGTCAGGTGAATATTTATAGGCAGCAATTACTTTACAATTTATTAGGCTACCTGTACAACATTTTCAAGAAGTGTCTTGCTAAACCTTGAAAACGCAACATTTAAAACCCAAGCATTTTCAAGGGTTTCAGGCACCTGTATGAACCCTGTGTTAAATTGTAGGCCTAATATACTTTTTATCGTCAGTTATCGTTATCGTGATAAAAAACAGAAAATATCGTGATATACTTTTAAGGCCATATCGCCCAACCCTACTTCAGTTGTTTAGAGGCAATCATCATAACTTCAGTTTTATCTGAGTTCAAGCATAAGAAATTTTTTGACATCCAAACTTTAATGTCTTCAAGACAGGCATTGAGTTTGGTTGTCGGAGTGCAGTCGCTAGGCTTCATAGAGAGATAAAGCTGTGTATCATCTGCGTATGAGTGAAATGCAATGCCATGTTTCCTAATGATTTCACCCAGAGGTAGCATATAGAGAGGGAATAGTAGGGGGCCCAGTACTGAGCCTTGCGGAACGCCATATTTAACTTTAGCATGATAAGATGAGACGTTGTGGGCATGTACAAATTGGTATCGATCAGTGAGGTAGGATTTGAACCAAGCTAATGCTGAATTAGCACACACACACATACATACACACACACACACACACACACACACACACACACACACACACACAGTGAGTAGTAGGCCTTTTGGGAAATGTCAACAGTGAAGAACACTATCTCAGAGCAGTGGGCTGCATGCACACACACACACACACAGTGTGTAGTAGGCCTTTTGGGAAATGTCAACAGTGAAGAACACTATCTCAGAGCAGTGGGCTACACACACACACACACACACACACACACACAAAGTGAGTAGTAGGCCTTTTGGGAAACGTCAACAGTGAAGTGAATTACATACAAAGGAGTAGGGGGTTAGGGGTCAAGGGTCAAGGTCATCTCAGCTGTGGATGTGAGCATGGGAGATATACCTTATACCAACATATTTTCCTGGTTGGTTCTCAGAGGTGTGTGTGTGTGTGTGTGTGTGCATGTGTGTGTGTGTGTGTGTGTGTGTGTGTGTGTGTGTGTGTGTGATCACTATCGATCAGTTATTACACATCACATCACACATCACACATCAAACATACTGCATTTATCTCATTATGCTGTGTGTGTGTGTGTGTGTGTGTGTGTGTGTGTGTGTGTGTGTGTTTCTCACAGGGAGGATGAGCACATTGCTTTACCACAGAGGAGCTGTGAATCCTGTGCAGAAGTTCCAGACTCCAGCCACTGGGTCCTGGTGAAGCCTGAAGTCTCCCCAGAGAAGAGCATCTCCACCTACAGCCTGAGCTCTCCTGCAGGGAGCTATGAGTGCTCAGAGTCTGGTCTGCGCTGGTCATGTGCTGCTCCAGTCACCCTGCACTACTGCTTCATAGACTGGCATCTCTTGGCTGATGAGCTGCCCCACATGCAGTACAGAGCAGCTGGTCCTTTAATGGACATCAAGATAATCTCAGGAGAGCTGGAGGAGATCCACCTGCCACATTTCCTCTGTTTGGGGGGTAGTCAGTCTTCTTCTCTGAAGGATGCTGTGAACATTCTGCACAAGGATGACAGTGGAGTGTCTATAGAGAAGTGTGAGCTGACTCGCCACCATGCCAGGCTGGTGAAGCCCTCCTGCTCTCCTCTTGGGATTTTCTACTCTCTGATATCTCTCGTTTTCCCTGGGAAACCAGAAGAAAGGGAGAAGCAGATTGAGATCCATGCAGATGTTCAGGTCTATCAGAGCAGCACCTCCCCCTAACCTACCGCACGTACCTCCTGCCAGAGGATCCCCACCTGCTAAATCTACTGATGAAACAGGAGGAACAATTCAGAGGTGTCAGACTAGACATTCCCCGCCCTGAAGGACACCTTTGTATTCATACCTTTTATGTTTTAAAGACCAGCTGCCATCCAGACGACCACACTATACCTCCAGGGCGGATAGAGCTCAGACACAGCCCTATTGCCCCCAACTTCTTTAAGGTGTGTTTAACCGAGGCCTGTGACTTTAAGATGAGGCTCCTCAGCTCTGGCAACAAGCAGGAAGTGTGGCAAGCAGAGATCAAACAGGAAGTGTCTGGGAACCCTCTAGCTCCTGACGCTACACCTCCATGCAACATCCAGACCCGTAAGGAAGGTAGTAGAGAGAAAACACCAAATACAAACACAGATAGTCACAGACACACACACACACACACACACACACACACACACACACACACACACAGACAAACACATACACATACACACACACACAGACACACAGCCACACCAAAGTCCTGTGAAAGGTAGCATAGAGCAAGTGCAATATGCTAACTATCTACATACATATTAGAGTTGACGATTAGTTTTTCTCATGTTTTCTCCACTGTGGTCTTTTGTCTTTCAGTTCCCCCAGCAGAGATCCATTCTGGCTCCTCCAACCCAGTCCAGCCAGCCTCAGTCTCAGCCTCCATTACGGCTCAAACTGGTGCAGTTGCAGTGGCCCCCAGCCTCTCTGGCAACACCTTCCATGGACCAGTACATTTCCATGTCAAATCAGGTATGGAATTACCTGCATGTTTCACTGTACAGTAAAGATGGACATTAGTCTAAATTCTCAAATACTGTAGCAATATTATTAGCAGTGTTATAATGTGTTATTGGTAAATGTTGTCATTGGCAGTGGTGTGTATTTAATGTTGTTAATGGCAGTGGTGTGTATTTAATGTTGTTAATGGCAGTGGTGTGTATTTAATGTTTTAATAGCAGTGGTGTGTATTTAATGTTGTTAATGGCAGTGGTGTGTATTTAATGTTGTTAATGGCAGTGGTGTGTATTTAATGTTTTAATGGCAGTGGTGTGTATTTAATGTTGTTAATGGCAGTGGTGTGTATTTAATGTTGTTAATGGCAGTGGTGTGTATTTAATGTTGTCAATGACAGTGGTGTGTATTTAATGTTGTTAATGGCAGTGGTGTGTGTTATAGGAGTTCTGTTCTGATACGGAACTACTGAAGTGTCGCTGCCGCGGGTAGTGGCTAGGCTGACGCGCTAGATGTTGCCTTAGGTTAGGCCTACTCGCTGCTACTCTATTGACTTACTGTGAATTAAATCCAAAACGCCTGTAAACGGTATTCAAGTTGAATCAAGGTGATCCATTTATTCCACATGAGTCCATTACAATAGGCATGGCAAAGTATTCACCAAACACAGTCAACCGGAGCGAGCATAGCGTAGTAGGGTAGCGTTAGCGTTAGCGGTCAAAACCCTTTGCCCTTCCGGGTCAGACACCTACCCAACAACAGGTCACTCCTACCTATATACCTGACAAATTGGTAAATGAATACGCCACCCAGTGGAAAACAAAAACATTGCACCAAAACAAATACCAAACATTTTGGCTCCTACACACCGGCCCCTATTGTTGATGGCAGGCAGACACAACAATTCAAATAAATGAAAACAAAAAGGAACCAAAATGTAGAAAACACCAAGTGAATAAGTACAATGCAATAACACGTTCAGCTTATACCCCATGTACTAAACAGAGTTTGGTCACAGGTCTATCTATGATGTTAGATTTTGTCTGCAACCTAACAGATCGTACCAGGCCCTGCCTATCAGGAAATACCTCAAGCACCCTAGCAAGTGGCCAAGATCCACGGGGGGCAGAGGCATCCATGATGACAACTATGTCTCCAGCTTTCAAACTCCTCTTCTTCTCATTCCATCTCTGTCGTTCTTGAAGCAAAGGCAAATACTCTCGAACCCATCTCTTCCAGAACAAATCCGCAATATATTGCACTTGCCTCCATCTTCGTCTGACATACTGGTCATGAGGCTCGAAGACTCCTGGTGGCATAGCGGGCTTTCCTTTCAGCAAGAGCAAGTGGTTGGGCGTGAGTGGTTCCAGATCGGTTGGGTCGTCGGAGAGCTTGGTAAGAGGTCTGTCGTTCAAAATGGCTTCCGCCTCACAAAACACTGTATGTAAAGCGTCATCATCTAGTGTCTGCTGGCGTACTACTGAACTTAGAACTCTTCTCACCATGCGGATCATCCTCTCCCAGACACCACCATGATGTGAGCCTGCTGGTGGGTTGAAACTCCAGCGTATTCCAACTTGTGAGAGGACTCCTTCAATCCGCTGATGGTTGAGCGCAGCTATTGCTTCTCTCAGCTCCCTGTCAGCTCCAATGAAGTTGGTACCATTATCTGAGATCAGGTGAGTCACTTGCCCTCTTCTGCTTATGAAGCGCCTCAGTGCGTTGATGCAGGCATCGGTCTCCAGGGAAACTGCCACCTCCAGATGGACCGCTCTGCTGGCTAAGCAGGTAAATATGGCTCCATACCGCTTGCAAGTTCCTCTTCCTTTCCTTACTTCCACAGGACCAAAGTAGTCTACCCCAGTGTTGGTAAAGGGGGGCAAGTCTGGCTGAATCCGCACTTCTGGAAGATCCGCCATCTTTTGTTCCAGGAGACGTCCATTGTAGCGTTGACAGAAGCTACATTCTGAGATTACTTTCCTGACAGCTGCATTTGCCTTGGTAATCCAGAATTTCTTCCTAACCGATGACAAAGTGTGTGCACGGCCAGCATGACCCAGACTCTGGTGAACATGTTTGAGGATGAGTGCTGCGAGGTGCTGCTCTTTACCGAGGATAACTGGGTGTTTAGACTCCTCAGGCATTGCTGCTCTACTCAGCCTTCCTCCAACTCTTACTAAGCCATCAACCAGGACTGGGTCAAGCTTACAGAGAGAACTTTGGCGACTCACTGCTGCCTTTGAGGAGGACAGTGCAGCAATCTCCTCCTTGAACTGCTGCTGTTGACAAAAGCGAACGACTGCTTTCTCTGCCTCCAGCAGATCGTCTATAGTCAAGATGTTACCCCTGGGTGTTGCAGTGAAGTCTTGGCCATCAACTGCACTTGACTGAACTGTCATAGGCCCCTTCAGACGTTTTCTCCAGCGAGCCTTCTCCAATAGAATGGCCTTCAAACGGAGGAACCAAGCAGCTGCTTTCTTGAGCCTCTTCCAGTCAGAGAAATAACTAATGAGCTGGTCAGTTGGTGGAACAGTATTAGACACATTGATTGCATTCGTGGCTACCTCTCTCTTCACCTCCTTGTCATCAGCACTCAGGGAAACGTCAAAGGCATTGTTAGGCCAGTCCTCCTCATGTCTACAAAGAAATGCAGGCCCTTCCCACCACCTACAAGTCTTCAGGAAGCCTGCCACCTTCAATCCCCTTGACGCGTCATCCGCTGGATTGTCTTTCGAACAGACGTGTCTCCATTGCCATGGTTCTGACGACTCTCTGATAGTGGAGATCCTGTTGGCCACGAATGTGTGAAATCTCCGATCCTCATTCTTGATGTATTTGAGGACTGAAGTACTATCTGTCCAAAAGACAGAATCCTCAAATGTCCACTTCAGTTCTTCCTTCAGCATTGAGTCCATCCGCACAGCGAGAACTGCTGCAGTCAGTTCAAGCCGGGGAATAGTGACTGCTTTCAGTGGTGTAACTCTGGCTTTGCCGAGGAGAAAGGAGACCTGTACCTTACTTTGCTCATTCAACAGCCTCAGGTATGTCACGGTCCCATAACCAGCTTCGCTGGCGTCGGCAAAGTGATGGAGTTGGACTCGAGCAACCTTGCCATACGTTGCTGGTTTGACACACCTGGATATTTTGAAGGTGTTGAGCAAGTCCAAGTCCTCCAGCCATGAGTTCCACTGGCATAAGATGTCAGGTGGCAAGGAATCATCCCATCCGCATCCTCTTCTGCATAGCTCCTGTAGCATGATCTTTGCAGGCAGCGTGACTGGGGCCAGAAAACCCAGAGGGTCGTACACCGAGCTGATGGTGGACAACATACCACGTCTGGTAAGTGTCTGTTGCTTCAATTCGATCTTGAATCGGAATGAGTCTGTTTCCACGCACCAGAGTAGACCTAGAGCTCTCTCTACTGGCAGTTTGTCAATGTCCAGATCAAGTTCCTTTAAATCCTTAGCTCTTCTTTCCGATGAAATGGCTTGCAAGACACCGCGACTATTGCTAACAAACTTCTCCAGGGTGAAGCCTCCCTTCTGGCACAGTGCAGTCAAGTCCTTGATTGTCTGAATGGCATCTGCTTCTGTAGCACAGCTCTTCAAGTAGTCGTCGACATAAAAGTTTTCCTTGACAGACTGGCATACAGTAGCAGGGAACTCCGACTGGTGGTCTTCAGCATTTTTCCTCAGTGCATAGCTAGCACAGCTTGGCGAGGACACTGCACCGAACAAGTGCACAGTCATCCTATATTGCCTCAGCTCCTGAGTGATGTCTCCATTGGGCCACCACAGAAACCGGAGATGGTCTCGGTCTTCCTCTGCGACCTTTACTTGATGGAACATCGCCTGAATGTCACCCATGAACGCCACAGGTTCCTCTCTGAAGCGCAACAGGACTCCCAGCAATGAGCTTGTGAGGTTGGGCCCTTGAAGCAGCTCTTTGTTTAAACAAGCTCCCTGGTAGGTGGCACCACAGTCAAACACCACCCGTAGAGTACCTTTCCTTGGGTGATGAACTGAGTGATGGGGAATGTACCATACTCTACCAGGTTTGCCTTGAAGCTTTGGCAGTAGCACGGGTTCTGCATAGGCATTGCTGATAAGGCCATTCACAAACTCGGCATACTCCCTGTGCAAGCCTTGGCTATTGAGGAACCTTCTCCTCAGGCCCTGCATCCTCTGCTTCACCATGGCGATATTATTGGGCAAAGAAACCTCATTTCTCTTGAAGGGCAACTTCAGGCAGTACTTTCCATCCTGTAGCTTTGCCGATTGATCCATGGTTTCCATAAACCTCATGTCATCTCTTGACATTTCCTTTTCCTCCGAAGCCTTTTCACTGAAGTCGTGATTGTATTGACTAACCAGCATTTGTTCAAGCGTTTGAAGTGAGATGCGGTTCACTGTGGCAGAGGGTGCTGGCGTGCCACTGCTTCCACTCAGTGGGCCATTGACTACCCACCCTAGCACGGTCCTGATGGCATAGGGCCCGTTGTCGCGACTATTGATGACCTCCCAGGGCTCTAATAGCCTGGGAGCATTGGTGCCAATCAACAAGCCAACGTTTGCCTTTATGCTTGGGATGTGTACCTTCGAAAGGTAGGGCCACCTAGCCAGATCCTTGGATGTCATCATGTTCTCCACAGTGACAGGCATTTTCTTCTGTGTGAAGACTTCAGGCAAGGAATAGAAGTTGTTACTGTCCACCTCAGACACCTCTAGACCAGACAAGGCATATGCTGGAACGACCTTTTCTTGTCCCATTGTCCTCAACAGGAAGCTGGTTTTCTTGCCTGTGAGCTTCAGTTTTTGCATGAGATGTTCAGAGCAAAATGTAGCTGAGCTACCAGGGTCCAGGAAGGCATATGTTGTTATAATGCGACTTCCCTTTGCAGATTTCAACCTCACAGGCAGAATGGACAGCACACATTGGTCTCTACCGGCCCCTGTATGCCCACATGTTTCACTGGAGGACTGCTGAGTGTCAGCAGAATCCTTCGACTGTTCTGGAGTCTGTAGTTGTTTGATATGGAGCACGGTTGGATGAGCCTTTCCGCAGATTTGGCATGTCAAGCGCTCCTCACAATCTTTGCTCATATGTCCAGGACTTAAACAGGCAAAGCAAACACCCTTTTGCCTCAAGAGAAGAATTTTGTCTTTGTGTTTCTTGCCTCTGAACTGCCTGCATTCCTCCACCAGATGGCGACGATCACAGCACAGGCACTTCACTTCTTCCACGTCTTCAATCTGGTCCCCGTCATCATCAGCCACGTCCGTTGCAGCAACAATGTTTCCCCTTACATTGCCCCTGTACTGTGACTTGAACTTTGATTGTGACCTTGTTATAGATGAGGCGGAGGGTGGATCCTGAATATCGCCGAACAAGGGGTCAGACAGAATTTTGACACGTCGTTCAATGAACTGCACCAGGTCAAAGATGTGGGCTCGATCATGAGTTTTCTCCATGATGTCATGTGCAGTAGTGCGCCACTGTTCCCTCAATTTAAATGGCAGCTTAGAGAGAATGGTCCTCATGTTCACAGGCATGTCCAATTCCTGTACATAACTCAGTTCCTGCATAACATTACAACAGCCACGTAAAAACAAAGAGTATGCCTGCAGTGCCTTCATATCCTCCGCTTTAACAGCTTGCCAGTCCAAAGCCTTCTTCATATAGGCTGTTGCCAACTTGTATTGGTTGCCAAAGTGTTCAGTAAGGAGGCCCTTCGCCACTACATATCCACGCTCGGGCACCATATGTTGGCAGCTGCGCACCAATTCCTGGGGTTGACCTCTGGTGAACTGTTCTAGATAGTAAAGGCAGTCTCCCTGTCCAGCCTTACTCTCCACACCCTGTTCGAAAGCCTTCATGAATGGCCGAAACTGAAGAGGGTCACCATCGAACACTGGTATCTCTCTTGATGGTAGAGATGAAATGCGCTGTTCATGAACCAGAGCGGCTGTGATGTCATTTTGTCTTTGCATTAATTCCAGTAGACCAGGTGAGTGTGTTGGGTTGTGTGAGGCATTACTGGTAGGAGGTGGTTGTGCGGCCATTACATGCTGTTGTGTTGGCATTAAAAGATGTGCTCCTTGTGATGTTCCATGCTGTAGCTGAGGCATAGTGTGTTGTTTCATAACATCATTGCACCACCGCTCAGTTTGTTTTCTGCATTCTTCTGTTGACAGTTTGTTGTTAGGTGGTAGTGGGCCTTTGGTAGACACATGATGCCTTTGCTGTGGTAGACCAGGTTTAAACTCCATTGCTTTGGGATTGAGGTTAGCCACTTTCCCTTTCTTCTTACGCATATACGAGTTCATGCCATCTGAGTGCGCTACTGAGCGACTCCTTCTGTCTGAGGGCTGCAGCACGGCTAACTTAGCTTCTGATGCAGCCAAATCTGCATCCAGATCAAGCTGCTCCTTTCTCCTCCTCAGCTGTTGCTCCTGCTCCTCAATGGCATGTTTCTCCTTTAAAACAGCTTGGCGAGCAACCAGCGCCGCTCTGTCTGCCTGGGCCAGCATCCTGGCTGAGTGTGTGCTTGACTTGCCACTATTAGCACTTCTATGTGACCTTTTGCTACCCACATTAGAAACGCTGTCATCTGGGTTAACATCAGTACCACATTCAACATTTTCACGTACAGCCTTACCATCATCATTAACATTCACGGAAACACCTACATCAGCATCAACAGTTACAACAGAATGCAAACCAGTGTGAACATTTTCAGAACCAATTGTCAGAAAACTCTTAGTTTCACAAATAACATCATTATTTGAAATCATTTTTGCTTTAAACCAAACATCATGTTTTTCCTTTTCTTCAACAGGTAATAAACTCAACAATGATTCATGAATGCGTTTAGCATCATTACAATTTTCCACCAAACATTTCAGAGCCTTTTGTAATTGAGGGATGTCATGCTTTAAACCGTCCATTGATTTCCTAATAGCAGTTGCATTGTCCAACTTTAATTTTCTGTCCGCCTGTAAAGACGTAAGTTTATCAGCAAGAGCGTTTGCACGCTTGCTTTGCTGATCGACGCCACTCACAACGCTACTAGGTTTACTAGCAGCTGATTGTTGTTTATCATGCACATCCATCGTAGCGAGAGTTCGGTAAAAAAGACGACAGTTCGAATGCAAAAAAGTCGGCGTAAATCAGTAACGCAAGCCACGCAAAGTCAATCTATTCAAACGACGCACGAATCCAAAGTCAAATATTTGCCAGCATTTAATACACGAGTTGTATGGGTACCCAGGTACTGTGTGCACACACAAAAAAAGATTTAAATGGCCATTAAAGCTTGTAGCGCTACAATACCTCTTTCGTCGGGCGCCTGCAGTTATCAGCTGATTGTTGGATGCTCCGAAGTAACGTTGGGCCTGTTGGCTTCCCCATCAAACGAACTCCTTGTCACTGCCCACGAATCCAAACGAATAATCCACAAGGAAGGCTCTTCATGCATGCTCCTAAATCCACAAGCGCAGAAGACTCCGACGTGCGAACTAATTACCAACTATCGCAGGGTTTTGACTAATGTTATAGGAGTTCTGTTCTGATACGGAACTACTGAAGTGTCGCTGCCGCGGGTAGTGGCTAGGCTGACGCGCTAGATGTTGCCTTAGGTTAGGCCTACTCGCTGCTACTCTATTGACTTACTGTGAATTAAATCCAAAACGCCTGTAAACGGTATTCAAGTTGAATCAAGGTGATCCATTTATTCCACATGAGTCCATTACAATAGGCACGGCAAAGTATTCACCAAACACAGTCAACCGGAGCGAGCATAGCGTAGTAGGGTAGCGTTAGCGTTAGCGGTCAAAACCCTTTGCCCTTCCGGGTCAGACACCTACCCAACAACAGGTCACTCCTACCTATATACCTGACAAATTGGTAAATGAATACGCCACCCAGTGGAAAACAAAAACATTGCACCAAAACAAATACCAAACATTTTGGCTCCTACAGTGTGTATTTAATGTTTTAATAGCAGTGGTGTGTATTTAATGTTGTCAGTAGCAGTGGTGTGTATTTAATGTTGTTAATAGCAGTGGTGTGTATTTAATGTTGTCATTGGCAGTGGTGTGTATTTAATGTTGTCAATGGCAGTGGTGTGTATTTAATGTTGTCATTGGCAGTGGTGTGTATTTAATGTTGTCAATAGCAGTGGTGTGTATTTAATGTTGTCATTAGCAGTGGTGTGTATTTAATGTTGTCAATGGCAGTGGTGTGTATTTAATGTTGTTAATGGCAGTGGTGTGTATTTAATGTTGTCATTGACAGTGGTGTGTATTTAATGTTGTTAATGGCAGTGGTGTGTATTTAATGTTTTAATGGCAGTGGTGTGTATTTAATGTTGTTAATGGCAGTGGTGTGTATTTAATGTTGTAATGGCAGTGGTGTGTATTTATTAAGAGATGTGTAGTATTATAATGTGTTATTGCTGAATGTTGTCAGTGGCAGTAGTGTATATTTATTTAGAGAAGTGTAGAATCATAATGTGTATTTAATGTTGTCATTGACGGTGGTGTGTATTTAATGTTGTCATTGACGGTGGTGTGTATTTAATGTTGTCATTGACGGTGATGTGTATTTAGAGAAGTTGGAGCTCACTTTCATGTCTCTCTTTTTCCCCAAGGAGATGGAGAAGGAAAAGAAGAAAAAACAGATTGAGATCACAATCCTCCACTCCTCCTCTAGAGGATCACTCTATCCTCCACTCTCCCACTCCTCCTCCAGATCACTCTATCCTCCACTCCTCCCCTGGATCACTGTATCCTCCACTCCTCCTCTAGATCACTCTATCCTCCACTCCTCCACTAGATCACTCTATCCTCCACTCCTCCACTAGATCACTCTATCCTCCACTCCTCCTCTAGATCACTCTATCCTCCACTCCTCCTCTAGATCACTCTATCCTCCACTCTCACACTCCTCCTCTAGATCACTCTATCCTCCACTCCTCCTCTAGATCACTCTATCCTCCACTCCTCCTCTAGAGGATCACTCTATCCTCCACTCCTCCTCTAGATCACTCTATCCTCCACTCCTCCTCTAGATCACTCTATCCTCCACTCCTCCTCTAGATCACTCTATCCTCCACTCCTCCTCTAGATCACTCTATCCTCCACTCCTCCACTAGATCACTCTATCCTCCACTCCTCCTCTAGATCACTCTATCCTCCACTCCTCCTCCAGATCACTCTATCCTCCACTCCTCCTCTAGATCACTCTATCCTCCACTCCTCCTCTAGAGGATCACTCTATCCTCCACTCCTCCTCTAGATCACTCTATCCTCCACTCCTCCTCTAGAGGATCACTCTATCCTCCACTCCTCCACTAGATCACTCTATCCTCCACTCCTCCACTAGATCACTCTATCCTCCACTCCTCTAGAGGATCACTCTATCCTCCACTCTTCCTCTAGATCACTCTATCCTCCACTCCTCCTCTAGAGGACCACTCTATCCTCCACTCCTCCTCTAGATCACTCTATCCCCCACTCCTCCCCTAGATCACTCTATCCTCCACTCCTCCTCTAGAGGATCACTCTATCCTCCATTCTCCCACATCTTCAGACTCTCACCAATCACAGGTCTTAGGGGAGGGACGTCTCCACTGCCCAATCACCAGTGGCGTTTTCAAGACAACGTAACATTACAAAACATTTACGACGTCACCCATAGGGATGAATGGGAACTGTTACGTTACAGTACAAAACGCTACGACTGTTGAATTCGGCCCAGTTTAGTACAATCTCAGGACAATGATAATGTGGTTTTGTAATTAGTGTTATTGAATGTAAGGACAATGATAATGTGGTTTTGTAATTAGTCTTATTGAATATAAGCACAAAGATAATGTGGTTTTGTAATAGTTGCTATTGAATATAAGCAAATGATAATGTAGGTCTTTAAAGGAAAATACCGGAGTGAATTCAAGCATAGCCCTGCTGCACGAGCTTTCTAACTAATATATTTTGCATGAAATGTAAGAATTTCGAAGAGCATAGACCTAACGCGAATGCGAAAACACTTTACATTGAGTCAATGTAACCTCAGATCTTACTTTCGGTTTCCAACAGTCAGGTCCCATTGATTCAGTGTAAAGCGCTTGTTCGCTTCTGCGTTCGCGTTCAGTCTGTGCTGTACCAAATTATTTTGTTCCACTCGCTAACTAGTGCATTTGGCAAGCTCTTTCAACTGGGCTATGCTTGAATTCACTCTAGTATTTTCATTTTATAATGTGGATCTTAAGGACAATGGTGAGTGGATCTTTTGCATTAGTGCATTTGTGGCTGGAATGTAATGTTCTGTGATTTTAGAAAATGCAGTTTTGTTGTGAAAGAACGATTTTCAAAGTGTTAAAATACAGATCAATACATTTGTTTTGTTGTTAATAAATTGATTGATGAATTTATTACTAGGTATATTATCTCTAAACCAGTAACTTCTTTGCAGCTCCTGTAGGTCACTGTTGCCCCCTGTTTCAATACAGCAGGTAGGGGAGGGGAGGGGACAAATTATCCGCTGGGTAAGATGAGATGAGACACCCCTTTTTGTCTTGGAAACCATAAACCAATTTTAACATGTGATGGGAGTTTTGTATATTTCACACGTTCAGCGGAATGATGAAGAATGTAAAAAGTGGCTCATCTTACCCCTCCCTACCCTATTCATTAACGATGCATGTTTGGATTTGACGTGTGGATTTGCAGTAGCCTAAAGAAGGCTATAGCAGTATAGCAGTAGCCTAAAGAAGACTATAGCAGTATAGCAGTAGCCTAATAACAATGTCGTCGCCAATGTCGTCGGATTCGTCTATAGTAGTAGCCTAAAGAAGGCTATAGGAGTATAGCAGTAGCCTAATAAAGAAGACTATAGGAGTATCCTAAAGAAGGCTATAG
>JAODXP020000032.1:24203058-24210649 GCA_027497455.2 Sardinella longiceps | reverse complement strand
GAGAGAGGTGAGGGTGTAACAAGGACTAATCAAATGAGCTAATCAATGGAACACTCCCACATGCCCCTCCATTGCAGGTGATGTCATAATCCAGATTGCCGAAAGTCAGAAGAGACTGACCAATGAGCTGGAGGGGATGGTAGGTGATCTACCACAAACTTCCTGTTTAATTGAGTTAAGGAAGTGGTTGAGTGTTCTACCATGTTGGAATCGGCCTCCATGTTTAGGGTCACGCTACTGGCTTTACAGGTGAATCCCACATAAAATGCTGAAAGTAGCGATCTCTCTCACTGGTTTACCTACTGGCTAATAACAAAGTACCGTTTTTTATGTATTTTCAGTGGTAAGTGTGAACCGAAGCCATCAACAGTGTAGAATGGCAATGGCTTGTTACAACTAGCTAATGTAAATTGGCTCTGTGAGGCTAACAACGAAGTACAATTTTTTATGTATTCTCAATGGCAAGTGTGTAAGTGTTTTTCTGTCTGTCTTATTCTCTCACCCTCTCTGTAGACCTCCATGCCTCTGCATCTCTTTTTCTTCCTTTCTCCTGCTCTACCTCCCTCAACCTTTCCATATCTCTCCCTCCCTTTCTCCTTCTCTTCACATCCTTTTCATATCTTCTCACTCTCTCTTCCCCTCTCTCTCTCTACCCCACATTTTCCTTTTACTCTCTTTCCTCTCTTCTCTCTCTCTTTTCTCTCTCATTCTCTCTACCCCACCTCCTCCCTTCTCTACCGCCCCCTAGTGGATTAGGCTAGATTGCCTGCACAGTCTAGGAATAGCCATCTGTATTGAACAAGAATAAATCTCAGGTACGGGTTAGGAATAGTTATCTGTAATGGACGAAACTACCATAGGCGGTTCTAGACAGGGGCCAACGGGGGCCCATGCCCCTGGAGAAGTGACCCTGGCCCCTGCTGTGGCCCCTGTGCTGACCAGATAATAAAATGATTAATTTCTCATAAGCACTGTAAGAAAGTCTGACTGACTACCAAATACAACACTCATCAAGAATTAATTGCTATCTGAAGTTATCTAACAACTTGTTAAAATGAACCAAATTGCAGGAAATGGCAACTTATTTTTTCAAAAATTTCTTGGGGGAGGACCCCCAAACCCTCCTACTACTTAACTATAGGCTACACATTAAATATGGTTATTAAATTATTCCATATTCTTGACTGATAAGATTGACAGTATTTTGAAGGTCATCATTTGATGATGAAGTTTATTTCAGTGGTAGCCTATGTTTTGTAGCCTATACGTGCCCCCTTGAAAAAAAACTCTGGCCCCACCTCGGCCCCCCTTGTAAATTTGGTGTAGAACCGCCACTACTGTAGATCTCATGTGCAGGCCAAGAGTAGCTACTGCATCTGCATTGCACTTTTAGTCTAGTCTACGACTGATAGCAATTTCTAGCCATGCATTTACATTTACATTTACATTTACATTTACATGCATTTAGCAGACACGTTTATCCAAAGCAACATATCAATCAATGTACTTCAGGGTCAATCTCACCCTAGAGCAACTTAGCCTGGGAATTCCCATGCTCCTTTGCGCGCTTATTTCATTTCACTCTGCAGAGGAGCATGGTGACCATGGCTGTTTTTCTCGCCTGGTTTCGGTATCCAATCGCAGAACAAAAAGGTATTTGTACGGCCCTCGATTGCATTTTACGTCACGTGGTGGCTCTGGTATTGGCTCCGAGGTATGTACAGACGCTATGATAGACATTCCTAGCGCCCAATAAACGGCTATGGACAATTGTAAATGATGCTTCCGCTAACCCTAGCCAAGTTCCTTAATCACAATGCTACCACTGTCCACCCCCTAGCCTAGCTATCCCTAGCATTTGTAACAGAGATGGGCATCCTCCGACACTTGGAGCGGGACGGATTTAACTTAATCCGTCCGCCAAGGAGGTTATGTTTTCGCCGGCGTGTGTGTGTCTGTCTGTGTACAACATGACTCGAAAAGTACTGCACGGATTTGGATGAAATTGGTGGTGATCGGTGACCCAGAACACCATCTGTGACCACATTATCTTGGCGGAGGTCTGCGCTCTCTTAGTGCTTTTCTAGTTTAACTCTACATTTACTGGAGGTTCTCTATAGGTTCTCTATATCTCATTGTCATCTCTGTGGGTTCTCACAGTTCCGCTGGTTCCATGGTGAGGTTCTGCGGGAGATGGACAATAACGTCCGGCTAGACAAGGACTTCATAACTGTGAGTGACCAACGCATTAGCTCATAACGGTGTAACAGTCAGTAGAGCAGTGAATGAGAGCTCAAAACACACACACACACACGCACACACACACACACACACACACACACACACACACACACACACACACACACACACACACACACACACGCACACATAAACACACACAAACACACACAAACACACACACTCACAGACACACACACACACACAAACACGCACACACACGCACACATACAGTACACACACACACACACAGAGATGTGTTCACTCGTTCAAACCATACACATGTCACTGTAGAGGTAAGCGTTGTGTATTTAGCCCTGGTGCAAAATAAAGTGTCTTGTGTCCTCCAGGCCAGCAGGCGACGCTATGAGATGGAGGTGCATAACCAGTCTTCAGCTCTGGAGAGGCAGAGGAGACGTGGGGGTGGATATCTGGTATGTGGAAGGGTTGACTGGGAGGAAAGTTTAACATTTTATATTTGCTAGATTCAAGATTCAAGATGCTTTATTGCCAATACCATCACATTTCTGGGGTTTCTTTTAGGGTGCCCCACAGTATAAGATATCATAATAATAAAAAAAAAAACATACACAGATAGGACATGACATACAATACATTTTAGAAAAGAACAAGTGAATAACTATTCACTAGTAATCTGTGTGTGTGTGTGTGTGTGTGTGTGTGTGTGTGTGTGTGTGTGTGTGTTTTCCCAGGATGAGTACATCCATTTCTTGCGAGAGAGTCAGAAAGAGGCCCTGAAGGAGGAGGAGAGGAGGTATCGCTTTCTGGCAGAGAAGCATTGCAACTTTTCTCTGTACATGGCCAAGCTCATGAACAAGGTGTGTGTGTGTGTGCGTGCGTGCGTGCGTGCGTGCGTGCGTGCGTGCGTGTGTGTGTGCGTGCGTGTATGTGTGTGAGAGAGAGAGAGAGAGAGAGAGAGAGAGAGAGAGAGAGAGAGAGAGAGAGGAGCACATAGTGTATTACTGGTGCAGCCAAGGCAATGTGTTATTCTGTGTGCTGCAGACAGGGGGCACTCTTCAGCAGAGGGCAGAGGAGTGGAAGGGGCGCGTCAACGAGACTCGCGAGTCACAACCACGGACAGTATCACGAATGGACTCAGGACAGATGGTGAGAGTACCACTCTTTCTTTCTTTCTTTCTTTCTTTCTTTCTCTCTCTCTCTCTCTCACTGACATGACAGACCCTATAGATGAATAAGTATTCCTATGCTATTTCCTCCTGAGCAGATGGGGATGAGAGAAGAAGAGAGAGGCCAGCGGTGGAGCGGAAGGGAGTCGCAGCCTTTGGGAAGAATACCCTCTAGAGGTAGGAGGACTGCAGTGCAACTCCCTGCGCTGTTCAGCATTCTACAGCCTTCTCTTCCTTTCAATCCTCTTTCCTTCCAAGCCTGTCCACATCAGGATTTCTGTTTGCTTCACATAAAGAATAGCAACAGTTTCAACAGTTTTTAACGCAAATAGAGACGGGAGTGTTGATTGACAGGAGGACGGCAGGTAACAAGTGTGTAAGTGTAAAGTGTGTATTACAGTATGTGTGCTCATTGTTAGTGAAGGAGGCTAATTCATGGCAAAGGTGTTTGTTCCAAAAGGCGGAAGAGAACAAAGGAGATGGAAGGAGCTTATCTGGAGCCTGAGGGCCTCTCAGAGTCTCAGGAGGAGTGTAGGAGGGAGAGCTTTTTACCTTATGTGACACATGCATGCACACACACACACACGCACACACACACACACACACACACACACACACACACACACACACACACACACAACATTTGCACAGACACATGCACAGACACATGCACACACACACACACACACACACACACACACACACACACACACACAACCATGCATAAGCTCTTTGTATTACACACACACAGCTTTTTGCCTTAAGTAGATGAGTCGAGATAAGTTAATATGCTTGTCGTTCCTCTTCATGGAAAGTTTCCTTTGCCTTTCATCTCAATCCCAATCATCCATCTTTTTACTTTCTTACTTTCTTTCTACCCTCCTTTCTTACTTTTTTACTTTCATCTGCATCATCATCTCAATCCCAATCATCTACTCTTCCACCTTTTTACTTTCTTACTTCTCTTCCTTTCTTACTTCTCGTATCTCCTCCTGATCTGTTGCCCTTTTGTCACTTCTCCCTCTGCTTTTGTTTTTATCTGTCCATCAGCCTCTCACTTCATGTCTTTACATACACACACACACACACACACACACACACACACACACACACACACACACACACACACACACACACACACACACTTCATGTCTTTATTTATTTACTGTACCCTTATCTGTCACATTTCTCACATGTCTCTGTTTTTCTCTCCCTCATTTTACACACACACACACACACACACACACACACACACACACACACACCCACGCAGGCCCCTCTCCCCAGCCCACGCGCTCTCGGTCTGGCTCTCTGGGGGATGCACTTGCAGGCAGTCGCCCGATGAGGGCGCTAGCGTCCCACCCCGCTTCCAGCCCCACCATGCTGGAGTTCTACAAGGGTGACATCATCACTGTACTCGTGCCTGAACCCAAAAACGGGTGGCTGTATGGCAGAGGGGAGAACGGTGCAAGGTAAACACACACACACACACACACACACACACACACACACACACACACACACACACACACACACACACACACACACGCATACACATACGTACACACAGACACACACACACACACACACACACACACACACACACACAGATTTACAGTGTCTATGTTGCAGAATGTATTTAAAAAGCCACTAGCTCAGTGTGACGAGCCCAGTATGTATGTTGTGAAAGTAAGCCCTGGCAATAAATATTAAAGGCAGAGATTTGAAGAACATGTAGGCCTAGTGTTTTTGAAATCTGCACACACGAAATGCATGCAACTACCAAGAATCTTTTAGACTCCAAAACATAATAGCCCAACAGAAAAATTGCAATTAAGAGGTTGTGTTTTCACTGGAGTTTTGTTTGTTTGTTTGTTTATTTGTTTGTGTGTTGTGTTAACTCAAAAAGCAGTGAACACATTTTGATGAATTTGATGAATGAAGGGAGCATTAGGACAGGCAATATATAATAGAATTCTGGCGCTGATCCGGTACGCCATCAGGAGCTGTGCTCTCTGAGCGCTATTCTTGTTATTTATTTAAGTGATGTAATAACAGTGAATTCTGTCTTTGTGTTTTGTTTTTTGTTTGTGTCTCCTTCCTCTCGGCTCCTTTACTCCTTCTCTCTTCCTCACATTCTTTCTTACCTCCTTTCATTTCTCTTCGTCCTCCTCTTCCTGTTTCCTTTACTCTTCTTATTCTTCCTCCTCTTCCTCCTGTTCTTTTCCTCATCACCCCTTCCTCTCCTGCCACTTCCTCCCTTCCTTCCCCTCTTCCTCGTCTTGTCCTCTTTCTCCCTTTCTTCATCCTCTTCCTCTCCTACTGCTTCCTCCCTTTCTTTTTTCTCTTCATTCTCTTTCACCTCTCCCCTCCCCCTCCTCCTCCTCCTCCTCCTCCTCCTCTTCCTCCTCTCTCTGTAGTCAGGGCTGGTTTCCTGCCGAGTATGTGGAGCCACTGGAGCAGGCCTCCCGACCCCCAATGACCAAGTATGCACACTCGCAACAACAACAACAACAACAACAACAATATTTATTTAACAGCAAACAGCAAAAATAACAGCAACAACAATGCTATTTCAACATCATCATCAACTATAAAACAAAGCTCTTATAATTTGTTGTTTATTATTTATTTATTATTATTATTATTATTTATTTTTAGGTTGTTGTTTACTAACCTGTTTTGAACTTTGACCTTTCAACTCTGACCTGTTCACAGTGCCGGCCTGAGATCCAGTCACAGCATGAGCAACTTGCTGGACCAATCAGGAGGCGGTCACCAAGGAGGCAGGCCACCCCCAGCCCCAGCCCCGCCTCCAGCCCCAGCCCTGCCATCAGCAGCCAATCAGAGGCCTCCAACCACACCCTCAGCAGAGAGGCGTTCTGAGAAGCATCGGAGACCAGTAAGTGACACAGACTTCCTTAAAGGGGAAAGCCGGTGTGATTCTGTCTTATGTCTAATATGTTAAATTATGATTGGAGCACTGACTTGTCACGCATAGTTCACTTGCACCCGACCATTCCTTTACGGCTAGTTAGTCGATTAGCTACAAACAGGCTCACCAATAAAGTGGATGAGCACCGTGTTAGTCTGAAAGTATTCTTTAGTTACCTCCATATTTTCCACCATTGACAAACCTAGAAGTTACTCCAAACTTCATGCCATACAGTAGGTTCCCATTGGTGTTTACATTTAAAACGAGGCATAGAGAACTTTGAAAGTTCAGTTAGTTTAGTAATTACAAGAAGTGTTTTACAGGCTGTGTGCTCGCAGCAACTTTCCCTTTTCGCCACCATATTGGACCCAACTCACACGAGATTCACATGACTATGTATTTTGGCCCTCAGTCCATGAGTAAAAAATCATTGTGGCCACTAGCCTGATTGCCATCGACTTTCAAAGCTCTACGAGACTTTTGTCTGACCAAGAGCCCGTATAACAAAGTTTCTCAAAGCGCATGGTTGACCCGCCTCCCTCAAATGCCTCGATTTGCTACTGGTCGATGTTAGAAAATGCTGTGCCGAAGCAAAACCAATCACACCACTCTTTCCTCTGACATATGTGACGCGAAGGGAATTGCTTGAACACGATTGAGAGCCATTGGAGCTGCTCAAAGTTGATTAGTTCTCGACCAAGAGGGAGCAGTTCCCCCGTTTAGGGGAATTCAGAAATCCTGCCCGATCAGCAGCTGGCCAGACCAGCGATAGCAATGCCGAAGGTGTTACGTCACTGGGAGGGCGTGCCAGGCTTGTGGACCACAGGGTTAGAGCGTTCAACTCCAATGCCGTAGGTTAATTGTAGTTGACAGAGTGGTAAGTTCAAGACCAGAGTGTACGGTGAGAACAGCTCTGGCTACACAGTAACGTACAAATCGATTTCCCCACTGGGAATAATGTGTTTCCCCATTGCACCCAAATAGACGTGACGAGTATACGATTTTTTTATTGGTCTGCACTACGTGTGACCCTGATTATGCTTGTCTGCTAAATTTATGAAAAATTACGTTGTTTTTCTCCAATATATGATCGAGTTGAGACTGCCAACAAACAGAAATGGGTTTAGAAAAAAATATGTAGAGCACATATGAAAAAACAACAGTTTTCAGTTTTGTCCAAAAGTGAAAAAGTAAAGTAGTTAGCAGCCTTCGCCCACCGTCTAAAGCCCAAACAACACCCCAAATATCAAATGCTGCTTGTCTATGTGGA
>JAODXP020000032.1:24125558-24143058 GCA_027497455.2 Sardinella longiceps | reverse complement strand
AAGGCATTCTAGAATTTGTTCTCTTTGAGCAGTGCGAGAGGAGCGAGTGTTCTGTGATTGTTCACGCTGTGAGTCTCTCTTCACTGGGCCTCGGAGCCTTGTAACCACGGGCGCTAACGAGACAGGCGTCACCACGGGGACAGCCATTAAAGCACGGCTGGGTTCCCTCGCCGCGGGCAACAGATCAACCCCAGCAACTGACCACAGCCCGACCTCTGACGCTGACAGGAAGAGACAGAGGAGGAAGGGATCCCTCCATCCGATGGCTCCTGACCCACAGGCGTATGGGAAGGGAGAGAGAGAGAGAGAGAGAGAGAGAGAGAGAGAGAGAGAGAGAGAGAGAGGGAGAGAGAGATAGAGAGAGAGAGAGAGAGAGAGAGAGAGAAGGGAGAGAGAGAGAGAGAGGAGAGGAGAGAGAGAGGGAGGGAGAGAGAGAGAGGAGAGAGAGAGATAGGGAGAGAGAGACAGAGAGAGAGCGAGAGAGAGAGAGAGAGAGAGAGAGAGAGAGAGAGAGAGACTCCCATCACTCACCCTGTTCATTACTGTGGCTCAAACTCCACTGGCCAAACTGCTTTAGCTCCCTCTAGTGGCCAGTAGTGAAACAGACTAAGACTGCTGGGCTGGTGAGGAGGAATCTGCAGCTCAAAGGGCAACTATCTCCACCCTCAAAGGTCAACATCAGATGCAGGGTGACGCGCAGACCCAGAGGGGTCCTGCAATCCCTGGAGACGATCACACCGTTAAGGCTCAAGTATACTTCTGCGTACACCTATTGCATGTCCGTCTCCGAGTCTCCGCTTGCGTGTCCAGTCATATCATACTTCTACGTCGCTTGTCCCTCAGCCAGGAGAGAAAAATACTGCCGTCGGGAATGACCGACGGCATGAGCAGCGCCAAAGTCCGCCTATTCATTAACAACTAAAGCAGAACTCTGCTGGCTACTTCATGTACACAGTAGCCTGTGTGGGGTTGAGCTTTTTTTTTTGTGATAAACAATTTTTATTGAGCAGAAATGATTAAGATCTGAAGGATCAAAAGAAAACTATATACAACAGGGAAAGTGAGCTCATAATATCAAAACAAAAACAAGCTGTGTAAAATTACAGACAATAAAGTCAAATGTAAACTAAAAAGTAAAAATCAAAATACAGACATTTTTTCAGAGATTTCCTCTATTACAATGGTCCAAGAGGTAATGGTGTGAGGTTTGGCTTTATTTGTTCTTGCTGTGGAGCGTTCTAATAGTGCAATATTCTTAAAGTCAGAAAGCCAGTTAGAGATCATGGGGAGTTGAGGTTCAAACCAGTGTTTCAGGATGGTTTTTTTGGCAGCTGTCAATCCAGCACACAGGGATCGACGCTGGACAATGTTTAGGTCTAAAGAAGAGTCATCATTCAGCAAACATAAACAAGGTGTTTTGGGGCATTCTGTGTGTGTAATGTCTGATATAGTCCGTGAAACGAAGTCCCAAAACCTTGATATTGTAGGACACTCCCAGAACATGTGAATGTATGTGCCCAACTGATCAGATGTGCAGTGTGTGCATAAGGGGCTCGGAATTCTTCCCATTTTGTGTAGTAGGTATGGTGTGGTGTATGCTCTGTGAACTAATTTAAAGAGAATTAGCTGATGTGCAGGGTTCTTGGACACTGTAGGGATGCCCTCCCATATCCATGTCCAGTCAGGGGTGGACCCATGTCTAGATAGCTCTCTGTCCCATATCAGACTAACAGAGGGTGGTTTGTAAGTATGAGCCAGTAAGTCCTTGTATATAGGTGAGATGGACCTATCTAGGTTTGGGAGTAGCCATTTCAACATTGGGTGAGGAGGGATGTTTTCCCCCCAAGGAACACCATAAGCTCGAAGTGCAGATCTCAATCTGAGATATAAGAAATAAGATGACCCTGGTAATGTGTAGTTTTGTTTTAAATCCTGGAATGTTCTGAGGCCATTGGGGTTGAGCTTTTGATATCTCTTGTCACAAGGAGCAGGTTATAGTGATCAGTAGGCACAAATAAGTTGACTGAATGGAAGAAAATTAACTTTATTGCAGCCAGGAGTGTCCTGCTGTCTGCTAACTAGCTTGCTATCTAACTAAAAAGCTAGAGTTAGCGATAGAGTGATGGTGTTGTGAGAAGAAGCCGGGAGATTGACCAATCACAGCCCTTACCTGACCCAGTGCCCTCTCCGTTCTCGTACACGCATTGACGGATAGATAGGAAATTTTGGAGGTGCACGTCGAGCCACGGAGAGGGTCTCCAACAGGCTCTACGTCGTCGTAGAGGGCTTTGCGGTGCGACGCACGTATGACTATAAACCTAGCTTTAAACGGAAACACACCAAGACACAGCAATCGCAGTTCTGTGCATTCACAGTTACACAGAAACAAAGTCACAGCACTTACAGAGCTACACAGAAACAATCCAGCTCACAGCATTCATAGAGCTACACATAGTTAATAATAAAGGTCAGTAGGCTACACACTGGACCCAATATGAGATTCAAATGCAGAAAAAAACAAATGCACAGATGCTAAACAGGGGAATTTTCCTCATTTGTTTTCAACCTCTGTGAAAATACAATGTATTTCATCAATCACCTGCATTACTTTGGGCAAATAGTTTGTGTGAAACTCCACACTTGGTGGGTATTGACCTTTTCACAGACACACATAATATAAACTCACTTGTAAAAGCACAGGGCCCAGATATCAGCGCTGCCAGGACACTTCAGGCATCTGGACTGGTGATGGCCAAATTATCATCTTTATCTGTAATACCCACCCGAGGCCACAGGGGGCGCCTATATCACCTCCATATGGGGATCCAGATGAATACACCTGAGCCAGTCTGGTGCTGTTTACTCTGGACGTCTGGTGCTGTTTACTCTTGTCAGGCACAGATGGAGAGCTGCTGTCAAACAACACACATAACATACAGAAAGCCAGTTTCAGGATGGGAGGCTGTTCATCTAGTTACAGTAAATAATTGTGTTATGTATTACAAATTGTTTATATCAGTGGTAATTTTAAGTTGTTAATTTTAGGCCTCCCTGTTTTGAAAATAAGTATATCCAATGTTCACAAGACAAATCAGAACATTACAATTAGTCTGCCAAGATCCAACCAGCAGGTGGCAGTGATGGGTTTGAAACTTGTCATTGGGGTTTTTACATTACAGTAAGCTTCATTTGCACCCCTAACACAGCCTGCCCTGCTGTGGTCTGTCAGTGGTCTTGAAGTTAGGCAAGTGTAGAAGACTCCAAATATGATAGTCAAATACAAAAACAAACAAACAAACAAATTATCGTAATATGTTTGGTGTGACAAGGAAATTCTGCAGTACATGTCTATTTATGCCCTATCTTCGCCAGATTCGCCCAACTTTTACAGCTGGTAGCTTTTGTCCTTTTATCGCTTTTGTCGCTCTTGCCCATAGAAAGTGAATGGCTTCCAGCGATTTTACAGCTTTAGTAGCTCTTGGTGTGAACATACAGAAAGGCTGGTATTCTCCCAGGTGCAAGTCCAAAAGTCCAAAACATGGCTTATAGCTCCATAAGTTTCAGCCTGCATTAAGCACTTTTTTAGGCACCTAGGAGAATACCTAAATATGTAGCGTTGCCTTGAATATATCTTTTTATAAAGATTAAAACAGTATTTCATCTCACTCTATACACTTGACTTGATGTTACAGTAGCCTAAAAAATCTTAAGGGTGGAGGATGTGTGTAAGTTTGGTTTGTCACTGCTGATGCCTGCACTCACACACACACACACACACACACACACACACACACACACACACACACACAGTGGATGCAACTTCCTGGTCCCAATGTTTCAGAAGTAGCCTATCTGCTGCCTCTTAGAATCTGATAAAGTTCACATAGTTCACAGTATGTGTATGTACTAGCGGAGGATCCCGTAAGTTGTGTCTCTAAAACACACAAACATGACTAAGATCACCCACTCACACTCCACTTTCCACTTAAGCCCTTGGATTTTTTTTTTCCATTTTTTGGTATTGATGTCCACTGAGAGGAGGCGAATGAAAGCAAAAAGGTCAGAGATTTGACCTTTACCAATCAGCACTGCCGATTTGACCTTTACCAATCTGCACTGCCGTCCTGTGCACCAGTATCTGATACAGACTGATTATCAGTGATGACATTATGCTGCAAGCTGCACTTACATCTGATAGCTCTTCATGCGACGTCATCCAAAATCCTTGCATATAATTGGACAAATCACGTGTCTATCATCTTACGTCAACCACTCACATCGACAAGACACCTGACAAGGCACTGTATCCCATCATTCAACGCGATTTATAGTTTCTCAACTATTCCAAACATAATCAGTATCTATGGCATAATTACCACAATAATTGACTTAACTTACAGAATATACTTTGTAGATGTCGCTTTCTTAGTTAGTTGTGTTTTGTGCGTTTGTAAGAGATGAGCTACGTCAAAAATCCCACTCGGTGATTCGTACAGTGTCCTGATTGGTTCGTCCATTCCATCTCTGTCCTGAAATCCCTTTCAGTGGGGGCTAAATGTATCTCAGAAGCTTGCGCTGCAGAGTGCATCATCTGACGTGAGTAAGGTTAGGGGAGAGCTGACCTGTCCAGCTGACCTGTCACTGTTCTGGCCTGGTACTAGGTAGATGTGTAGGGAGGCTTTAGACATTAGGCTACGGACATCTGTGTCGTTCGTTTCACACTAATCTCTCATTCAGACATGCAGCCTACCTTTTTATTCTGTTTCAGTCGCTGATTGACTGGGGTCAGGGTGGAGGCCAGTATTTCTCACTGTAAACCCCAACATGGTCAGTGAACTGAAAAAAAGGAAACTGATTAACTTTAACATTTCGATTTAAACATTTCAAAATGTAAGTACAATTTCCCCCAAAATATAAACAATTTCAAACCAACCCTATAAAGTTTGATTGTTATCTCCAAAGTTAGTCCTTTACATTTACTTTGATGAAAATGCAACTTTGTGATATGACTTCATGCTTTTAGCAATAAGCTTTTCATTGCACTGATATGTAAACCTAAAAAAGGACACATGCCCTTTTTGAGTTAAAACCACACTTTGAATTCTTATCATAGATGAATCACAGCTAATTCAGAATTGACTCAAATTATTTAAGTTTAAATAACTATACTTTCCTCACTATGGTAAGACACTGCAATAAAATCCCACAATCCTTTGCTGAAATATACAGTGATTAATTTATTGAGAAAAAATGTCATTTATTGAGTCTAATTATACCTGTCTACCTGTATATCGATATCTTCCTGTCTGTATCTCTCTACCTGTATACCAGCACACCTGTTCACCATGGTGTGTGGTGCTTTGTTCTGCCACAACATATTTTCATGTTTGAAATATGCCTGTAGTGAAGGGAGAGAACAGTGACCCCACCGTTAAACGTTAAACACTAATCATGCAACTTGACCACAACGCCAAAGAGCCAGGCTCGTTGGTATGACAGTCAGAGCGCATACTCAACCGTAGTGACGATACACCGTCACAATGCATTAATTCGGTTTAGAGTTGGCTATGTTAAAAAGAAAAAAAAATGGCCTGTTGAAAGTCCCGCCAGAGGTCAAGAGCATCTCTTACTGGCACGGCATGCCAAAAAGTTTACCGACCCCTGATGTAGAGCATAGAACATGCAGCCTAGATGACTCAGAATAGAATCCATACATCTTTGTTCTCCATGTGAGGTAAACAAATCAACATTCTGAGAGCCATGGTGATGAGTGTGTGTAAAGGGTAAGTGTAGGGTCTCTAAAAGGTGATGGTAGCCGAGCACTGGAGCCTGAGACCAGACCATAGATTGAGCACATAGTCTTCTGCTAGCACATCCGCGCGCCTGCACAGGAAGCAGCCGTGATGATGGGCAGCACTGATAAGCTTTCACATATACGCTTCAGAGCGCAGCGGTTTGTAGTGTGTTTTTCACAGCACCTTTGATGTACCAGGGGAATTTTCAAAAACAAATAACATACACAGTTTCACTGAAGGCCTGTTTTAATAGTGTAAAATGGAAGACTAACTACCAACAACTACTAATTAACCGTCATCATCATAAAACTACCGATTAATCTCACAAAACTACCAATTCATCTCACAAAACTACCCATCAGTGTCCCCAAACTCCTCGTCCTCAAAAACTACCCCTCAATCCTTACAAAACGACCCTTCATCCTTACAAAGCTATCCCTCATCCCTTAGAGAACTACCCATCATTTCCCTTGCAAATCTATCCCTCAGTCTAACAAAACTATTCAATTCAATTCGATTTTATTTGTAGAGCGCTGAAATACAATACATTGTCTAGCGGCACTTAAAACTATCTCATCCCTTACAAAACGACCATTTCATCTCAGAAAACTACCTATCAGTCTCAGCAGCTTGTCCTCATCCACCCTTTAAGAGAGGATACCATTAGACTACCAACAAAACTGATTACAAGAAAGCATAGAGGATATGAGTAGAATGATGATGACTATGTTATAGTGTGTGTGTGTGTGTGTGTGTGTGTGTGTGTGTGTGTGTGTGTGTGTGTGTGTGCGTGTGTGTGTGCTTTAAAGACAAGCAATGTTCCTCTTTTTAGTCCCTTGGCGTGCAGGGCTATGAGCCTCTAATATAAGAATGTAGCTAACTGATAGGAAGTGGCCTTGTGGTTGGCTTGTTTGCTTGTTTGTTTGTTTTGGCTTGAGCTCACCCAAATGTTTACAACCCAAACAGTCTAAGGAAAACAAACAGGGACATGCAAGTAATAAGTTGAAATCCAGAAATATGAACAGTATACGCCAAAATGTTCAAAATAACATGTTCAACAAGGATGCTCTTGTACCTGGTTACCCAAGGCCTGGCCAGAGCAGTTTGACCTAGCCTAATTCACCTTATGCAGCCCCGCCCCTTTTTGTCTTTTTTTCTTCCGCGTTTGCCCTCCGATTGTCTTGGAACTTCCGTTAGACGCTGCCTCTCATTCAAATCAACGTAATTTTCATGAAATACCACGATCACAAAACTCCTTATTGTAGCCGTAGAAACACCGTTTTTACTGCTGAAAACATCATTTTTGATCTGGCGACGAACTGTTCTAACTTTATTGATGGATGTAGTGAGCACAATTTCATAATAAGACCACTTATATTAGACAGTTAAAACACCAAATATCACAACGTTAAGTCAATACGTTACTAGACCGGATGTTGAATGACAATCGTCATGGCAGCACCCATGTTTACCCGCGGAATAAGGTGAATAGCCATCGACTTTCAAAGCTCTACGAGACTTTGGTCTGACCAAGAGCCTGTACAACAAACTTTTCTCAAAGCGCATGGTTGACCCGCCTCCCTCAAATGCCTCGGTTTGCTACTGGACGATGTCAGAAAATGCTGTGCCGAAGCAAAACCAATCACACCACTCTTTCCTCTGACGTATGTGACATGAAGGGAACTGCTTGCTAACAGGACTGCCGTTGGAGCTGCTCAAAGTTGATTGGTTCCCGACCAAGGGGGTGGAGTTCCAGATTTTTGTGGAACTCAGGAATGCTGCTTAGATCAGTAGCTGGGAGGGCGTGCCAGGCTAGTTTGACCAGCGGAGAATAGAGTTACAGTAAATTACCTCACTCACGTCAGATGCAGCGCCAAGGCGCGAGCATCTGATGATGAACGATAGCTGATTTATTTCAGGAGCCAGAAATCCTTGAATCTAACTGGACAAACTGCTTGTCCATCAATTTAATTGATGTACACTTCAGCCAATCACATCGAAACCAACCGATGACGCTGGTTATGTTTGTTGGATTCAAACAGAGACACGCCGCTACGTCACATCCTATACAGCAGCCGCTACACAGCCAGCGGTCCTGATTGGTCTGGTTAGAGAATATTAAGCTTGAAATTGCTTCCTATGGCTTCATCATCATATCGTTGCGTGGGAGTGGCTTACTGTAAAGCTACGTAGCGCATCATCTGATGTGAGTGAGGTAAAGAGTTAAAGGGGTCATATCATGAAACACTTTTTATGACTTTTGAATGTGTTACTTGGGCCTACTCCGCCTCTGCCACAAACTGTAAGTTTAATAAAAAGCCCGAATTGTTCACTGTACACTGTTGGAAACGGTTCAACTGCTGGGTGCTTAAACCACGTTGACAGTCACTTTGCAGCTGAGAAAAATGATTAATTGACTAATTAGGGGTGGCCTGTTATAGGCTACAGGGGAAATCCGCAATGTGTTGGCTGCAGGTGTCTAGTTAACTGGTGAACGCCCCCATGAGAAACATCCTGTTCTGAACATTAGAGCTAAAAAAGTTAGCTTGAAAAAGGCATAATATGACACCTTTAAGACTAAACTATACAGCTCATCATGTTCATAACCCACAGAGTGACTCAGCAGAACTGAAGGGAATGGGTGGATGGGTGTGAACAGTTTGGTTAATGTGACACACACACACACACACACACACACACACACACACACACACACACACACACACACACAGTATGCTGTTTGTTGTGAGGAACTATGACACACACCACACACACACACACACACGTACTGTACATGTACAGTGTAGTACACATGCACATACTGTACACACACACACACGCTGTGTACACATGCACACTGTAAAGACACACACATTGATGTATAGCCTATTGCATATTTGTATGTTAAGAAGCGAGGTTACACAGTTGTGCACTCTTGTTCTCAAATTAGGCAACCTTGCTATATTGTATACTACATTATATAAACAGAAAACAGATAGATGAAGATAGATAGATAGATGGATGATGGATAGATAGATAGATAGATAGATAGATAGATAGATAGATAGATAGATAGATAGATAGATAGATAGATAGATAGATAGATGGATGGATAGTACACATTCTATTCTGTACAAAAATGTCAAGTCAAGTTGTAAGTCCATTGAGTACAGGAGCCAATGAGGAGATATCTGTTATATCTCTGTTAAAGAAGAAGTCAATGTGTGTTAAAGTAAGTTCTGTCAGCTTCACTACAGTCACAATTGTGAACCATGAATACAATCATTTATTTCTGGCAGTATGGTTCTGTTCTGGGGAAACCCCTTCAAGTACAGAACAGAGCAGACAACAATGACATAAATGTCAGACATAGTTTTGAATGAGGAGCTGGGAAGGAGGTAGGCTGGCGAATGGCAAACTAAAAATCACAAGTGATGTTTAGTCTGGAGACCTACCTATTGCATTTCTCGAAGCATCGTTTACGATTGTCCAGAGTCGTTTATTGGGCGCTACGAATGTCTATCATAACGTCTGTACATACCTCGGAGCCAATACCAGAGCCACCACGTGACGTAAAATGAAATAGAGGGCCGTACAAATCCCTTTTTGTTCTGCGATTGGATACCGAAAGCAGGCAAGAAAAATCGGCCATGGTCACCATGCTGCTTTGCAGAGTGAAATGAAATAAGCGTGCAAAGGAGCATGGGAACTCCCAGGCTAGGAAGGAGGTGGATGGCAGGGAAAAGCATGGAATAGCCTAGTGATGCACCTTTAAATATGGCGCTTTGTGTTGAAATAAGAGTTTTAGGGTCAGTTAGTAAAGGCTTGAACATAAATATTAAATACCACTGATGTTGAAGTTATTGATATATATATATTGATATATATCAAATACCACTGATGGTGTTGAGGAGGGTATTGAGCTCTAAGGTTAGTTAGTAAAGCGATGAACATGAATATTAAATACCACTGATGGTGTTTAATAAGTTATTGAGCGCCAAGGTTAGTTACACCACTTATGGTGTTGAAGTTATTGAGCGCCAAGGTTAGTTATACCACTTATAGTGTTGATGAAGTTATTGAGCGCTAAGGTTAGTTAGTAAAGGGATGACCATGAATATCAAATACCATGGATGGTGTTGAAGAAATTATTGAGCACTAAGGTTGGTTAGGAAAGGAATGAACATAAATATTAAACACCACTAATGGTGTTGAAAAAGTTATCATGCTGTCAGACTTGGGCAAACAGGATTACACTACCACAAGACATACACTACCCCAGTCATAACGTTTCTGAAAGTCTGTCCTCTGGAAAAGGGTTCCATTCCATCAAAACAAGAATTGAGAGATTTAAAAAAGAGTGTTCCACCAGCCATAATGTTTATAAATGCATAACTTCATTCAACAATCATTTATTTATTTTATTATTATGTATTATAATGATTCTTTGCTTGCACAGAACAGAGTTTAGTCACAATATACATTTCATTTAATTCCACACTGCAATACTGAGAGCCTTATTTTTTCAGCTTCACACCACACTGCATGCTTCTTAAGTCATCCCATGTTCAGTTATCCCTAAGTGTTCATGACGTAATCTTGCAAAAGGTATCAGCCATGTTTATTGCTATTATTATTATTATTATTGTTGTTGTTATTAATAATAATAATAATAATAATAAACTATATGATAAAATGTCTTCACTGAGCTGATTAGATGATGACAGGTTGGATGTATTATCACCAAAGGAACAGGAGGATAACTGCACTATATGGATAATGTGTGGATGCCTTGGCAAGCAGAAACCATTACCGGTAATCATGCTTTATGTTGCTGTCGTGCTTTGTAGCTGAAACTAACAACAAACGGTAACAAAATGAAATTGGATTGCGGTCATGTTTTGAATGGAGATAAATGGTTGTCTTTTCAGTCCTCATACTCGAGTCCTAGTTTGTGCAGTCGTTTCGGTACGCCTACTAGTCATTCATTCCTTCAGCATTCATTCACCATGTTTTCGTTTTTATCTATATTCATGAAAACAAACCAGTTATTTTGGAAATTGAAGGGGCATTATTAAAAACAAGTAAATCGGCTCGCTGTGTGTTTTTAATCTTGTCTTGTGGTAAGAAAAAGGGGAAGTGACTGCGTCGGGCTTTTCTGAAGAGACTTGAGTTGCGCTTCCCAGCATTTGAGTCAGTCAATGAGCGAATGGCTAAGACGCGCGTCAACGAAGCGAACTTGCGGACGAGATGAGACGCTTCCAGCACCACACAATTATGGACGGATTGAACCTGCTTGTGTCCGAAAGAAAAGCCTTCCCACTGTAGGCTATACAACCTGTAATTATATCGGTAAGATGTTTTGTCATGTCTTAACTTTTTAAAAATTGTTTCAGCTATACCTAAAAAGTCTGTGGTGGACCTGATAATGTAAGAAACTGCGGGTTCTCCCTAGCCTATAAAATTTCCTCTAATATTTTGGTAAATGTTCCCTGTCAAAATACTTTTGGCTGAGTAGTTATGTCCTATGTGGATTGCGATGGTAGCCTAATTCATATGGATATTTATGGTAGCATTTTACAATAATTTTAGGGTACACACGCTTCATAACAAGGAGGCAAAGTGAAATCTAATCTGAAGCGATATTATTGTGATTATCAATCGGCGAGTGAGTGTTTCAGTCTAAGCCGGCAATGAGTGACTATTTGGCTACAGTAGGCTACACCAACCGCTAATTTGCGTCTCTCTGTTGCGGAATTCCCCTTCCGAAAAAACTGATTATTTTTTTTCTGCAAATGACAGTTTTTGTCTGTTATCAAACGAAAACGTGTGGGCACACATGCATCCGCAAGATAAAAATATCCCATATATGTTTTCACTTTTCTCAGTTTGTGTGAGGATCCTTTAGCCTAAAATAGAAAATAAAAATTGTTCAAGAAAGGCCAGAGTGTTAGGTTATTAATATTGCACAAATAATTCAGAAGTTAAGGCAACACCTAATTCAATAAGCCATTGCATAGCCTATAAAAGGAAAAACAACAGTAGCCTAACAGTAAATATTCTAACAGGCCTAGTAAAAAAATAAATTAAAAAAAGGTAAAAATATATGTATTTTCTGGATTTATATGGATAAGAATAAGACAAGAATAAGTGTCATAAAATTAATGATAAAAGTGAAAGTGGGACTGATTTACCCCTTGGTCAAATTGTTTCAGATTATAGGCAACCATCTTATCTTATCTTGTCTGATCTTCTTATCTTAGGCTATTTGTTAGCTGTGGGAAGATTCCAAAATCCAGCAGGCTAGGTGAAATTGAGGGGCTAAGAATAAGAAATCTGGTAGACAACGAAGCCCCCCTCATAGGTGAACTAGTGTTTTCTCCTGCCGACAGGTCGGTACTAGCACCTGTTGCGTAGCCTACAGTTTATTTAATTTCACCAAATGCGCTCTCTCTCTCTCTGCTCAACTTAAAAGCAACCACCGTCATGCTGCTCACTTCCTGACAGTCACGATGCCTTTGAGTGATGGGGAAAAAACCTTCACACATTTACCCAACCTCTCTTAGTCACTAGACTACTCATACGTAGCGAGAGAGAGGGTGAGAGAGAGAGAGAGAGAGAGAGAGAGAGAGGTTCCTGGCAGACAGACAAGAGAGATAGGAGGTACGAGCTATTGTGTCCTCATTAACTCACTCACCGCGACTGGTGGTCTGAAGTCCGCACCGGTTTGAGAATTGAGAGGTGAGTGTGAAGTGAAAGTCTACCCTAGGCTACCTGTTGCTGCTGTAACGGTGTCGATGAGTGGCTGCCTGTCATTCTCAAACCTCAGTCGCGCTCGTGTTATTGGGCTTCCTGGCGGTATAGCGTTTCTAAACTACGTTTAGTACGGCGTATAGCGTTTCTAAACTACGCTCACAGTCCCAACTCCCGAGGACGCGGCGTGATCCCAGCATAGTCCGCAACCCAACCCGATACACAACCGCCCCTCGCTGACACACCAGCCATGTGAGACAGGACGCAGACACGTCCAGAGAGCCTGGTAAGAGACTTGTATGGTAGACCTATAGATAGCCTGCATAAACCTATGTTAAGACAGTTGGAGACTGCTTTGTGAGCATAATGACTTTTGATGGTGTAAGTGAATTATAGCAGAAATATAGGTAGGCTATATTTACAGGTTGCCGTTTGGATCCCATGTTTTGAGTTTAGGCTATAGGCTTGCAGGCATGGTGTCAGTAGGCTAACTCTCATCATGGAGCTTACCAGAGTGAAAGCTATCTCAGAGGATGATCTACTGTACCTGAACTTAACTTTGATGGAGCCTTAACTGAGCATTGGGCCTGCCTCTGGTGGAGGAGTTACCTGAGTTACCTGGGGGACCTTAGTCTTCCTCTGCATCTACCTGGGGCGTCCGTGGGGAGCGGGTACTACTGTACAGTACAGACCAAAAGTTTGGACACACTTTCCCATTAAATTATTTACTTTATTTTCATGACTGTTGCCTTCAGTGACAATCTACAAAATAAACAAACTTATGAATGAACACATGGCATTATGTACTTAATAAAAAAAAGTGTGAAATAACTGAAAACATGTTTTATATTCTTGTTTCATCGAAGTATCCTTTTTTTTGTTTTGATAACTGCTTTGTCCTCTTTTTATTTTTTTGGATGAGCTTCAAGGTAGTCACCTGAAATAGTTTTCCAATTGTCTTGAAGAGTTATTCATTCCCAGAGATGCTAAGAACTTGTCGGCTCTTTTGCCTTCACTCTGCGGTCCAGCTCACCCCAAACCATCTTGATCGGGTTCAGGTCCAAAAGTTTGTCATAATCTCACACTTTTTTGTTAAGCACATCATTTCAAATGTGTTCACTCATAGTTTTGATACCTTTAGTGAGAATCTACAGTATAAATTGTCCTGGAAATAAATTAATCGCATTGAATGAGGGAGTGTGTCCAAACTTTTGGTCTGTACTGTATATATGATGGGCAGATGCTATTACAGGTGGTGGTAAAGAAGATGGATAGATACTGTAGATGTTCTAATACACAGGTGGCCAAGTTGTTCTGTTTTGCAGCACACCTGACACACCTGCTGCAAAACAGCTACCGATCTATGCTACCGATGACCAATGCAACATTGACCTCAAAAACCGTAATATTACATTAATGCAGTAAAGGCCCATATTCCATTTATATTTCCCAGAACTGCCCCCCTGGCCCTAGTTTCTCTTTAGGTCATATGAGCAGATCAACAGCAGTCTAACAGGTACCAACAGGTTAAGATGGGCAGACATTTCCTGATCCAAGATGATCTATCACCTATGACCTACATTACAACCTTTACCTGCATGCTTTTTGTTTTTTGATCAATGCCCACGCTCAGTTGCCATGACGCTGGAACTTGGCACTCGGCAATCGTGGAACACTGAACAGCTGGCAGTATTACTGTGTGTGTGTGTGTCTGTGTGTGTGCGTGTGTGTGTGTGTGTGTGTGTGTATGTATATGTGTGTGTGTGTGCTGCGAAGTGGGAAGGGTAGGAAGTTGGGTCCCCTAGGCATCCGCCTGCCACTTAACCACAAGATAAGGAGATGAGACAGCGGTTAGCGGTGATGATGGGGATCTCTGCTACTTCTGTGTGTGTGTGTGTGTGTGTGTGTGTGTGTGTGTGTGTGTGTGTGTGTGTGTGTGTGGGCACTAATGAATATTTATAGTGTGCCTTGCCTCTGTCAATTCCAGTGTATACTTCTCAGCGAGTTTCATTTGTGTGTGCTAGTGGTTAACACATCTGTCATGGTGCCATTAGTGTGTGCGTGTGTGTGTGTGTGTGTGTGGTGTATGGTAGTTATCGTGTGAAACTGACTACTGGAGACTACTGCCTGGAGAGAGTCTTTCTGAGCAAAGTTATTGTGTGTGTGTGTGTGTTTGTGTGCGTGTTTGTGTGTGTGTGTTTGTGAGAGTGTGTGCGTGTGTGTGTGTGTGTGTGTGTTTGTGTGTGTGTTTGTGAGAGTGTGTGTGTGAGTGTGTGCGTGTGTTTGTGTGTGTGTGTCTGGGAAGGGTTAACTCACAGGTGCCCTACACACACTTAAAGTTTGTGAGAGGAGAGAAAGATAGTGTGTGTAATGGAAAATGATTTTGTGTGTTGTAAGGATCTACTGTAGTTGGATCCTCACATATGGTCAGGAGATTGAAAGATAACTTGACACAAAGTAAAAGAAAGAGCAGTCTCTTTCCGTAATTTATTTTAGTATTAAAGGACACTATAAAATGGATGGCAGACAGTGTCAGTGGTAAGTCAAAAAAAAAAAAAAACATCCACACCATGTAAGATAAAAATAATGCAGACAGAGCGTGGGGGCAATGATAACTGACGTCATCAAGAGGCAATCATTACTGTGTGTGTGTGTGTGTGTGTAGAGCCAGCCTTGTGTTTCCTGTGCCACACTAGTGAATGGGGAACTCAGTAAGGCTTGAGGTGCTAAAACCACATATCATGTGTTATATGGTCACTTCCAGGAAAGCCACTTGAAATTAACACCTTAATCATACTTGATATACAGATTAACACAGCCAGACACAGCCAGTCACACACACAGAGAGAGAGAGAGAGAGAGAGAGAGAGAGAGAGAGAGAGAGAGAGAGAGAGAGAGAGATGCGCGCTAACCTACCACATTAACGGGCCAGACTGTTGAATCCTTGACCATCAAAACATAGGGGTTGCCATCATCTTTTCTGCATTTCCTTGTTCCATTCGAGAGATGCTGAAAAATACTGTATTCGGTAATGGTGGAAAGAAAAATGGCTGCCAAGAGCCATTTTGAAATTGTTCAGGGCACCTAACTGTATAAGTGTACATACCAAATTCCACGCTTTTATGAAAAAGTGAAAATTTCACCTATATTTTGTCACATATCATCTGGAATAGTTTGGGAAAGCAAATGAATTGAGTGGATAGTTATTGGACTTAGCTGTGAAAACTGGGATTAGGATCTAGGATTAGGATTAGGTTCAGGTCTTAGATTTGGGGTATAGGGAGGCATCAGGATTTTGCCTTAACTGTATATCGTATACAGTATACTGTATACACAATTTCACTAGACATTGGGGTTCAGCCTTTCTACCAGTCCCCCTAGAACAGGGCTTTCCAACTGTTTTAACTTCGAGAGACCAAATCAACATGACCCAGAGCTTCAATGAACAATATCATCCCATCCTTATTCTATACAGTACAGACCAAAAGTTTGGACACACTTTCCCATTAAATTATTTACTTTATTTTCATGACTGTTGCCTTCAGTGACAATCTACAAAATAAACAAAGTTATGTATGAACACGTGGCATTATGTACTTCATAAAAAAAGTGTGAAATAACTGAAAACATGTTTTATATTCTTGTTTCATCAAAGTATCCTTTTTTGTTTTGATAAGAGCTTTGTCCTCTTTTTATTTTTTGGATGAGCTTCAAGAGGTAGTCACCTGAAATGGTTTTCCAACTGTCTTGAAGAGTTATTCATTCCCAGAGATGCTAAGAGCTTGTCGGCTCTTTTGCCTTCGCTCTGCGGTCCAGCTCACCCCGAACGATCTTGATCGGGTTTAGGTCCAAAAGTTTGTCACAATCTCACACTTTTTTTGTTAAGCACATAATTTCATATGTGTTCATTCATAATTTTGATGCCTTTAGTGAGTATCTACAATATAAATTGTCCTGGAAATTAATGAATCGCATTGAATGAGGGGGTGTGTCCAAACTCCTGCCAAGTTCCCCCTCCTGCCAAATCCCACTTTAACCACTGTCCATAACCATCTTACTCACAGGACACTACCGAACTGTGAAAACTCTCACCTGAAGGGGCATTTACATTTGTTGTGCTGCTATTTTTCAGTCATAGCCAAAGCTACCTAGCCTAGAAATCTAAATGTACTCTAGCGACGGCAAATAGATTTGCTCAGCCAGTATATTAGCTAGCCATTAGGAATTATTATAAGAGGCAAAACAAAACAAAACAAGACAAGAAAAGTTCACTTTCTAGCATTTTTTACAGTCCTTTTTCTGGAGTGTCTAGGATGAAACTGAATCATCAACAAGACAGGACCAATTGTCCAAATTTTGGTGTTGATGATTCTATTACATCCTAGACACTCCAGAAAGGGGACTAAACATGCTAAAAAAGTGAACTTACCCTGTATCAAATATTGTCTAAATCCAAACTGAGAGATGTTGGACTATGTCACTGGTTTTCGATAGATGGATATTGGGTTTACTTACTACAGTGTCAGAATCAGATGTTGTCCATGGATCAATGTTTATCAAGGCTAGAACTCAGGAGAGTTCCTTTGAGGTCATGCTACAAATTGAACTTTTCCTTTAAAGCATAGAAGGAAACATAAAAGAAACATGTGGTTCCGTCTAAATTAAGAGGACATCAAATGTGTATCAAAGGATGTTAATAGTTTGTTTGTAAAGGCATGTACAGTATGACAGACAATGTTGTCTGATTACATTTTCTATTTCTTTTTACTTTCTCACAGTCTGTACACACACACACACACACACACACACACACACACACACACACACAGGGGTGACTGATCCCAGCCATGATGCACCTCCCCTGGGTAATCCTCCTGCTGAAACTCCCTTTGATAGCTCTGGGCGGGGAGTCCGAAAACTGTACCACTCCTTATCGTAAGTACATACTTTAT
>JAODXP020000032.1:24110558-24123058 GCA_027497455.2 Sardinella longiceps | reverse complement strand
TGCTCTGTTTTATTGCTTTAAGAAGGGCTCATAGCTCTATACTATACATATATACAGTACAGTATGATTGTGTGCAGAGGCCGTTTGAAAGATTATGCCCATAGGATTTAGCCATGGTCTATACTTCAGCTCCAGACTATACATTGTATCTTGTACATAGTATCTTAAGAAACACTGGTCTATAGCACTCTTTCTCTTGTTATATCTATTGTCTTCTCTCTCTCTCTCTCTCTCTCTCTCTCTCTCTCTCTCTCTCTCTCTCTCTCTCAGAGAGGGCTCTGTGTCCATCTCTCCCAGATCCCCATGTGTTGTGCGCCCCAGCGACAGTGACCCTGAAGGGGCGCGGAATGTGAGCTGTGTGTATGATGCCACTGGGTTCCCATTTGCTATCGGGGCCAAGTACTCCCTCACCTTCCACAGCCCACAGAGCCCCACACCCACAACATTCAGTGCCAACCTCAGCCAGCACGGTAAGGAAGTGGGACTCATCCCATCCCACTGTGTTTGCCTGTGATAAGGAAAGTAAAAATGTGTGTGTGTGTGTGTGTGTGTGTGTGTGTGTGTGTGTGTGTGTGTGTGTGTGCGTGTGTGTGTGTGTTTGTAACTGTGTGTGTGTGTGTGTGTGGGTGTGTATGTGCACGCATGTTACTGTGTGTGTGTGTGTGTGTGTGTGTGTGTGTGTGTGTGTGTGTGTGTGTGTGTCTGTGGGTGTGTGGGTGTGTGTCCTTGAAGAACTCTATAGAGAGTGTTAATAAAGAAGTGAGAACAGCAGGCCCAGTCCCTCAGTGTAGTTAGTTAGTTAAAGTGATACTTCTGTGCGTCATTCAATTATAGCTGTCTGCTGTTGTCAGATACTTTCTGACAACTGACAAATAGCTACTTACCACCTTAGTAGCAGCTTAACAATTTTGTTTAAATTAGCACCTTAGCAATTTAGTTAGCGCTTTAACAATTCAGTTAGCCACTTAGCAATTTAGTTAGAACCATAGCAATTTAGTTAGCAGCTTAGCAATCTTGTTAGCACCTTAGCAATTTAGTTAGCAACTTAGCAATTTAGCAACTCTGGCTTAGCTACTGACCTCTCTGATCTCTGGCACAGTGCACGTGAAGACACCCCAAAATCTCAGTGTGGAGCCCCAGCAGATTGGGGGTCACCAGCTGACCTGGGAAAGCCCCTACAACAGCTCATCGTCCTTACCCTCTGAACTCCAGTACCAGGTGACCTATGGCACTGACGGCCACGACTGGACGGTACGTGAAGTACAGTATATGGCCTACAACTCTACACTCAAAGACTACAACTCCCACACACTCTTACAAGTAAAGGGCCTCATTAACCAAACATTCTTACAAAGAAACTTATTTTTAAATCTCACTTGACAGCGGGTTCTTTAGAAATACATTAGAATTAGAACAAAGCCTACAAATGATGTCAAATAGCACAAAGCCATTGCAGTTCAATTAAGGTAGCCAGAGTGAGGCGTTTAGGCAAAAAAACAAAAAAAAACAAAAACAATACCCATCTTACTGTAAATATGAGATGTTAACTAGGCTTGTAAATTATCACTTGATCTTCTTTTTGACAAAATATAATTGAATATATTGTATTTTAACATCAGAAAACAAGGTACAATACTCCATTCATCCATTCTATGTAAAGAATATTGGTGAATGAGGCCCAAAGACTACAACTTCCACACCCACGATTGTTGAGGACTGCCTTTCTCTAAGCGTTCTTACGTAACGTGAAGTAGTTCTTAAGGTAGGTATAACTACAGGTTAAGGACTACTTAGCATTGAGAAGGCTTCAGGAAACGCAGTCTAGATCAGTTTCAGTGTATTTGTTTACTGTTTCTCAGCTACATTGATATACATGCTTACTTCCCCAATCAAAGAGATGCTTTGTACAATGATCTTCTGGGAAATGCGTTTCAAAGTTGCTCAACCGTAGTTTTATATCTGGGAAACTCAAATATCCAAGAGTGTGTGAGTTGTCTTGTCACTTATTGACGTGTCCTGAATTCACTAGTAGCAGTATCAAACTTCCCGTTTTGTGTGAACATGCACGGCATGCGTGTCTAAGTGTGTGAGTGTGTGTGATCCATTTGACTGATCGGAAGACACTCACACATATATTCACACATACAAACACACACGTACAGAAACATACAAGATTTCCCTTCAAGTTCGATCAGTGCAAGTTAGCAACCCAATTGTGGATTTGGTGGAGAGCGATAAGCGTCCCTGTTCTGACGTGGTGTGGTGTGCTGTGGTGTAGCCTACTGAGGTGTGTGTGCTCTGAGCAAGCAGTCGAGATGAAGTCAACTGATACGCCTGTGTTATCTCTCTCAATCAACTTGACTCTTTTCCTCTCTCTCTATCTCTTTCTCTCTTTCACACACAGACGTGTGACACTAAGCACACTGCGTTTCGGATCACAGGGGAAAGCTTGTTGCCAGGACGACAGTATAAGGCCAAGGTGCGAGCTCGAGCCGGCCAATGGCAATGGAGCCTTTGGAGCCCCCTGGTGGAGTGGAGGACTGATGAGAGTGAGTAGGCGTACACTATTTACAATTACACACTGTAAACATTTCATTTTACATATCAACAACACCACCTTACATTTCTATAGCGATTTTCAATACACCCAAAGCGCTTTACAGTAGGAGGGGGACCTCACTGACCGCCACTAATGCACGGCAGCCATTATGCACCAGAACGTTCACCACTTCACACTAGCAACATATATGCAGTCAGCACGCCTGACTAGCCAGATTAGAATATGTAATGTATAGTCTGACCACAAACAATAGACTGTGGCTAAACTGCATGCAATAGGATAGCACTATGACCACGACTCTGGCTCTGGCTCTGTCTAATCAGAGCAAGGATCAAACTGATTCAAACAACGCTAAGCTCGCCCAACAGCTCCCTGCCCACATAGAGTGTTGTGATTGTGATTGGTCCCCGACGCCAGTCACCAATGAGGGTCGAATATCTCAGTTCCCTATGGCTGATGTACTCATCCAGAAAATCAATTTGCTACCGCTAGGATATGTGTAGATTTCAAGGCTGTCAGTTAGCTATATTTCAAATCAACTTACACATGTCACCTGTCACGGCTAGTCTCCTAGGAGAAATTATGCTTGAGTCAGTATTTTGCTCAAGATTCGAACCCACAACAGTTCTTAATTGCTACGATACTAGTACTTCCAGTCACCACAAACACACTTGACAATGAGCAGTCAAGGACCTGTTTAGCTTACTTTTACAACTTTTTTTTACAACTTGCTTATTCAGTTGTTTTTATTCACAATATTTTAATATTTGTGGGTTCACTTGCTTTGCGGCTTCCTTTGCTCCCTTCCAGAGGCGGGTCCTTCCGAGTTCCGCTGTGTGATTGACAGTGTTTCCTTGGTGACGTGCAACTGGGAGCTGAAGAGGGAGCATGCCCAGTTTCTGCGCTACTGTCTGACGTTCCACCACTTCTCTAACCAGACGTGAGTTATTTAGAATACTAAGGCACGAGTGTCAAACGTGAGTGATTTAGAATACTAAAGCTGGGGTGTCAAACGTGAGTGATTTAGAATACTACGGCAGGAGAGTTAAACATGAATGTTTTAGAATAACAAGGCAGGGATGTTAAATGAGTGATTTAGAATACTATGGCAGGAGTGTATAACGTGAATGATTTAGAATACTATGGCAGGAGTGTATAACGTGAGTGCACGTTTAGGGTGTATACAATGTGTGTTATCTCTATCTCATCAATATCTCTTCTTTTGTCTCTCTCTCTTTGTCCTCTCTGTGTTTTTGTCTCTCTCTTTCTCTCTCTCTCTCTCTTTCTTTCTCTCTCTCTCTCTCTCTCTCTCTCTCTCTCTCTTTCTTTCTCTCTCTCTATCTCTCTCTCTTTCACTTCCTCCCTGTGGCCCTTTCTCTTCCTCTTTTCTCAAATTAAACTTGCTTGCTCTTCTTTCTGTCTTTCTTTTCTTTCTTTCTTTCTTTATCACTTCCTTCTCCTTTCTCCTCTCCCCTTACCCCCTCTTTGTGTGTGTGTGTGTGTGTGTGTGTGTTAGCGAGGTGAAGTGTTGTCCAAGTCCAGTGCTTTCCTCTGACTGTGACCCTGAGGTGCTGCAGTTCAGCTGTTCTGTGTATGTGTCGGACCCTGCGGATGTGAGAGTGACGCTCACTCCTACACCCGTCTCCAAAACATTTGAATCCTGGAAACGCAGTAAGTGCGCTCTCTCACTCTTCGCACTTTTCAAATCCTGGAAATACAACAGGCCTAAGTGTTTTCTCTCTCTCTCTCTCTCTCTCTCTCTCTCTCTCTCTCTCTCTCTCTCTCTCTCTCTTATTCACTCTTTTCTTATTACTGGTTTTTACCCCTCTTGCTTTCTCCTTTTCTCACTCTCACACCATTTCTTTCTTTATCACTCAGACATCATCTCTGGTTTTATTTTCTTTCAGTCTAGTTTATTCTGACCTCATGTCTTCTTCATCTCTCTCTCTCTCTCTCTCTCTCTCTCTCTCTCTCTCTCTCTCTCTCTCTCTCTCACTCTCTTTCTCACTCAATCACTCACTCACACGCGCGCGCACACACACACACACACACACACACACACACACACACACATACACACTTGACCTGTACCCCCTGGCTCACTCAGCCTTGAGTATGTCTCCACCTTGTGTTGAAAGTGTGAACATGTGAAAAACATTTCAACATTCAATTTTGAAATCAAATTCTGAAATCAAAATCTCTCAAAAGTTGAAATCAATGTTAGCTAATTATATACGCATGTCCATCAACATACTTGCACCACAGCAGTTGGATCCTTGGATCTGAACATTCCATCCTCTCTACCATGGGATATCATCCCGACTTAGAGAGGCACACAGGGAGACACATTAAATGTGGTTACAGTGTCAATGTGAATGATCAACTTCAGTCTTTCCATGTTTGAATGAGATAATTGCTCAATGATGTTTCTTGCCCTCAACAGCACCTTTCAGGCAGCACAGCCTAAAAGGCACTACCTTAACCCTTACCCTAACGGTGGAGATCCACTGATCACGTCAAGTATAACCGGCGTCGCGATTTCATTTTCAATGGAGCACATCAAATCGTCCCGCAAAGCATTTCGGGAAGGTAGCGCGTTCATCCATCACGTCAAAAGTTGGGCTCGGCTGAACAATATGCAAATGAAGGCGTCAAACGCAGCCTTATTAGCCAATGCCAGTGCAGCGTCGTGTTTGAGCCGTTGGAATCAACCAAACAGGAGCAGGAAAGAGCAGCCAACTGAAATTTGAAATGACACGCCTCCTGTAAACAACGCAGGGGACTCACGTTTTGCTAGAAACGTTGACGCGGTTAGTGGAAACCCTAACCCCCTCAACCCTCACCCTAACCCTAAATTGGGGGGAGTAATGCCTTGAGGGCAGCATTGCCTGTAAAGCACCGTTGAGAGCAAAAAATAGCAAAGACCGAGATAATCAGGTATTTGACAGTGACTTTCTTACAGCAAAGGAATAGGTCAAATGCAGATGAATGTTGTATGGAGACTCTTGTGATGTCATGTGATGTGATGATGTCATGTGATGATGTCATATGTTCCGGTTCTCTCCAGTTCAGCCTCCAGCGTCCCACCTGAGGGCGGAGTGGGACAAGCAGGGCTTGGTTCTGAGATGGGATCGACCCGGAGTCGACTCCCTCGTCGCTCTCAGATACGTGCTGCAATACAAGATAAAGGTTAGTGTGTGTGTGTGTGTGTGTGTGTGTGTGTGTGTGTGTGTGTGTGTGTGTGTGTGTGTGTGTGTGCATGTCTGTGTATGTGTATCCATGTATGTGTGTCTGTGTGTGTGCGTATGATTGTACAATATGTGTGTGTGCGTGTGTGCGTATGCTTGTACTGTATGTGTGCGTGCGTGTGTTTTCATGTATGTATGAATGTGTGTGAGTGTGCGTGTGTATGCATGTGTTTATGAAATCTGAAACAAAACACTTGTAAGCCCATCTCAACTCAGTTTACAGTAACTCACTGCATTTTTCCCTTCCATAAGAGGTAGTGTTCTATTGCTTAGCATTTCATTACCGTATGAAATGAGGTGATTTGTAAGCTTGCTGCATTGCCTGCTGCCCAACAGGTGCAACCTACATGTATATCAAGTAGGATTGATTAATTGATAGCTTGATTGATAGCTTGACTGATTTAGATGAACGTGAAGGGATCATCAGTCTCTATAACAGGCTCTCTTTGTGTGTGTGTGTGTGTGTGTGTGTGTGTGTGTGTGTGTGTGTGTGTGTGTGTGTGTGTGTGTGTGTGTTTCTCCTTCCCATGACGTTGCGGGGCTGTAGGGTTCTGAGGTGTGGGAGACGTTGGACCTCCCCTCCTCATCTCTATTCCAGCGTTTCTCCAGCAATCAGCTCCTCCCCGACACCACTTACCTGTTCCAGCTGCAGTCCGGTGTGATCAATGATAGGAAATCCTATGCCGGAATCCTCTCTGATTGGTCCGCACAGGTGGAGTGGACCACACCCTCAGGTAATGATGTCATAGCTGACCTCTCGACCTCTCACCTTTGACCTCACAGCAAGGAGTGGCACTCATCTGAGATCACATATCTAGATATTAGTGCTGGCAAAATTAATTGATTAACTTGAGTGATGAATCCGAAAAATTTGATCCTGATGGATATGGTTCCACTTTCAACGCATGTATTATCCATTTTTTTTAATCGTTTGACAGCACTATTAGTATAGTTTTTAAAAAATGTATATGGGCAATTCCACGAAAAAGTAAACCTCACCTTAAAACTTTAAGTCTCACCTACATGGACATACAAATTCTTTCAGAAAACTTCCAATACAAAAAAGTATTGTCTCGATGTAAATATTCAACTGAGCAAGTTTCGAAAGGATATCTGTTTGTTAAAATTTTTACCCTATTCAGCTATAATGTAAGTCTATGGAGGGGCTTATAATGGGCATAAGTGGGTGATAACACACACAAAGCTGCAATACTATCAGTTATTTTTCATTGTTATATTACTATTTATCTTGTTACAGGTTAAAATCCACCGTTCACAATTGTTTTGTATCGGTTTGGAGGGTTTTTCCAGACGTCACGTCCATAACGTCACATCTCCATAACGCCATGTCTCCCAATGAAAACCAACTTTTTTTACATTTACATTTGAAATTAAGTCTTTCTCTGTCTTTACTGAGGTGTCCTGTTTGGTATGAATGTAGTAATATTTACATTTCTCTAGAAATTTCACACACTTCACAGCAAAAACTACGCTCTCTCAAAAGTTTGTCCGTTTTTCGTCACGTCCATAACGCAAATTGAAAGGCTCATATTCTTATGATGCAAATCATGATATTATTTTTTTCTGTTTGCCTATATTCAGCCATGGAGTTTGCATAAGAATGTGAACAAAATTGGGAAATACTGCTAGGTTTGCAGAGGTTATCTGGCCTTTTGTTCATCAATAATGCACGAAAATGTCACGTCCATAACGCTGGAATTGCCCATATATATTATTATTACATGGCTCTTTATAATGCTGTAGAATGCTCCATTCACTTCAATGGGTTCTACCGGTCTGATCATTTTTAATAACAGACCGTTGCTAAGTATAACAGACCGTTGTCAAGCAAAAGTGAAACAGAATGCGGCCTTAACCAATCAGCTGATCTGTAACAGTTAACAGAATGCCTCTTTTCCGTGGACGGTATTAGCCATCTCAATCATTCAATTTACCGTTAAAGCAGTGATAAACAAGGTCGGATGTAAATAATATATACAGTAGTTAGCCGTGTAATAAGCGGGATAACGTTCGGTGAGGCGGTCATTATCGTGGCATATCTCCCTTCAGAATAAGTAGATATGCCACGATAATGACCGCCTCACCGAATGTTATCCCTTACTTAACGTCCATATACATGTTAAGGCTGTTTTGACTCAACACAATGCAAATCCATGCCATCTAAAGTGAAGACTTTTGTCGAGCACCTGGTACCATTCCAAAGAATTGAAAGAGACCTACTCCACACAAACATTTGCATACAGTGCAACACCATACAGTAATCACAAATCACACTTGTCAGGACACACTGGGATGGTTGAAACTTAATGTTTTGTGTACTCGCCTCAGAACCAAAGGTGACCGTGCCTTCTCAGTTGTGGCCCCTAAACTCTGGAACAGCCTCCCACCACTCATCAAATCAGCCCCAAATATTGGCAGTTTTAAATCTTTGTTAAAAACCCATTTGTACACACTTGCTTTTGGTACCATCTGATGTCTTGTCTTTCTGTTGTTGGCTATTTTTATTTTTTTTCTTTAACTTATTTTTCTTTATTGTGCAAGGGGGTGGGTGTTCATGTGCGACCGTCACAACTGTTTTTGATCTTTTATACGTACATTCCTGTGTTCTTAAACTATTTATTTATTGGAAGCACTTATGTGCCTGTTGCTAAACCTTGTGAAGCACTTTGGTTTCAATTTCTGTTGTTTTAAATGTGCTATATAAATAAATTGACTTATGACTTATGACTTATGTGTGTGTGTGTGTGTGTGTGTGTGTGTGTGTGTGTGTGTGTGTGTGTGTGTGTGTGTGTGTGTGTCTTTGCAGCTGGTATTTCTCTGGCCACCATCTTGTATGTTGTCGTGGCAGTGGTTGTTGTGGCCATCTTCATCGTCATGGTGATCACTCTGCCGAAGTGCCAAAAGTAATTATTTTGTTTCGTTTATTTTTTCGATATTGTCAATAACAAATGGCAAATAATTAACCAATCAGTGAATAAAGTGAGACAGACATGCCATGTAAGACAAACATTACTGTAATTACAGTTTATACCAATCAGACTAAACACTTTTTTTTCAAAACGCTTTCACCACATTAGTAGAGTATGGAATAGCATTTTTACATTGCTTGCATCTTAAAAACATCCATTGACAATCAGTGTAAGGCTTAGGGATTAGTTCACCACTCACAAGCAACATTCTGGACTACTTCAGCTCATTTTGCGTGACGCAGTTACAGACTGCCAAAGACTAAAGAGTTTGTGTGTGTGTGTGTGTGTGTGTGTGTGTGTGTGTGTGTGTGTGTTTCCCTATGCAGGAAGATCCATGACTGGAAGTTGTCTATTCCATCTCCAACAGAAAGCAAAGTCTTGTCCCAGATGATTAAGGTAAATGAGGCTGAAGTCATCTGACAGCTTGTCCTAACTGCAAGTGACAGGAAGTCAGGTTGTCGTGTAGCGTTGACTGTCTACATAGAGTCTGTTAAATATGCCGTTCTATTCTATTAGATTCTCAAATCTAACAGGAAACAAATGAAAGTAAACCGTAAACTGACAGTCCATGCAAGAATTTCATACTTCCAGATTACTGAGAAGTTTCTCTCTCTCTCTCTCTCTCTCTCTCTCTCTCTCTCTCTCTCTCTCTCTCTCTCTCTCTCTCTCCCGTGCAGAGGAAAGCCAGTTGGCTGTATATGGTCACTGAGAAGGAGAAGGTGTCCACATGTGTTATACAGGACCCTGAGGACAGCCGCTCCCGACTCAGGTGAGTACGGATATTAACCTGCCATTTGTCAAACACACACACACACACACACACACACACACACACACACACACACACACACACACACACACACACACACACACACACAAACACACACACACAGGACAAAAGACATAAGCTCCTTTGAACATGATAAATAGAATGGGAAAGTGCCATGTTACAGTAGAATTTAAGGCATTCAGTTTAGAGAACTACTAAGTGCACAGTTGTATGTAAGGTGACTTGCAATCTTGTTTAACACTCCTATACTAGTAGGAATGAATGACCTATGGGCTTATTTTGCTGGAGTAAAGGCAGCCTAAACCTCCTGCCTGATGATATTCGCAAACTAGTCATCAGTGACTAATGGTATACCTGTGTGTGTGTGTGTGTGTGTGTGTGTGTGTGTGTGTGTGTGTGTGTGTGTGTGTGTGTGTGTGTGTGTGTGTGTGTGTGTGTGTGTGTGTGTGTGTGTTTGCAGCTCCTGTAAGGAGCATCTGTGGTCTTGCTCGGATGAAGATGATGACCGAGCGTCGCTCCACCTGCAGACCTACAGCACCACGTCCACCTCCACGCTGACCACAGGGGGGCGCTGCAGTACGGCCCTGCTGGACAGCTCTGGCATGAGCTTCAACGGCCCCTACATCTACTGCCTCAAAGACTCTGGCCTGGAGCTCTCTACGGGCGACTCTTCCCATTGCTGCAGGTCCTTTCCAGATCCGCTGTCCCCTCGCTCTTCCTCTCCATTATCCCCATCCTCCTCCTCCTGCTCCTCTTCCTCCCAGGTCCTAATGTCCCCCGTGTCGGACGTGTCGTTTCTCTCCTCGCTCTCCGAGGTGCCCGGAGGTTACGTGGCCACCATGCAGATGTCCGTCCCCGTGCAGGGTGCTTCCCCGTCATCACCAGACGCTGCCCTCACCCTCTCTGCAGCCATGGCTCAGGGTGCCAACCAAGATGCCCGCGTGGCACCAGCACCAGCGCTGTCATCAGCACCCCTCTGGCAGTGCCAGTCTGCGGAGGCGAGAGGACCCCAGGCTTTGCCCACGGAGCCCCCACCCGCCTACACACGCCAGCCACCGGCCCTCCACACTGTGGTGCTGCCCAGGCCCTCTGGCTACTGCTCCCTGCCCAGTCTGGACCTCAGCGGCTGGGCCGCCTCCTCCTCCTCTCCCCCTCCTGCTCCTGGAGCCTCTGGAGATCCATCACCAGGCTCCACAGCAGCCCCCCCGCAATCCTGCCCTCGGCCACGAGAGGGCGAGCAGGAGGCAGTAGACGCTGGACGCCATGGTGAAGACAACAGGACTTACGTGCGGCTAAAGACAGGGTATATCGGCAGCCATTCAGCTTTTAGACAGAAAGAGCTCAATGTCCAATTGGATCTTGGATAGGGCTGCTAGCTGATTCATCAGGCATTGTTATCATCTCAAGGATTTGATCTGTTGGTGGCACTGACTCTTGACACTGTGGACCAATCAGAGGTAAGACTGGGCAACTCACGGTCCAATCACATTTAAGTGTGGAGAACCCAGAGCCAATCCAATCACATTTTAGTGTGGAGAACTCATAATCCAATTGCATTTAAGTGTGGAGAATCTACAGCCAATCCTGCAGCTAAATGATAATGGTTCATGGTTCTGCGTCAGCTGGTTGTCAAGGGTATACTGTTGCTTCAACCTTTTAAACCTTTTAAAGTTGTGCAGGAATTTGTCCACTTATGCATAGCTAGCACAATCCACCAGACACTGGCACTAGTGTAGCTACTGAATGTATACTGCCGAGACAACAGGATTTATTTGGCTTTGTCATGCTTTTATTTTGACATGCATTCATTACTGTTGAAAGAGTCTCAATATAGAGTTACTGTATTTACAAGGTTTCTGCTAGTCAGTGGACATTCTGCTTTATTAGCAAGCAGTTTTCACAAAAATGTCGGAAAAACTGCTACTTGTTGATGTGAGTGAGTGGGCCAATCAGTGGCCTTGTGTTCTGCGTTGCTTAGAGAAGTTTCTAGAGTTTGAGGGGGAGTGAGGCTTCCAGAACGTCCACAATTCTTTGAACTAGTTATTATTCTTTATTATACATCATGTCTGTTCCAACTATTTATGAACTGGACTAGATCACTTGGCCTTCAACTTCATGCCTGTGTCCGGGTCACAGGGGTGACGATATCTGCTAAAGAACACCACTCCCACTTTTGGGATATTGCTTCATTTTTCACACCCAAGTATTGCTATGTTTCTCTTGAGCTTGAGCACATTCACTAGCCAAGAAATCTAGACGTACCCTAGCGGCGGCAAATTAATTTGCTCAGCCTGCACGTCTAGTTGCAAGCCATAGGGAATTTTATTGGATGAGGCCGTTGTCAACATCTGATCATAACGCTGTATGTGTTTAGGGCGGGCTTCGCCGATCTTGTTCGTTCCTGCGATTGGCCATAGGCTATCCTGTTGCGTCCAGAAGTAGTTTGAAAGATAGCAGCGTTGTTCAGCCCACGATTGAATTCGGTCTATCTCTCGATGCCAGACTATACATTTTAATGATATAGGATGGCCTGCCAGGCTACACTTTCACCTTTCTGACTTGAAGCTTCCAAGAGTGCTTTCATAAGTGGCCAGCAGGTGGCAGTATGGCTCTCCTCTAGTGTGGTCATCTATGCTGAGCCACATAAGCAGTGATAGAGTGGCCCTCGTTCCGATGGATAGGATCGTCTCTGTAGGTGAGCACTGGAGAGCTTGGCAGGGCATCTCATCCCCTACAGAAAGGCATGCTACACTGGAACTCAAACAGCTTTTCTTATCTAATGCACTGCGTTCTGTGGAGTTTCCATCCAAGTTTATCTGATTCTCTATTTTATTGTAAGTTTATGTTTTGTGTCTGTTGCCATGTATTTGCCATCTTCCTTTTTTAAGTCTACAAACAGGGTTTTTGGCTTA
>JAODXP020000032.1:24095558-24098058 GCA_027497455.2 Sardinella longiceps | reverse complement strand
CTCACATGAATAATATTGGCATACTTAATTCAGATGTGTCCTACACACGCACACATACACACACACACACACACACACACACACACACACACACACACACACACACACACACACACACACACACACTAAGAAGCCTAGTAAATAAAAACCTATTTTAGGATCTTAAGAGAAACTTAAGCAATACCTAATTTGGACTTTTTGGCAATAGAGGTAGCCTATGATAAACTGACCAGATCTTTACTGATTCTCATTGGAGAACAAATTATTAAGCTGAATTCAAGATCTGATGTTGTTTAGAAAAAAAAAAAAAAAAAAACTCCTTTGAACTGCAATGACTTGTGGGAGTCTAGTCTCATACTGAATGTGAAATCAGTCACTTATGGTCAAACCAGTCTTTCGTGGGAAAACCAGTGTCTTGTGGTCAAGCCAGTCTTTCATGTGAAAACCAGTCTCTTATGGGCAAAACAGCGACTTATGTGCAAACCAGTGTCTTATAGTCAAGCCAGTCACTTATGGGCATATTAGACTCATGAGAAACCAATCTCTCATGGGCAAATGCTTATGGACAAACCAGTGTCTTCTGAGTCAACCAGTCTTTCACGGGAAAACCAGCCTTTTGTTGTCAAACCAGTGTCTTATGGTCATACTGGACTCTTATGGTCATACCAGTATGGTCAACCCTTGCCTAGAACTCAAGACGTACTGTAGCGGTACCAAATTGAATTTACTCTGTGAGCCATCAGCCATAGGTTGTACTCAGACATCGTGGTGTCTGAGCTGTTTAAATCCAAACGTAACGCTCCAGGTTGTATTCAGACATTGTGGTGTTTAGCCTATCACAACGTTCTATCTGGACAGGACAGAGTCATTGGACAGGCTTGGCGTTGTTTGAATCGACTTGTTAGTTGCGCTGAGGTTGTCCGAAGGTCTATCACTCGTGGCCAGACATTACATTTATGTGATAGTCTGGCTTGTCAGGCTAGGTCAACCCAGTCTCTTATGGACAAGCCAGTCTCTCAAGGGGCAAAACATGGGGGAAAATAACTCTCTTATGGGTTCAATTTTGAAGTGAAGAGATCAAAATAACACAAAGCTGATGCTGATATAAATCCGATTCCTAATCAATGAGGGTGATATTAATCAATCAGATAACTAATCAATAAAGGTGGAGGTTGGTTTTAATGGATTCTGTATAAAACATCACAGATGAACTTAGTGCTTCTCACCCACATACAGAAACAAATGAAAACAAAAAAGGCATAAATATGATGATGACCAACGGTTAAATAAGCACGCCACTCTCATGGCTTGACATGTCAAACAAACACAGAACACAGGCACAGAACTTTGGTTTACATTACATGTTCCCTTTCTAGCCAAGATGCATTGCGTTACACAGAGCTCCATCCGAAGAGATGAGATTTGGCTCCAGGTCCGAATCTGATCGGGTTCCGTTGCCCTTGCGGGATGTTTTCCTTCTGTGGACACTGGCAGTGGATACACTCTCTGTCCTCACACACACACACACACACACACACACACACACACACACACACACACGCACTGAAGCTGAGCCGCAGTGGCTGGCGGTGAGTGTGTGTGTGTGTGTGTGTGTGTGTGTGTGTGTGTGTGTGTGTGTGTGCACTCTGCAGGCCCAGTCGAGTGAAGCAGGAAGACGCACGTTATCCCCCCTCCACAATCAGCTGTGTCCATCTCACAGGCGCTGTGTGAGGCCTGTTCTTTTGGCACCACAGAGAATGTCTAGTTTAACACTAAAAGTAACGTTTTCACTGTGCTGCACTGTTCCCACTGCACAGAGGGAATCCAACTGCAATACACCAGCTTACACACAAGAACACCACAGTGTGGCACAACACTAGTAGGAGTATGGTTGAATAAATAATATTTAAGACATACATCTCCTCTCTTCTCTGTGTGGGCTCTCTGTTTCTCTTGTAACAGTTCTGCCTCTGAAAGAAGACTATGTATTTGTGGATTCAGTTTCCTTTGTGAAGTTTCCAGTGTTTAGAGTCATTTAAATAACAAGTTAGACATACAGATAAAAAAAAGGACAGACAGTTTCACAAGTGAAGATTACTTTGCAGGTGAGTTGTTTACATTTATATTTTCATTAATGTTTGCTTAAGATCACCCCCATCCCCATCCCCCTTTCCGTCTCTCTCTCTCTCTCTCTCTCAGACATGTCTGCAGTGTGCCCACACAGAAACACAAGGTCCAAAAGTCTGAGCCAGCAGATCCCAGATCAGTCTAATCACTCAATCCCATGCAAATCCATCCATGACATACATCCTAATCCATTGCTCATGTCTGGCTATACTGTAGTAGCACCTCTGAGGCCAAGTCAACATTACGATGAATGTTTAGATTTCTGAGGGGTGAAATTCACAGGAGCTTAACCTGGTTGGATCTAACTGACCCTCCTGTCCTCTCCTCCAGTGTCTGAGTCTAACTCTGCCTCTCTCTCCCATCCTACCCTCAT
>JAODXP020000032.1:24078058-24080558 GCA_027497455.2 Sardinella longiceps | reverse complement strand
GTAGAGTTAAATAAATCCCAAAGTGGTTCCTTTCATGGAATGTTGTTACATTTTGCCTCGCTGAGTAGGCTAATGCACAGGTGTGGAATTAGCGTTAAATAGTAAACAGTGAAGAAAATAGCATGCAGTTCCAGACTGGATCAATTAAACTAGTCTGTATCACTGGTGACCATATCTCTTGACTAACGGTAATAGCCTCTTGTATCTAACCCCGAGAGAATTCTACTATCACCGTGATGTCCACGCTAGACGGTCCGGTGTGTTCCATATGTGATGTCAGCTGGGTGAGTTCGGGGCTCTCCGTTCCCTTCCACGGAGTCTTATCTCCAGACACCGCTCGTGCGCAGCTCCGTGCGTCTGTGCCCTGCACCGTGCAGATTACGAGCGACTTTCCTCAAGTTTGTACGGCGTTATCTTTCCCGCCCCTTTAAGGCTGGGCCCGCGTGGCCATATTAGGCGCTGGGGGTGGCGGAGTTGGAGTTGGAGTTGAGGGGCGCGTGTGTCGTAGGCTAGAGAACACGGCCAATTTGAATCCCTTAAAGGGAACCGCCTGTGCCGGTATGTAGTGTACCCTGCTTTTACACTGTTCCGTTATTGTTTTACTGTTTTGCTTTTTATTCAATCTAAGTGTATTGTTGTTAAAAAAGGAAGAACGAAAGAAAGAAGTCATGATTTTTCCCCTTTATCTCTGCATTACTACCAGACCCTAGATTCAAAGATCACACAGGTTGAAGATTTAACTTACCATTGATCATATTTGTCTGTCTTAGGCAGATTTTTCTCTGAATCTTCCTATGGGTAAGAGATGCTTCCATGTCAAAAGCACACAAATCTTAACTGACTTCCACTTCAACAGTGAGCAAACTTTAACCTTTGTGAAACATTGATGAAACATTTTTCATTCATCACATCCACTGATTCATTCTGAAAAACCAACATCCTCCACCGTAGCAACCACAGTCTCATTCACAAACATCAGGTTTGTTTTCGCCCCAGACGTGAAATAAAGCATCTTCACACACATACAAACACATCAGTGTTTCACTCACATTGGCTCATCCCCTCAAACACCGCTCTGTCGTGATGAAATTCAAAGACGCCGTGGCGGTCCGGCCGGCCAGCCCTATTGAGAGGTCAGAGGTCGTCCGTGACGCGCGTCTCTGTGAAGGTCACTGCGTGAATGAGATGAATAGGGAAGAGCGAGGCCTTTACTTTGTGCCGAGCGTCTGTCCAACCGTGAGGGGTCACGACCTCTGTGGTGATGTCACTGACTGACCAAATGGTTCCCACAGCAGAGCATGTAGCACTGGACACCAGAGGTGTTTGTGAGAGCATGTGGGTTTATTTCAGACAGATAGATGGGCGTGTGTGTGTGTGTGTGTGTGTGTGTGTGTGTGTGTGTGTGTGTGTGTGTGTGTGTGTGTCTGTGTTTGTGTGTGGGAAAACATTTATCATTGCCAATGTTTTGTGTGACACATCATTAGTTACAACTGGAGACAAGTGTAAGTGTGTTTTTGTTGTGTGTGTGTGTGTGTGTGTGTGTGTGTGTGTATGTGTGTGTGTGTGTGTGTGTGTGTGTGTGTTTGTGTGTGTGTGCGTGCGTGCGTGTGTGGTACAAAATTGGAGACAAGTGCAAATAGAGAATGTGTGTGTGTGTGTGTGTGTGTGTGTGTGTGATTGTTATGGAGCGTTGTCTCTAGGATTAGCGCTGTTGTATAGAGACAAGCGCTGGCAGCCAGGGAAATGCAAATGGGACCTTTGATGCGGAACGTCACACACAATCCAGTCCTCCCCCAAAACACACACACACACACACACACACACACACACACACACACACACACACACACACACACACACACACACACACACACAAGCATCATTTTCAAATTAGTTGTTGCTGCTGATATCGTCTCCTCATTGCTGATATTGTCCTGTTCATGGCCACCGCCACTCGTCACTGTTTGTGCCTGTATTCTGTAGAGGAGAACATTCTAGTGATATGAACAAATACGATTAAGCTGAAGTCTAGCATTGCTGCCATGCAGGATGTTTAAGATAAACACCCATACAATATATTGCATTGCATGTTTATGTTGTAAGGTAGATAGACTGACCCATAGCTTGGGACAGTAAGATTGGTATTACAGTAACATACCTGTAGCATGCACACCATGTGTAGTATCATTACAAAGATGTGTGTTTGCATTAAAGGAGAAATTTGGTGTGATAAGGACCCAAAGTATGTTGCAACATCATAAAAAGTTAAAACACTTGCCGGGAGCAGAATTTTGACACGTTCTTGCAGGCCAGAGAAAACCACTTGCTAGTTGTAGCTTCCAGGGGCATCTAGCTAGGTGTTAGTAGCCAAATCGCTGATTTAAATCATAGAAAGGCTCAAAATAGCCCCACACTTTGATTATAGTATAATGATAGTTCCAACATGTAAAACTAGGCATTGAAAACTTAGTAATTGTACAGATACTTACTCTCGAGCTGG
>JAODXP020000032.1:24065558-24070558 GCA_027497455.2 Sardinella longiceps | reverse complement strand
GCCTCTTAAAAAGAACTCAAATATTTTAGCGAGTGTGGTCCTCCGTCCAGCCACGAATAAAGCTCTCACTGTTCATAAGGACAAGCACTCAAAGGAAAGGGACAGAGAATGAGAGAGAGAGAGAGAGAAAGAGAGAGAGAGAGAGACTGAAAGAGACAGACAAGCAGAGAAAGAAAGACACAGAAAGAGAGAAAAAGAAAGAAAAGAAAGAAGGAGGGTGTTTTGGAGAATGAAAGAGCTGCACATTTCTGGGTAGATATTTGCCCTTTTGGCGGCCAGTGATAAACTCACTCTTAATGTGTGCATTGAACCAGTTTAACAGGCAGGGGTTTGTGCCTTCCATTGGGATTGACATGGCCAAGGAGGTACTGCTTTCTGTCTGTTTCTATGGAACATGCACATGTGCACAAACATAAGACGTGTGTGTGTGTGTGTGTGTGTGTGTGTGTGTGTGTGTGTGTGTGTGTGTGTCTGTGTGTGTAGAGTTTGCATGTGTTTGTGTGTGCAGGGACATCACTAGTAAAACGACCGTTGAGAATGCTTGCACAGAGCACGCAGAAACATTTTGGTTGGAGAAAGGAGAAAGCTAATGTGCACCAGTTCACTGACTTGTGATTTTTTCAATATAAATCTAGAGCTTGTCAATGATTTGGTATTACACATTGTGTGTGTGTGTGTGTGTGTGTGTGTGTGTGTGTGGTTGCATGCATGTGTTCATGCCTGCTTCTGAGTGTGAGACTGTATGTCTATGCATGGATTTGGTGTGTGGAGGCTATGGTTTTGGTGCTTAGTAAAAGTTTTATTTTGTGTGTACAGTATGTGTGTGTAAGTGTGTGTGTGTGTGTGTGTGTGTGTGTGTGTGTGTGTGTGTGTGTGTGTGTGTGTGTGTGTGTATTATACTACTTGATTATAAATATGTCAGCTTTATGGTTTTGCCCTGTCAACATACGTGGTGTGTTTCAGTGCAGAGATTTTAGCCAATGCATATCTTTGAGTGTGTGTGTGTGTGTGTGTGTGTGTGTGTGTGTGTGTGTGTGTGTGTGTGTGTGTGTGTGTGTGTGTGGGTAAGTACATGCATACATTCTCTCACCTGTGTGTGGCCATGCCTGTCTCATAACGCCAAGAATGATTTATGAAGGGGTGTTGTAAGGGGTGTGAATATGTGAGTATGTGTGTGTGTGTGTGTGTGTGTGTGTGTGTGTGTGTGTGTGTGTGTGTGTGTGTGTGTGTGTGTGTGTGCTGGTGAGTGTGGGTTGGCATGTAGGAGTTGTATCCTTCTGATGTGAGTGGCTACATTCATGCAGGTGCAGGGTATATGCTTGCCGTAGGGTGTGTGTTTGCGTGCATGCATTTGTGTGTGTGTGAGTGTGTGTGTGTGTGTGTGTGTGTGTTTGTATGTGTTCATTTTTTAATGTTCTACGAAGTGTGTGTGTGTGTGTGTGTGCTTGTGTGTGTGTGTGTGCATACTGTATATGTTTGTTTGTGTTTGTTTGTGGATGTATATGTGTTAGTGTATGTGTATATGGAGTATATGTGCGGTATGTGTTTGTGTGTGTGTGTGTGTGTGTGTGTGTGTGTGTGTGTGTGTGTGTGTGTGTGTGTGTGTGTGTATGCTTGTAGGTTGGAAAATCCCCTCTCGTCAGCAAAAGAATTCTCCTCCCTTCCCATCACTTTGGTAACCAAACAGACTCCCTTCCCAAACTGAGTCTCTCTTTGTGTGTGTGTGTGTGTGTGTGTGTGTGTGTGTGTGTGTGTGTGTGTGTGTGTGTGTTGTATTGGTGTAGGTTTTAAAACAATGCCTCCAGCTGTGTGTATTTCTTATGAAGTCAACGGAATATGACAGCTTTGTGTGTTAGTCTTAGTGTTCACACACACTTTGAGCTCCTGGGCAGTTTGGCACGTCCTGGTCACACACCAGGTGTGTGTGTGTGTGTGTGTGTGTGTGTGTGTGTGTGTGTGTGTGTGTGTGTGTGTGTGTGTGTGAAAGAGAGAGAGAGAGCAAGCATAGGCTCAGGTCCAAACATCACACACACAGTGAATGCGAATCTCAGTATTGCCAAGGATTGTCTATAGCGACAGTGTGGAGGATATGGTGTGCTGGCATCTTGCCAGAGCATTTCATCACAAAAGCGTTGATCTTCTGAATGGCTAGATGTTCTAGAATACGGTTATCAAGTTCTACCTGAACATTCCGAGGTTCTAAAAGCATTCCATGGTAGTAAACTGAACATTCTACCATTGAAATGCATTGGATTTATGCCTCTTTCTGACTTGAAAAAAATGGGTAATAACATTTAAAACATGTCTAAATTCACTTTCTTTCAAATAATACAAATTTGAAGCACACAAATTTGGAGGTCCCGAATAGATAAAAGTGGTTTTACATTTATGATCATGAAGCTTCAATCTATTTGGGACCTCCAAATTTGTGTGCTTCAAATGTGTATTATTTGAAAGAAAGTGAATATAGACATGTTTTAAATGTTATTACCCTTTTTTTTCAAGTCAGAAAGAGGCATAAATCCAATGCATTTCAATGGTAGAATGTTCAGTTTACTACCATGGAATGTCAGAATGTTCAGGTGTGAAACAAGTCCAGGTTCAGGTTCTTCAGTGAGAATGAAAGCTGAGATAGTTGATGAGCTGTTTCCTGAAGAATATTATAGGAAGTTCAATATGTTTGGAATACAGTAACATTTGTTTATTTAGTGGAAACAAAAATATATAACATTTAAAGAGCATATTGTGCCTCGCGACCAAGTGCACTTTTCATGCCTTATTTGAGACATGTTATCTATCAGCTTGATGTCAATGTGTGATCCCATATAAACTTCCACCATAATCAAACACAAATAAATATCTTTGCCTAGTGTTTCTGGGAATATCTATATCTAGTGTTACTGAGACTATGAGTGTCTTGAGAGGGGAAAGCTGAAGAGGAGGAAAGAGAAATGCAGGGGGCCCAGAGGAGAGCCTTGCGGAACCCCAGTCACTCGTTCCCGATTAGTCCCGCTTATCAGATTCCTTGAGCGCGTGCCCCCCTATGCCAGTGTATTAAATGCACTTCTAGTCTCTCCAGGGCAGCGTCTCGTCTCAGCACTCAACTGGATCAGGTTGCTTCAGAGTCTGGAATGTGCTTATCTTGATAAAAATGAAGAGAAGGAAAGAGAGAGAGAGAGCGAGATGGAGACAAAAAAATGATTTGCACAGAGGCAGCAGGCCGCAGTAACTCTCTCTGTCTTTAGGTCTTGGCTGAGATTCAACTGGAAGCATGTGTATTGTAGTGATGTATTCCCACTGTGTCTATTGGGCGGGCGATACAACCTCACAACTTGCTTTGGAAGAGATTAAGAGTGAACAGGAGGCAGACTTGGAGGATTTTGTTAAACATGCATTTGTCAAAGGCACAAGATGGATGCCTTCTGGAGTAGAAGGGTGAAGAGCTGGTGAGAAATTGAGAGAAGGAGCAGGAAGAGAAGGACAAAGAGAGGGTGGGCTAGAGGGCAAGAGAGGGAAGTGAGAGTGGGAGTGAGAGGAAGATGAGTGAGGAGAGGTTTGCCAACACTTCACAGGAGTCGTTTAAGAAGAGATAGAAGAAGAGAGAGAGGGAGGGAGGGAGGGAGGGAGGAGGGGTACAAGTCAGATATTTGGCTGCTTTCTTCCACAGCTGAACACAGGTTATTTCTTTTCTCCATTTCAGTTTGTTTTCCTCCCTTCTTGTGGATCTCAATGGATCATTGCAGGGATTAACTTAACCAATGAAAAACATCACCCAGCAAGCACTTAATTTCTAAATATAGCTCCTTGGGTAAAGAAAGGTATATTTAAGTCAGAATATAATTATAATAAGTTGTTTTTAGCACTGCTGAACTAATTTTGCATATTGTTATGTTTGTAAGACTCATGGCTAAGTTGCATAGGAGTTAATAAAAGTAGGGCGTAGGGAGTAGCCTCCTCAGTGGCACTATTTTGTGTGAAAATCAAAAGTAAAAAAAAAAAAAAGTCAAAATTGAACTTTATTGTTAATCAAACTCTGCAACAGTACATTGCAAGCAGACTGAAATTGTGTTTATCCAAACTCCAAATGTGCAACAAGTTAAAAATCGACATACAACTAAGATATATTTATATATAACTGGAATATAAATGCCCACATCAACTCACTTATTAGCTCCCTTGGCAAACTGACTGCAACTGCTATCACTCAGCGCAGTACCGATTAGGTGACTTTTGACAGGTGGTAGTACTGTACTCAACACTTAGCCATGGAATATGGGTCTAACTGTAGAAGAAAGATCAGACAGATCAGAATAGTCTCCCCAAGAATATTAGAATAACAGGCACACTTTCTACTTTCAAGAGACTCTTGAAGACCCAGCTCTTTCAAGAGTATCTCTTGTCCTAGTTCGTTAAATTACTTGGAATGCACTGAGCTAGTACTTCTAAACTCTTGCACTTGCTCTCCTATTAGCAAATGGCACTCCCAGTAGGCACTTACTTGTATTGTGTTGCAGCTTAATTGTTATCCCTCTTTTGTAAGTCGCTTGGATAAAAGCGTCTGCTAAATGCATAAATGTAAATGTAAATGTAAGACATATCCTGCACCTAATGGGCAAACTGCAGCACACATCCACAGCTAAAATATCACTTGAGATGGAAATCATAGAACAGTCATGGAGTAGTTAGTTCTCACTTTCTTACCTCTTATTGTAGTGTTTTAGACTCGGTCAATGTTTTGGTCACTCGGTCAATGCTTTGGTCACTCGGTCAATGTTACTGTTATTCAGTAATCTACACTGTCCAGTGTCCGTATGTGTGTGTGTGTGTGTGTGTGTGTGTGTGTGTGTGTGTGTGTGTGTGTGTGTGTGTGTGTGTGTGTGTGTGTGTGTGTGTGTGTGTGTGTGTGTGAAGGGGGGGAGCAGCAGGGAGTTAACACTGTCTGTCTGGATGCGTGACAACCAGGGCGTTCAAATTTCAGAGGGGCCCCATTAACAAGTGAT
>JAODXP020000032.1:24035558-24058058 GCA_027497455.2 Sardinella longiceps | reverse complement strand
TGTTCCCAATTCGAGTAGTGTCTCTGTCATTCCCAGGCTTGGTATTCCCATTTTGATTAGTCTCAGTGGCATTCCTAATCCTGGCGTTCCCAGAAGGGAGGTGTGCTCATCCAAGCTTAGAGAGCAGAGAAGAATTTGCTAAGTGAAACATTAATCAGTTGAGTCACAACTGTAACTCTGTCTCCTTCTGCTGAAACGGGTGTGTGTGTGTGGGTGGGTGGGGGAGGGGGGGGGCAACACAATGGAAATGACATGAATATATCATTCAGACTGTATTCAAATGAAATAAGAGAAATTTGCATGTGTTTGTCTTTGTCAGGTATTTATCATAGAGAATTTATACAGTATTTGCAGAGAGATGCGTGTGACAAAGAGCTTCACAAGCTCATTGTGTTGGCCTTCATTTATCCCAATATATCAAACCAAGGTTATCCACACCACATTACCATATCATATCAAGGTTATGGAGTTAGCATTGGCTGTGTGTAGTTGGAGTAGAGTAGAGGTCTGGACTGATTGAGCGTCTGATCTGAGGTGGACGGAGTAAAAGTGAGGATCAGGAGTGAGGGTCTACGCTGGTTCAGTTCCTAGTTCATTTTGAAGGGGGAAAATCCTCCATGCAGACTCAGAATGTTCTCTATTGCGACGTAACATATCAGACTAAGAATTCTTATTGTGATGATGCAATGCGGACAGGCATTCCAGTTTGCTCCCATTGGGATGCATTAGGATGCCTTATCTTGCTCAGCATTCCATGACTTTGAGATGATGGATATCTCCTGCATCTATCTTTAGGTCCTCCTCCTCCTCCGCCTCATATCGCACAGGGCTGGGCCACAGTTATGGGACAAGGATGAAGCACACAATAGGGTATAAAAATTACTGAGCGCACTTACAGTAAAAAGCATCATGCCTGATCACACACACACACACACACACACACACACACACACAAACATACACACACACTCTAAAACTGATACTCACACTCAAACTCATAAACACACAGAGGTTGAGCACTCACACTCAGACACACACACACACACACACACACACACACACACACACACACACACACACACACACACACACAGGCTGAACAGGGCTGTGCCAAGGCCATGCTTGAAGTACTGTACTTCAGAGGCCACATTCTCTTGTAGGTCAAAGGACATGCATTTCATACTCCCCCCCCCACACACACACACACACACACACACACACACACACACACACACACACACACACACACACACCCATACACATTGACTCCCACATGCACAAAAACTCCTTCCTATGCTACAGTCTTCTGCCTCTCTACCCATGCAAGTCTTTCCCACTACCTATGATACTCTACTGGAGGTCTTATCTACTGGTGTATAGGCCAATGTGTACTCTATCATGAAACCGTGTCTACTGATTACTGTAAGTCTATCATGTTATGGTGTCTTCTGATTGTAGATTTCCTGCATGAACCCTGGCAATTGGGTTGGCTCCATGACCATGAGCGGTGGACTTCCCCAATATTTCTTCCCATGAATCACTACCACAAGAGAGTTTTTTCCTTGCCCATATCTCTGTTAGGCGCTCCTTGTTAAAGGGGCCCTATTACACCCATTTTTACTCTCAGTAATTTAATTTCAACCGTGTAATAGAGTTTATTCATGTTAGTGAAGAATTCAGAATTAATTAATTTTTTTCATACAGTATGTATTTGTTTCACATACCCGTATAAAACGCGAGGTTGGAGATAATTTGAGCTTGACAGTGTTCCAGAATAGGTAAACCAGAGATTCTGTAAGGGATAACGGCTGCCGAGGTGTCCCGATATAAGAAAAATAATGGACGAGGCGAAGGCGAAGAACAGCCCGATGGCGCAGCCGAAGGGCTGTTTGCCTACGGCAAGTCCATTATTTTTCTTATATCGGGACACCTCGAAGGCCGTTATCCCGCTTATCACCCAGTTGCAACTAAAACGTATAGACGGTAAGCAAGTGTTTAAAACATAAAAGAAACATGTGGCTCCGTTTTGAAAGAAGTTATCCTGTTCGGTTGGGGTACTATTTTCATATGAAAGAAGATCCACAAGGCTGCATTCTAAAGAGCATCGATATGGAACGCTGGTTAAACTTTTTTAACCCAACAATGCCTCAGGTGTCCTGTTATCAAGAATTAACAGACACCCTGACAGCTAATCAGAAAACAGTATTCCATTCTACTAGGTGATGAAAGAAGTTTCTCTACTGTGGCATCAGTGCAGCCCTACCAGAGCATTCTAGAGTAGGCTACAGAGGCACTTTCAAATGTCTGTAAAGCTGTGAATTTAATCGAATTGAAAGCTGCTAGCTAGTCTGTTCCACTAGTCTTATCCTGATTGTGTCATCTTACTGTAACCTCCAGTCTTATGTCATGAAACGCAACATCAATGTACAGTATTTGCTTACTTATTTACCACAGTCTGTATGTCACCACATATATATATATATGTTTTTTTATTTATTTTTTTATTTTTTTTAAGTTCAAGAACGTACATACAGCATACAGTAGAATGACGTTTAGGATCAGGTGCCACTGTGTGTGTGTGTGTGTGTGTGTGTGTGTGTGTGTGTGTGTGTGTTTGTGTGTGTGTGTAGTGTTTGTGCGCTCGCCACTGCTCCTGTCCCTAGCGCTTGCCTGGTCTGGTGAGTTGTTCGGTGATGGAAATCTAGTAGCTCTGGTCTCTCTTCTGCTGTACGTCAGCTACCTATGAATGTCTCTCGGAAATCATGCCCCCACCCCACACACACACTCACACACACACACACACACACACACACACACACACACACACACACACACACACACACACACACACACACACACACACACACACACACACACTTTCTACCCCCCACCCGCGCTCTCTACCTTCATCTTCCAACAATAACACAACAAGCAGCTCTTCCTGTGTGTGTGAACAATAGTAGGATAACGTTTGATGGCGTGTGCTGAGCTGCCGTGCTTTGGCACTTCGCTCCTCATTTTAAACAGGGGAGTGACTGTCCGTATGACTGATTGTGTGTGTGTGTGTGTGTGTGTGTGTGTGTGTGTGTGTGTGTGTGTGTGTGCCCATTTACCAACAAGAAGTTCTCAGATTGCTGGTATATTGCTCATCGGTTTGGCGACCACTTCTTTGCCAAATATGGTATTGGGCAATTCAATGAAAAAGTCAACCTCACCTTAAAAATTAAAGTCTCAACTGCATGAACAGACAAAAATATTTCAGAAAACTTGCAATACAAAAAAGTATTGTCTTGATGTAAATAATCAACTGAGCAAGTTTCGAAAGGATATCTATTTGTTAAAATTTTTAGCCTATTCAGCCATAATGTAAGTCTATGGAGGGGCTTATAAGGGGCATACGTGGGTGATAACACACACAAAGCTGCAATACCATCAGTTATTTCCTATCTTTCTATTACTATTTCAGTCATAACAGGTTAAAATCCACCATTCACACTTGTTTTGTAGGTTTTGGGAAGGATTTTCCAGATGTCACATCCATAACGTCATGTCCATAACCCGAATAAAAAACAACTTATTTTACATTTACATTTAAATTAAGTCTTTTTCTGTGTTCACTGAGGTGTCCTGTTTGGTATGAATGGAATAATATGTACGTTTCTCTGAAAATTTCACAGAGTTCATAGCAAAAACTGTAATCTCCCATTAAAGCTTGTCCATTTTTTGTCACGTCCATAACGCAAATTGAAAGGCTCATATTCTTATGATGTAAATCATGATATTCATTTTTTGTGTTTGCCTATATTAAGCCATGGAGTTTGCATAACAATATGAATAAAATTGTGAAATACTGCTAGGTTTGCGGAGGTTATGTGGCATTTTGTTCATCAATAATGCATGAAAATGTCACGTCCATAACGCTGGAATTGCCCTATTTTTTTTAACATGGTTATGATGTCACTTTTTTCCATATAATATTATTAATAAACTAATAGGCCTAATAGTGTGTGTGTGTGTGTGTGTGTGTGTGTGTGTGTGTGTGTGTGTGTGTGTGTGTGTGTGTGTGTGTGTGTGTTATGTAGAATGTGGAACATCTAAAGCGTCATCTACTCATGCTCCTTAGCCGTCTTCCCTGTGTACAGTATATTTCCATGGGGCGAATGTGAGCAGTGAATATTGATATAGTCAGCTGCAGGTCAGGTGGAGGGCTGTTGTGCACTCCTATCAGGCACACCAATAGAGGACTGCTGAGTTTTCTTTCCTGAGGGTTTATGTCACTCAGTGGTGTCAAAGCCATGCTATCCCACATGTACACACACACACATACACACACACACACACACACACACACACACACACACACACACACACACACACACAAGCACACACACAGAGAGACCACAGATGGACGAACCCAGAACAAACAGGGCTTATGAGCAGAGAGAGGGGTCAGAGAGGGTTTCTGATGTGTTAGTCATAAACATCTCCCTCTAATTTTTTTCTTTCTCTCTCTCTCTTTTTTGCTCTGCACTCTGCTCTGCAATTTTTCACTCTCTTCTCTCTCTACCTTCTATTTCTCTTCGTCTCTCTCTCTATTTCTCCCTCCCTCTATCTTTCTCTCTCTTCGGCACATTCTCTCCATCCATCAATGCCTCCATTTATCCGGTCTGGGATTCTTCATGGGGTCATCATTGTGTTGGGATCTGAGTTGCCCCTGGCAACAAACCCTGATCGTCACACCCCCGCACGGTCCCTGTCCCCTTTTGTCCATACATACATCCGACCGGGTGAGAGAGAGAGAGAGAGAGAGAGAGAGAGAGAGAGAGAGAGAGAGAGAGAGAGAGAGAGATTGAGAGAGGGAGACAGAAAGGTGGGAGAGAAAAAAAGAGATAGAAGGAGGGGAAAACAAGAAGAAGAGAAAGAGAGGGCAGAGAAAAATGGAAGAAAAGCTAGATAGAAAAAAAGTTGCAACAAACCAATAAACAAAGAAAGAGGCATAAGAGAGAGGGAGGGAGAATGAATGAGGGAGGGGGCCAGACAAGAAGAGAGAAAGGGATAGAGAGAGAATGAGGGAGGGGGCACAGACAAGAGAAGAGAGAGGGAGTGAGTGAGATAGAGTGTGGGAAGTGCAGTAATTGGGAGCAGATGACTCACTCCCTCACATACCACGAGCACAACAGCTCCCCCTGTCGGAGGGGCAGGGGATTACCGCAACGTGGGTGTATTGTGTGTGTGAGACAGAGACATGACTTCAGAGGATGTCTCCCACGCTTGTCTGTCCTTATTCAATGTGTGTGTGTGTGTGTGTGTGTGTGTGTGTGTGTGTGTATGGGGGTGTGAGTGTGTGTGTGTTGGGGGTGTTCAGGTGGTGTGAATACCCCCACCACTGATGGTTGACCAATCACATGTCTCAATGCGTCATTGCTAGATGTACTTGCTAAGCTAAACTATTTGCTACCGCCAGGGTACTTCTAGACGTCTCGGCTATCTAACAGAAGACTGTTTAAAATTTGAACTCATGTTCAATTAGTCTGACAAGCCAAACTATAACATAAAATGTATAGGCTGGCCACAAGTGATAGACCCTCAGGTAAGACGGCTACAACCAATCCGAACAACTAACAGAGGCCAGAGAGTCTCTGCATTACCTGTCAGACTACCAGCTCTTGGAGCTTGGAGTAGCGTAAGAAGACCAGCTTTTTTTTATTACAGTGTGACAATTTAGACAGCTAGCAGACTATGAGGAGATTACAGAATTGGGAAATCATAAACCATAGTGGCCCGCTTACTGCACTTGCTGCTGCAAAGAATGAAATCACGTCCACCTTGCATGGCCAGTACCACCAGGGCCGGTTCTAGGCATAGATGAACTAGACGATCGCCTAGGGCACCAAATATCAGGGGGGCATCAACATACATTTATTACTTTTTTTCTTCAGTAGAAAAGAGGAGATAAAACGCAGACCTGGCCTAGGACATGGAAAATGCTTTAACCGGCCCTGAGTACCTCTCAAATATGTCAGAGTTAGTTAGTTAGACAGCTAGTTAGTTAGTTAGTTTGTTAGCTAGTTCGAAACAAATTCCTCATCTGTGGAAGGACAGTGAGGGTGTCTCTCCAGTGTGCTCTATGTGTGGTTGTGGGTGTTCTTGCAAACAGTAGTAACTGTAACTGACGAGTGGTTTGCCCATGGCTGTGATGTAATGCTTTTCTTATGCAAACACTTCCTGCTGAGCTGGTGTGGGGTTGTCTGTGGCGTCGCCTCGAAGTGAGAGTCTGCTCAGCTGTTGTCGCCGCAGAGTGTCGTCATGGGGACCGTTGTTCAGGAAAGAGGTGTTTATGGCGTTCAGTCTTCAGAGGTGGCTGTAGTGATGACAGGTGCACTGCTTGAACACCTGCTTACGTCGGTGCTAGTGCTGCACACGTGACATGTGAGTCTCTTCTTCTCTTCCTTACACATTGCTTGCTGCTTGTGGTTGTCCATCGAGTCCGATGATGACTTCCACTTCTGTCCTTCAGCGGTGAGATTGCTGGTGGCTGTGTAGACCAATCCTGGACCCACAAGTTCTATTGCAGGTTGGACACATTTCTTCTAAACACACTTGTGGACACTGACATCTACTCTCTCTTCATGCACACATTCACACATACAGTGTGCTATGGATATAATTGTGCGTTTGGGCCTTTACGCACACACACACACACACACACACACACACACACACACACACACACACACACGCACATACACTCATTTGGGCCTGAGACAGAGAGGAAGCTGCTGCACAATGATAACAAACCTGAACACAATGGAAGTGCTCCAACAGAGCCAGAATCATTTCAGTCTCCACAGAACACTGTGGAACCCAACAGAGAGCTCTAGAACGCCACAGAGCAATTATAGCCTGGTTTACATAGATAGATTTTCTGCCATTCTGATTAGCCTATTCTGATTAAAAATTCTGGGCTGTCCGTTTACATGCAGAATGATTCTATTCACATCAGCTGTTACATTGGACACGTTATGTAGATGTGCATTTAGTCATTTTAAAAATCACCTCAAAATGGTTGGGAGGTAACTAGGCTAAATTAGGGTAACTCATCCCACTGATGTAGGATAATTTTGGATGAGGTAAGCAACAAACTGCACCTTGTTGCTGTTGTGGAGGTCTGTGTGTGTGTGTGTGTGTGTGGGGGGGGGGGGGGCTTCAGCAACAACCGGAAATTCTTGGAGCAGAAGCGTTTCTCAAAATGTCAATCTAAACTATTGTATTTCATCGTAAACGATCTAAAAAATAAGGCTTTTTAGCCTAGAACTCTAGGCTGTGCTGCGTGGAAGGTGCCGTTGGGGGCATAAAACACCATTGAGCAGCTCGGCTTGTGAGGCTACCAGGCCTTCAGGACAGCACAGCTCCAGAGAAACGGATGGAAATTGGTGTAAGAATGAATGCACTTCATGTTCAGGGACCCTCTGTCTGGTTCAAAGTGGTACACACACACACACACACACACACACACACACACACACACACACACACACACACACACACACACACACAGACACACACACAATCAGACCCACTCCCATCTCTTAATCCGGTTTTGGTCTCAGAAATACAATGCCATTCCTGGAAGAGTACTGGGCAGAGGGGGAGTGTTTTATTGCACTGGCCCCGCCTTCCCAACCCCACCCAAACCCTCCCCCTAACCCCCACACTGGAATGAGGAGGAGTTGGGCGGGGGCTACATCAGAGCTTGAGTCATAATGCGTCAGGACTAGGTCTATGCTACTGTATATCAGAGCTAGAGTCATTAAGAGACATAATGCATCAGGACTTGGCCTGGCTTTGCCTTCCTATGTACAGTAGCATAACCGCTCAATAATCATTTCCCTGCACGACTCCGTCTGGCATTCTGGCCATTGGTGTAGTTTGTTTGCAGAGATCAATTCCACGCTAAAAAGCAAGCAGGATCAGGAGTTGTGAGAGATAACATCGGGTTGTTGTAGCGTAGCTTACTTCATGTCTAAGCTGGTGCATAGCGATTGGGTGAAATCAGATTTAATCGTTTCAAACTTCTACAGTTCACACCTCCAGCTTGTTATCGTTCGTCAGTGGTGAAATGCCAGACACTTGTACGAAGCTAAAGTGTAGACCAAGGAGATGGCCAAAGCCATGCTGATCAGGACTAGATCTATGCCACATCAGAGCTAGAGACATAATGCATCAGGACTAGATCTATGCTACATCCCATAATGCATCAGGACTAGAGCAATACATCAGGACTACCCATGATGCACCAGAGTTAGAGCCATGATGTATCCCATGATGCACGAGCACTAGCCCCAGAGTCTGCTGTGTTAGTGGTGTGTATCAGGTGCCATGGGTGCTGGGAGAGAAGGGAAATGTCACCCATATTACGTAACGGCCACATTCTGCCGTCAGAGACAAAGGTCACATTCCCCTCAGTGAGTGTGTGTGAAAAAGGTCGCCATATTCAAGGAGAAAGGTCCTGCATAGAGACCTGCGCTGGGCAAAGGTCAGCCAGGAGAATGGCAGGACATTCCACTCAAATTTGATTTGTCCGATTCCTCTGCTTAATTTTAGACTGGACTTCTCGAAACTTGGTCTGACTTTTCCTTGCGTTTATTTTTAGATAAGTCAAGAACAATCCAGAAAAGGTAAAGTAAATAGCGAACATTGTTGTCTTATTTACACCACACACACACACACACACACACACACACACACACACACACACACACACACACACACACATAGCCAGAAAGAATGGAGAGAGCAGGAATAATGGTGTGTGTGTGTGTACGTCCTCTTGTAAATGTGAAGTCTTTTATTTCGAGGGGGCATTATCTGCCCCCCTCCATCTCCAATCCTCCATCTGTGTTGCAAGACCCATCTTTCTGTACCATCTTTGGTGATCAACAACAGCCTATTCTGTGTGACTGCGTGCAAACGAAACACGCTCACGACCTTGTGTGTGTGTGTGTGTGTGTGCAAGTGTCTGTGCAAGTGTGTGTGCAAGTGTGTGTGTGTGTCTGAATGCAGGAGGAGGTCTGGTAAGACGCCAGACATAATCCAGACACTGGGACAATTCTCCTGTAGACGCAGGGAGCTCAGGGGTGGGGGGGACATAGACGCACCCATCCAAATGGGCTTCTCTGTGTGTGTGTGTGTGTGTGTGTGTGTGTGTGTGTGTGTGTGTGTGTGTGTGTGTGTGTGTGTGTGTGCTTCTGTGTGTGTATGTATGAGTGATGAAATGTATGGTCAGTAAAAGGGACTTCTTGGTGCATGTATAGCACATGTACTGTATATCTGCCTGTTTGTGTGTGTGTGTGTGTGTGTGTGTGTGTGTGTGTGTGTGTGTGTGTATGTGTGTGTATGTGTGTGTGTGATGGAAGATTTGAAAAGGGAAGGGGATTTCTGAGTGTGTGTGTGTGTGTGTGTGTGTGTGTGTGTGTGTGTGTGTGTGTGTGTGAATAGCATCTCTCTCTTCCCAGTTTCTTGTTCCTTCCTCCTCCATAGTGTCCAGTTGCTCGTGCCGTCTGGCTCTTTGACACCGAGAAAGTCCCCACCCGCACACTGGGACAGCATCACAATGCCACCTCACAGGCCCTCACACACACACACACACACGCACGCACACACACACACACACACACACACACACACACACACACACACACACACACACACACACACATAATGCAGCATAAGGCCAAATGTCATCCACAAATGAAGAGGCAGATGGACAGACACACATACAAACACACACACACACACACACACACGCACGCAACAGTGATTTGCTTATCTGTGTGGCGTGTGGCGTGCTATGGCCTCAATCATCTTCTCAAGTGGCTCCTACCCACCATCCTCTATCCTAGGCTTCCTCTGTTCTCTCTCTCACTCTCTCAAACACACACACACACACACACACACACACACACACACACACACACACACACGCCAGTGTGTCCTCAGTGAGAGGCGCAAATTACAGATCAGATGGCTGCATGATATAAGTGCATTTACTGTAATGTGTGTGTGTGTGTGTGTGTGTGTGTGTGTGTGTGTGTGTGTGTGTGTGTGTGTGTCTGATGGCGGCATGATACGAGTGAAAATGAGAGAGAGGAGTGAAGCGGAGAGGGCACAGACCGGGGCACTTGGGTGTGTGTGTGTGTGTGTGTGTGTGTGTGTGTGTGTGTGTGTGTGTGTGTGTGTGTGTGTGTGTGTGTGTGTCTGATGGCGGCATGATACGAGTGAATTGGAGAGAGCCGAGTGGAGAGGGCACAGACCGGGGCACTTGGGTGGCTGAGGAATGTGGTGTGCTTGGCATTTTTCAGCGAAAGGGCAGCTTTCTGCAGACGGGTGCCAACCCAGCAGGCATTAAGGGACGGGGGGGTGGACGGGTGGTGAGATCATGGCTGAAGGTGCCCACACTCATCGGCACGGGCCACAGGGGACACGCCACAGCTCTCTCCTTCTTTCACTCCATTTGTCCTCTCTCTGTCCCTCCATCTCTTCATCTGTGTCTATCTCTTCATATCTCTCTATCTTTCTTTGTCTCTATCTCTCCTTGTCTCTGTCTGTCTCATGCCAGTTTCTGTCTTTGGGCAGCCGCACACCGGATCCAACACAGTGCTGAGCACTCTGCTTCCAACATTTTATTCCATTGTTTTCAATGCAGCCCCGCACACCAGCGCCGAACTCGACGTTGACGATATATGGAGGTGAATAAAAATATTCGAATTTGAAAGTGCTCCGCAATGCTGTCGGAGCTGGTGTGCGGCCGCCCTTTGTCTCTTTATCTTTCCATCTCTCTCTCTCTGTCTCGCCATCTCTCTCTCTATTTCTCCATATCTCTCCTTGTCTCTCCATTTCCTCTGTCCTTTGCTTGTTTCTCTCTATCTTGTTTCTCTCTAACATGGAAATGAATTGTATACTAGCCATTTGTTAGACATTACAAGTCACAAAAACTCTCTCTTACATCTTATTTTTCAGCTTTTCTCTCCCTTTTTTGATAATCTGTTCTTCTGTTTCTCTTTCTCTCATATTCATGCTGTCTGTCCTTTATTTACACTTCCTGTCGTCCACATGACCCCGGGTGACCTTTAGGTGTGCTTATGTAAGCAATGTGTGTGTGTGTGTGTGTGTGTGTGTGTGTGTGTGTGTGTGTGTGTGTGTGTGTGTTTGTGTGTTTGTGCGTGCATATGTATGTGTGATCATGTGCATGTGTGCCTGTGTATTTGTGTGTGTGTGTGTGTGTGTGCCTGTGTATTTGTGTGTGTGTAATCTCATATGTGACCTCACTGCTCTTCCATCATAGCAAAAGATAGAAGATAGAATGACTGTGACTTAAATGTGTACACACACACACACACAAACACACACACACACACACACACACACACACACACACACACACACACACACACACACACACACACACACACACACACACACGTGTGATCTTTCAGACAGTCAACCCACATTAACATGAACACATAAGATAAGAGCATTGTAGAGCCCAAGGATAACACACTGCCTGACATGATGCCAAGGATACCTCTCACAGCAAACACACACACACGCGCGCACACTCACAAAGACACACACACGCACACACACGCACACAGAGACACACTTTAAACACACTTCCATGAACACACACACACACACACAGAGAGAGAGAGAGAGAGAGAGAGAGAGAGAGAGAGAGAGAGACCTTAAACACACTTCCATGAACACACACACAGACTGTAACACACCTACATGGACACACACACAGAGACAGTGTAAACACACTTCTATGAACACACACACACACACACACACACACACACACACACACACACACACACACACTGAAAACACACCTTCATGAACACAAACACACACACACAGTCAGACTATTCCCCAGTAATTTGTCCCTGTGTGTGTGTGTGTGTGTGTGTGTGTGTGTGTGCACTGTGTATAAGATAATGAGGTGACTAATGCCCCCAATGCCCTCTCTATCATCTGGAGTTGGCCCAGCAGACACAACCACTGCATGTGTTTGCTGCATTAGATAGTGGGCTTGGCACCTAACCCTCAACATCCCCTAACAGTGCAGCTGTGCTTCTCGGCACGTACGGTAGTACTGAATGTCACTTCACTCTATTGCTGTGACCCTCGGCACGTACGGTAGTACTGAATTATGACTTCACTCTATTGCTGTGATGCTCAGTACGCACAGTAATACTGAGTATGACTTCACATCATCGCTGTGATCCTCAGCACGTGCGGTAATACTGAGTATGACTTCACACCATGAGTATTCAACAGGGGGTCTGTGACGACTTTCCAGATCTGAGCATCACAGTGATAGTGTGAAGTCATACTCAGCATGCAACACATACAGTACATACATAACATATGTAAGCTCTGGTGAATATCTACTTTTTGCTAATCTGTTAGTTTGTGAATCTATAGTACATCCCAATTTGACACACATCATCACCACATGGCATATCTCCATAGAGCTCTAGTGAATATCTTTCTGTTTATCTGTTTGTTTGTGGCTTTATGTGGACAGTTTGGGCTACTGTAGCCTCTGACTGCACAGTGCTGGATGGACATAACAAAGAGGGGGAGAGGGAGAGGGTGATGGATGGGAGGCAGGTTCATGGGACGTTCTCCCATGCTGTCTGTAGGGAAGAGAGCCAAAATATTTGATGCAGCATAGACAGAATAACAGACAGACCCATTCTATGTGTATTTGATAGTGTGCTTGGCACCTTACCCTCAACATCCCCTAACAGTGCAGCAGTGCTTCTGTTGCTACATTAGATAGTGTGCTTGGAACCTAACCCTCAACATCCCAGCTGTGCTTCTCGGCACGTATGGTAGTACTGAATGTCACTTCACTCTATTGCTGTGATCCTCCGCATGTTTGATAATACTGAGTATGACTGTAGAGAAGAGAGCCAGAACAATTGATGCAACATAGACAGAATAACAGAAAGAACAGGTATGAATGGGTTATAGCCAAGTGACTTTGAATAACTGGGCCATAGATGGACCAGATTTCTCGGAGGGTTGTTCATCAGCAACTCTGGTCTGTGAAGTCAGGTGAAAATGAGTTTTCATGTGTGGATAGATACAGTCTGATGTAGTCACTGTTTTAGGTGATAGCTGCATTCAGGAGAGATTGCTGTCCTGTAACAATACAAAAACAGTAATATACTCTAAAACTTTGTGCAATTTTAGAATAAAAGTAGCCTAGTAACATATTTATAGCACTTGTATTAGTTAATATCGAACTAAGAAGGAACAAAACTTTAAAAAATCATTATGAACGGTAATTGTTGTAACAATGATGGAATCATTGATTTTAAAATACCTGTTAGTAAATGATCATGTCCTTTACTCACCGTGGAGTAGATTGCACACTATCATAGCAATACAGTGTCCATCACTCCCTCCCTGGGCCATAGAGACAAAATGTCCCCTATGTACAGTACTGTGCCATTCCCAGCCCTTGGCCAAGGCTGTCCCAGTACAGTAAGTCTTTGTGTCTGTGGCATATGACGCATGTAGTTGGGCATGGGCAATCGCACTCTGCCGTTATCAAAATGACAGCTATGGAACACATTCCCATATTGAATGATATCTGAAGCCATATAATATAATATAATGGTAGGTCTAATAAGTGTCATTGGGGTGACCTTGCATATCTGGACGATGCGATCATCACAGACGTCTGCTGCTGCTTTGGGTCTCTTATATTTCATGTCATTATCCGCAGATTTAAAGGAGGGACATGAAATCGTTGCCAAAAAAAAATAATAAATGTGCTAGCTAACTAAATTGTGCAAAATACCCAACTACAAAGGACCTATCCTTTCTTTCAGATCTCTCATGAAAGCATAATGCTTGTTCAAATTCAAATAGAATAGATACAGGTAGATCTCCATTATTAGTTTGGTTGTGGTCAGGATGGAATGGTATTTAATGATTTTAAGTTTAGTATTATTGTCACATTCTGCACACATTCAGATGTCAGACATAGGACTAGTGAAATTGCCTCAAGTAAACTCAGTAATCCTTAATGCTTATGGTACGCAAGGAAAATAGCTTAAAAAAACTGTACCCAGTGTGATTTGCCATTTAAAGGTGCAATGTGGTGTGAATCAGACAATAACCATGTTGATTGAGATCACTGAATGCTGCCTTTTGGGAAAGGAAAGAGGAGATTTACTGTAATACAGTTGGCCGAATAACGTAGATAAAAATATTATGCTTTTTATAAACGTAAGCACTGTGTCTGTGAACTAATTCAGAGTCTACACCACATTGCGCCCTGCAGGCCTCACCGAATGGCTGAAGAAACAGAACCCCCGTCTCCCTCACCAAATGGCTGCTGAACAGATCCCCGTCTCCTAAATAAGTCCAGGCTCATGAAAAATCCCTCAATTCCCAGGGTATTCCCAGACCGTTCCTTGGCATGTTTGTCTCCTCAGAGAGCTCTCCTTTATGTGAAAGAATGTTCTAGAGACCAGGACCACTGACCAGCCCATCCAGATTCCCAGCCACAGATTCGGCTAACGCTGGTCTACACAGGCACTGTTACCAAAACAGTTACTGTACACACACACACACACACACACACACACACACACACACACACACACACACACACACACACACACACACACACACACACACACACACACACACACACACACACTCTCTCTCTCTCTCTCACACACACACACACACAATCACTCACTCACACGCACTACACACACACACACACACACACACACACACACACACACACATTCAATCACTCACTCTCTCTCTCACACACACACACACACACACACACACACACACAACCAATCACTCACTCTCTCTCTCACACACACACACACATAATCAATCACTCTCTCTCTCTCTCACACACACACACACACACACACACACAATCACTCACTCACACGCACACACACACACACACACACATTCAATCACTCACTCTCTCTCTCTCACACACACACACACACACACACACACACACACACACACACACACAACCAATCACTCACTCTCTCTCTCTCACACACACACACACACACAATCAATCACTCACTCTCTCACACACACACACACACACACACACACACACACACACACACACACACTCACTCTCTCTCTCACACACACACTCACTCACTCACACATGTGCATACCCAGTTGTGAGTTTCACACATGCTCGCCCACACACACACACACACACACAGACACAAATACAATCACACACACTAGTATTGATGTTACATCTGCTAAAGCTTCTGCTTACTGCTACAATAATATTGTTTACTCACAGTAATGGAACGGCAAACTTGGCCATTAACTGCATAAACATCTAGAAGACCTCTGGCCTGTTTGGGGAGAGAGCACTGCAGCTGTGTGCATTTCTTATAATAATGTGTTTCTATTACTGTAATGGTATTGGCCATGAGGGAGAGAGTGTGTGTGTATGGATGTATGACAGACCAGTAATTGACATTGTCCAGGGACAAACAAAGTGACACTGGAGAGACTGTGCTCATTAAGGGCTGAATGAAGGAAGGAACTCTCTGCTCCCCCTACAGCTTCTGCACAGCACTTCTGAGACGACAATAATGGTGCCTGATGAAACACAAAACCAAAACACAAAACACAAAACCTCATAAAAATAGCATTTTCCTGCTTGCCTTGTCAGTCAGCATAACTTCAACTGCCTGGTCTTCACAAATGAAAAGTAGGATAATCTTATTAAACAATGAAAAAAGAAGAATCATTGTGTTCCAACAAATGTAATCTAAATTCTAGCGAGGACAGAGGCCTTTGTTCATAGATTTTTCAAGGATGCACTGATGGAACCTCGTTTTTGAAGTGTACGAGTTCCAAGGCGAGTGTGCTACCTAGGAAGCATTCTCAACTTTGAGAAACACTGTATGTCCAACATGGTGACATGCCGCTGTTATTTTGATCTCAGATGTATCTCAAGCCTTAAAGTGGTGCTCCGGAGTGATTTCAAGCATACAGTAGCTCTCCCCGAACGAGCCTGCTTATTGCACTATTTGGCGAGAGGAACGAAAGTAATTTGGAACAGCATAGACAGAACGCGAACGCAGAGGCGAACAAGCACTTTAAACTGAATCAATGGATCCTCATTATTCGAAACCGAAAGTAAGATCTGAGGTGCCGTTGACTCAATTTAACGTGTTTTGCGTTTGCGTTAGGTCGCTGTTCGAAATTCTTTCATTCCATGCGAAATACATTGCTGTTAGAAGTCTTATCACTCCGGAGCTTTCCTTAAGCCATTGCATTGGTGGGGTGGGGAGGCAGTGAGGTGGATCCAGAGAGAAGGGCGAGGCGGCACAACAGTCTCTGCGTTTCTCCCACAGTAGGGGCCCTCTCCTGGGACACAGACACAGCCGGAGAGCCCTGCCAAGGCTTTGGGCTGGAGCTCCAGGGCACAGCTTGCCTGCTTGCCAATGTGGCCCCAGGGGCTATGTCAGACACTAATGCACATTAACCACTGGCTATTGCACACACACACACACACACACACACACACACACACACACACATGGACACAGAGAGAGGAGAGAGAGAGAGGGAGAGAGAGAGGGAGGGAGAGAGTAGTTTGTAGTGTGACCATCTGTAAGTCTTATGTTACAGGATATCCAGATGATGAAATGTGGGGCTTTTGCCAACATTGCCAACAATACAGACAGACAGACAGACAGGCAGATAGATAGATAGATAGATAGACAGACAGATAGATAGATAGATAGATAGATAGATAGATAGATAGATAGATAGATAAATGTGTGTGAGGTGTTACTGTAACATGCGGTGGGCAAAAAATGAATGAATGAATGAGTGCATGGATGGATGAATGGATGAATGAAAGTAAATATGGACCACTGAGTTATATCATCCTTGGACACGATCATCATTCCCACACTTCACATGATACATTACAGTCTCTCTCTCTCTCTCTCTCTCTCTCTCTCTCTCTCTCTCTCTCTCTCTCTCTCTCCCCTGTATATCTCTCTGACTCTGAGGTCATTGTAGTCCTGAAACAGCTGACAGGTGCAGAGAGACTGACTGAAGACCAGCTTTGCCTGACTGAGCTGCTGAGCCATTGAAGCACTACAGCTGTGTGTGTGTGAACCATAAAGACAGATGAGTTTGGGGCCTCTAGCGTCATAGAAGGCTTTTGGTATTTTTTGTCCTCCAGGCAAACCACACTGCCCTCAAGGCACTCCTCCCCCCAATTTAGGGTTAGGATGAGGGTTATGGGGGTTAGTTTTAAGGTAAAGGTTAAATTAGTGCCTTTTAGGCTATATGCTGCCTGGAAGGTGCTGTTGGAGGCAGAAAAACACCTTTAGTGTCATAGATAGACCACCATAAAGGCTGCAGAGGAAATCCAATCCATTCTTTATTTTATGCCCCACAACAAAAGCATTAGATAGGTGTACTATTAGGCACAGCACCTGAAAACATTTGGGCTACATGCAATAGGTCAGGCAGCGCCTGACCAGAAAGTGAAACCCGTTGGCCAGTGAAAATAAACTTGTAAAGTATAAAATTCCTGTCACATTTTGTACAATCTTATATTCATTTAACCCATACAAGTAGGTAGGCTACCGTGGCATTATTGTCAAAATGGTGTTAGTATTTTACAAAAAAATACCATTCCAGAGGAATTGACCTCAGCTACATCTCCAGCTAGCTCCAGATCTGAACCAGTCAGTATGGATAGGGGAAAACATTCAATCAGCCTACAGGCAGGTGGCTAGGCCTATCAGAATTGAGATTATCTCTTTTTAAACACTATTTTTCATAGTTACTTTTTTGTTACAGTATATAAACGATTGGTTCAATTGTTAGGCTAACACAGTGCATGCCAACGACAAACAGTGATACCCGTAGTCAGTAAATGTGAATTGTCTACAGAGTTCCTGTGAGCGCAGTTGTGCCACACGTGTGCAGGCGCACAGCAAGCAGCAGAGTTTTTGACTCTTTTGCTCTATTTCATTCCCCGAGAAGACCAACTTGGCTCAAGACTGACATCTTGTGCTGTGCCATTGTGCGTGCTGCTACCGCTTACAGCCCAAAGTTTTAAACTAACCAGCTTTCATCAATTTAGTTTAGCCTACTGTTGACACTCGTGTTAGATCAGTTGACTCGATATCGTTATTAGGCTGTGATGTCCATTTTATTTACGCATGACTATGTCAGGGACACTGCTGTTATAAGAAGAGAAATGGTGTTCTTTTAGTTCAGACTTTAGGTGACAGGCGCTTGAGTGGGAGCGTTCTGATCTCAAATGAGGCGCGTCCGGGCGCATCTCCGAACGCTTACACGTAGGTGATAGAATGCTTAAAACGTAACAATATAAACACTAAATAAGAACCACGAATATTCTAAGATGTAACCAGATTGATTTTTGCATCGGTCGACGAAGGTAAGCTGAACACTTGCTCCGATCAATAGGCTACTTTTCAATATAAACACTGCCAAATAATTTATTCTACATAGGAAAAAAATATCATCATAGTCAAGGAGATTTACTCACTTAATTTTTAGGTGAAGTTCGGTGATATTTCTAACAGTTATATATAATTAGGCTATTCTAGGCTATATATTAAGTTTTGACTATTGCAGACTGGGTGCAGACTATGGAATTCGACCCATTTATTTTCATAATAAATTGGTCGATTTAAATAGCCTATGTCTGTGTTCAGGTAGGGACTATCTAGAATCTAATATTGGCGAGGCCTAACTAGAGAACAAAACTGAATATTATGGTTTGTTGGGTTCTGGTATCTATGGCAACATGTACTGCCCTCCCGCTAATATTAATGTACTTATCATTGGTGATTTCAGATTCGGGGGCGGGGCATCAGTTGCCATGGTTATCTTCCTTTTCTCTATGATTAATGTAAAATGTGAGCTTCTCATTGGCTGTTACATACATAGGGGCGGGATAATAGTTACCCTAATTGCATGTGGTCATGTGATCACTGGCAACTCCAGAGCCTGAGTGATGTGGTCTGGCCCACCCAATCAGATCATCCACATGCCAACCGGAAAGTCTATGTGAACAGCCTATCAGTTGTCACATTAGGTCACAACATAAACTTTTGAATGATCTCTGGCACCATTGTCTGCGTGTTTTCTAACCACTGTGTGTGTGTGTGTGTGTGTGTGTTTCTTCTTCTCCCCAGCCATGTCCCGGCGAAGTATGAGATTATTGTCAAGCGGTTATTACCGCGAAGATGCTGAGATGGATGAGGGCAGTAGCTCTTACAATGTGTCCTACCGAGAGAGCCCTGTCAGGTACGTGTGTGTGTGTGTGTGTGTATAAAATATGTTTTAGCTTTGTGAGTGTCTGTATGCCTGTTGTACAATGATGAAAGTTTACTAAACCCCTCCCTTCACCACACACACACACACACACACACACACAGGGTGTTCAAGAGGAGGACCGGCTCTTGGAGATCCCGTAACGGGTCCCAGGTGACGACCCCCTCTCTGTCCCGGACCCCCTCTCAAGGTGCAGCTTCCTACCTCTCCTTCAACACGCTGTCCACTGAGGAGTCTCTGAGAGGTGACACACACACACACACACACACACACACACACACACACACACACAGAGAGAGAGAGAATCAGTTGCCACAACTTAAATAGCTCACACCCATATTTGCTGATGTCCAATTGTGACTCCTCCCCATAGGCGTGGCCTCTGCCCTGAAGGCAGCCACTCAGAGCCAGAGCTGGCATGCTGGCTCCACCTCCCGCTTCAGCGTGCCCTCTGTGTCTCGCACCTCCTCCTACGGTGGCAGTGGCATTGGCGGCCTGCTGTACCCCCAGTCTGTGCCCACTGAGCCCCCCCTGCTAACCTCTGGATACTCCTCAGAGGAGTGGGAGAATGGCCTGGCCCCCGCCTGGAGGAAGAGGAGCAGGCTTCCCAGCAGGAGCCAGCGCAACAGTGAGTGTGTGTGCTGGGGTGTGTGTGTGTGCGTGTGTGTGTGTGTGAGTGAGAGAGAAACTGTGTGTGTGTGTGTGTGTGTGTGTGTGTGTGTGTGTGTGTGTGTGTGTGTGTGTGTGTGCCTATCATATATTGAAACATTACAATTGTAATAGTCCTGTTTCTGTATTTCAGGTTCAACTAGAATGTTCTCTGGTGATGCTGACTTTGTGCAGACAAGTTTCACACGAGGTAACCTTCCCCATGACAACACACACCATAGCAACCTTCACCATGAGAACAATTCCTACCTATTCTCTAACTTCCTCCTGATGTGTGCGTGTGTGTGTGTCTGTGTGTGTTTTCTGATCTCAGTGCTGTTGACTAGTCTTGCCCTGCTGTGCTGCAACCTCTTTGGATTCCTGAAGGAGGTGCTGTTTCTCATCAGGTAGGCTAACTAGAGCCTTTCATACCCAGACATAAACTGAGTCTGAGGCAGTTTCATCTGCTGCACCTGTTTGAATGCAGCAGCTCACTGATCTCAAATCAGATCAAACCTTCCTCTGTCCGTTCTCTTCCAGTCGCCCCCAGCACTTGAGGAAACTTGCACTGACTGCTTTGGTTTTGACCCTGATTGCTACTGGTGAGTCCCTCACTGTTAGACACACACATGAGATGCCACATTCTGGCTATGAAACAGCTAGGCTAATGTACCTGTTTTTTTTGTTTGTGTGTGTGTGTGTGTGTGTGTGTGTGTGTGTGTGTGTGTGTGTATGTGCAGGTTTCTGGTATTGGTACCCTGCTCTCTCCTCTATGCTGATGGTTGCTGGCCCTGCCTGGCCTGGATCCATGAACACGGTGGGTCTGTGTGTATGTTTGTCTGTGTGTGTGTGTGTGTGTGTGTGTGTGTGTGTGTGTGTGTGTGTGTGTATGTGTGTGATGATTGCTGGATCCATGAACATGGTGGGTCTGCCAGCAGAACCAAACCAAACCCCCAGATAAGATGTGGCCCAGATCTCGGCCAGAGACTCCTCAGAGGAGAGGAAGTAGTTTACTGTAATAACCCTGATTGTGTTTGTGCTGCAGGACCCAAGGTTTGTGACCGATTTCAACGTCTTCCGTAAGGAAGTCCTGGAGCGCATCAACCAAGGAGAGGCCAGATGGCAGAACCGCTGGACTAGGGAACTCGATGGTGTTAAGGTGTGTGTGTGTGTGTGTGCATATACAGAATGTGTGCGAATGAGGGTGTACAGTATGTGTATGTGTGTTTAGGTGTGTGTGTGTTTAGGTGTGTGTGTGTGTGTGTGTGTGTGTGCGCGTGCATGTGCGGATTCAATATGTATGTGATTGAGGGTGTGTGTGTTTGTTTGTGTGTTACTATTCTGATGTGTCCCTGTTGTTGATATAGCGAGAGATGGGTCTTCTGCAGAAGGATGGAGAGAGACACATGCACATGTCTGAGGTGAGACTCTTCCACCTGACAAACACAACTACAATCTCCTGGGAGTTTGGAGAGCAACAGCAGTGATTTATGAACCATCAATATTATTTCATGTCTTTCTTTATTCTTAGATTCTGAGAGCGGAAATGGCAAACTTCAAGGATATGGCACAAGGGTGAGTTTTCCATCACAAAAGGTGTTAGTGTGTGTGTGTATGTGTGTGTGTTTCAGTGTTTCCTAAAGTATTGCATCTGACTAGTGTATGCTCTGACCTCATGAACTTGTCTCCCTAGAAACGACCTTGAGCGTGAAGCTTGGATGACTGGAGAGGTCAGTGGAGTGGCCCAAAAGGTGGCTGAACTAAAGGCCAGTGTGTCGTACCTCAGAACAGCCCAGCACAGCCTGGAACAGCGTCTGGATGCTCAAGAACACACCAGTGCTCAGGTACTTTAACATGTTCATGGGGCTTTATTGGCTCATCAGAACACACACACAAACACACACACACACACACACACACACACACACACACAGAAAGAGAGAGAGAGAGAGAGAGAGAGAGAGAGAGAGAGAGAGAGAGAGAGAGATCAGTCATACTGCAGTAATCATGTAACACAGATATTCAATATTGTTTAATATGAATCCTGTACTAACTCCTCCCCTTCCTGTTCCAACTAGCTGAAGAAGGAGCTGACTGATTGGCTGAAGCGAGAGCTGCGGGCGGGACTTGGGCAGGATCCAGGAAGTGTTGTTCTGCGTCCTGAGCTGCAGGGGGCGCTGGAGGCTCTGGAGAGGAGGCTGCTGGAGCGTCTGGCTGAAGTGCTGCACAAGGAACGCACTGACATGTGGAGCACTGTGGGAGAGAGCCTGCAGAAGGAAGGACTGGGTGCCCTCACTATCAAGGTCAGCCGCCATCTTGGGAAGGGCTTCTCAAATAGGGCAGCCGCCATCTTGGGAAGGGCTTCTCAAGTAGGACAGATTAGAGACCAATGTAATCCTATCTCAGTTGTCAGATTGTGGTTGT
>JAODXP020000032.1:23985570-24035458 GCA_027497455.2 Sardinella longiceps | reverse complement strand
AGGTGACCCTCGAAAAGTGCTTTAGAAACCAAATTTGGCTCCGCAGCCTCACGAACAAAAAATAACCATTTCATAAATAAGAATGCGTTATGTTGAGGATTCAAACACACTTTCGCCATTGGTTGCAGTGTACTTCTATTTAAATTATCAACGTTTAATGAAGAACTAGTGTCTCCGAGGCGTATGTACATATTCGACAGGCGTAGAAACACCTTTGCTCGCGAGAGGTACCACGGTTGAGACGTCATCAGAATGAACGAATCGGATAGCTGGTATGTCAGCTGAGCGAGTAAACAGAAGCAGCATGGCAGCTAACGTTTTAGCAGGGCGAACATCCAGCAGTACCGAAGAAGAAGAAAACTCGACCGAAAATGTAAAATAAGACAAATCTTCGAAAAGTAAGATGTGTTACATACATATATCTTCTGTTAAGCACGAGGAAGCACAGAATTTCACCAGCAAAAGGTGGAATACCTATCGAAATGGTGTTCGACAGTGGCTAGAGTTGAAGGGTGAGAGCAGAGACGTAGCAGAAAATTTCAAACACTGTCTTGAGTTGGATTTTGAGGAAATTTCCGAAGATGCAGCTTTCCATCCCACATGCTACCGGAGGTTTATTGACAAGCGCGAAATAGAACGAGCCAAACGCCGTCTCGTGCGAGAGGCAGAGAGGAGAGATGACCAACAAGACACCCAAACACTCGACTGCGACCACTCCGACCAGGAAACGTCAAGCTTGCCCATCGCGAGCTCTGGCCCCATTCTTCCTGCCATCTGTATCTGCAAGAAATATCGCAAATTGGTCGTCGCCGGTGGCAGACGTCAAAAGAAGCTTTGTCAAAGACACAGAGTTTAACAGCAGGTAAGACTGTGTTTCACCACCCCTATCACACACAAACAGTAGGTAGTCTATGCGAATGCATTCCATCCCCCACACACACACACACACACACACACACACTCACACACAGATGTTAGGAGAAGTTGAATGACTATCTAGCCTTCACTGCTGCACAATCATTGTATTTGTCTAATCTTAATGTATGTGTGAGTTGCCATAATGTGTTGTGTATGTGTGTGGGTGTGAAATTACATTTCAATAGCCTCCATAACATTCCCATGCCTACAATATCCCACTCAGTGTTTTAGATTTTTTTTTATATATATATATATAGAATGAATCACATTTTGACTTTAATATGGTAATGGATATGTTTTTATGGATGTCATAGGATGCCTGATGTTAATATGGCACTGAATACCTGTACAGAAATGAGGCTCCTCAGCCTGATGGCCTGTCTGGTCAACACACTGCTTCTGAACCACCCCATCCCCCGTGCCATTCCCCCACCCCCCACTGCCCCTTTCTTAAACTTGTACACTTGGGATTTTTCCGCTTCTGTCTCTGTGTGTTGCTGGGCAGCCCCAGGCTCTAGGGGTGTGTCCTGGCTGTGCTGTACATCTGTGTCCTTAAGGAATACTTTTTTGGGTGAAACACCTAGCACCATTTTTTACATCACCACTGCACCAGGAAAATGAATTGTTTTCCTGTCTATTTAATCATTCTGTTTTCTTTTCTTTTGTGCAAGGCAAGTTGCAGGAAGCTGCTGAAGCAAAGGATGACCAGAGCATCCTCATTCACATCAAGGACAGAGACTGTGTGGCTCTGGAGGTGCAGTACCACAAAAGTTGCTACCGACAGTATACAAGGTTTTTGAGTGTTCCTGTCAGAGCAGAGAAAGAATAGTAAGTCATATATTAATTTTATATAAAAACACAAACAGTACAATGTGTATCCTATGAATGAGACAGTTTGTTCTCACAACACACAACAAATGCTCTCACAACATATCTTCTTCTATATTTTTTTGTAAGGATCGAGTCACCGTTTGATCTGAGCTATAAGTTATTCTGCGAGAGGATGATACGTCAAAGGCTGCTGATCAACCAAGAGGTCCTGAGGATGAGTCAACTGAGGAAGGCATTTATTGACCTGGTGCAGTCAATTGAAGGTGTTGATGCTTCAAGCTACAGGTAATTGCACGGCAGTTTATTTTTGTCATACAGTGTGTGCACACACTCTGCTTGTCATCTGCACATACTGTACATGTATTATTTCGCAATAAGGAGGATGGCAGTCTTCTTGATAGTGTGATGTTAGTTACAGTATGTGCTTCTCTTGGGAATACTTGGTATTATATCTGTTGCATAGCAAGTACACTCCACCTATAATACTTTACTCACCCTCTTAGTTGATTTGCAAAGGAGGCTATTGTATATTAGCCACAACATGAAGCCTTCCTTTGCTGGTACTCATATGACCCTTTTTTGTTGTTGTTGATTTGTTGTGTTACAGACAGGATATATTGAAGAAGAGACTCAGCCGTAATTTTCCTAAGCTAGTGTTCCACACCCCCGCCAAATGCAATACATCTGAAGTGTTTTTTGCTGAGAACTTGTCAACGCATGCAGTCTTGGACTTGTTATCATCTGCCATGTTGCAGACCAGAAAGCACTACAGAGGGTGGTGAGAACAGCAGAGAAGATCACAAGATCAGCTATACCATCCATTCAAGACCTGTATCCATCCCGTTGTCAAAGAAGAGCCATCAACATCATCAAAGACACAACCCACCCCTCATGCACACTGTTCACCCTCCTACCTTCTGGCAAGCGCTACAGCAGTATGCACTGCAGAACAACCAGACTTAGCAACAGCTTTTTCCCACAAGCCATCAGACTGCTGAACTCACTCCAGAGAACAAGACTGCACTTTACAAGACAGGACTTTATGTCCTGTGAGTTGTGATGTCCTATATACATCTCAGTTATATGTCTTAATTTTTAACTGCACATTTGGAGCTTTGAGAAATGCAATTTCAGTCTGCGTGCAATGTACTCTTGCAGTGCTTGATTGACAATAAAGTTCGCTTTGGCTTTGACTTTTTTACTTTAATCAGGTGCAGAAACGACTCAGTCCAGCTAAATGAGCCAGACAGACAGCTACATGGAAAGAGGGACATCAAAGCAACAAACAACAACAGAGGACACACAGACACTTTACACAGCAGCTTTGCTTTTGATATTTGTTTTTTGTCGTATAGTTATTTGTAAATAAATTAATAAATGAATACCTGAATGGTCCTTATCATTGATAATTACAATTATTTCCATTTATTAATGAAAAGGTCAACATGAAAAGGTAACCTTATCCACTTGCATAATAGTTGTTCATGCTATACTGTTTGGAATTGATTACATTACAAATAATTGATCAAAAATCATAGCATGAAATGTCACTTGCAAAATTGTGCCTTGTGCTTTAAATAAAGCACTATTTATAATTTATATCTTCCAATCCAGAAATACATGAATGAGCATTATCTTTGATAATTATTATGATATACCCACTTCGAAATGATATTTGGGAGATCGCCTTCTGACTTGACAGCACTTGTTGTGGTAAATGCGGCAACGTAATTGGTTTAGAACTGTCACGTGGTGTCGTGTGACGTCAAATAGTCATTCCGCCCTGGGGAAAATAGTTCTTCGGAGAACGTCTTGGTTTTAAACAAATACACAATATGCAGGAAGCGAAACTTTATCATGACTTACAATGTAACTGTGGTACTTTTATCAACTAACGGGTATGTGGTGCCGATGCTGTGGAGCGAAACTGAACGATAACGGGGGTCACCTTACGGCCTACTGGGCTCCTGGACTATTTAGGGTGAAATGCATTTTTATTTCCATTCGTCCTGCATGAAGTTCTTAAAGGAATAGTCCACCTCTTTATGAAAATTGGTTATTCACACCCTTACCTGGAGTTACATATGTGGGTAAGAGCATTTTAGTCTCAGTGCATGCGTTGTCCTAGTCTGGCAACCCCATTTCTACCTTTAGCTTAGCATAGGCACTGGAAAGTAAAGTTGCCAAAGAGTTGCTATCTGGCAACTTTGCATTCCAGCGCCTATGCTAAGCTAAAGCTAAAAAATAGGGGAAATTGGTGATGCTATACTAGGAAAACGCATGCACTGAGACCAAAATGCTTTTACCCACACATGTAACTCAGAGTAAGGAGGTGAATAACCAATTTTCATAAAGGGGTGGAATATTCCTTTAATGATAAGGTGATTTGATGAGTGAGAGTTCAAAATATTCCCACGCTCCACAGTTTCACTTAAACTGTTTGTCCTATAAATTTTGCGATCAGGAAAGACTTCATATCACTCGCAGGAGATTTGACATCATTCACAAGAGTCCATGAACCACTAAATACAGGAGTTTTTGGGATGTCTCGTTAGCCTATCCTAAATTTAACAAAATGAAAGATGAAAGATTTAATTCCCATATACATTTGAGATCACGTTAACTAGCATGACACCATGCTCAGCCATAACACATGCCTACGCATACGCAAACATTCCATAATTAATTAGGCTGCATTTTGTGAATTGAAAGTAAGTTTTTAGGAGAGTAATTTAGAGCTAGGGCTACATCTGTCACTGAGAGAGACCGGCCCATAAATGCATTTGAGAGCCTTGCGCTGCTGCAGCTAGGGGCGTCTTTTGCGCGCCCTCACTTTCGTTTTGGTGCGTCTCAGTGTTTAGGCTAAAATTTAAATAATTTAAATCGGCAACTCGATCTCGTTAAAATATATATATTTATTGCATTTATTTATCTTGTCTTGGTCTTGCAAGACACCAAGACAAGACCAAGGGATCCGAGACCAAGACAAGACCAAGACAATAGACTGTCAAGGCCAAGACGAGACCAAGACCACGTAAAATTGGTCTCGAGACTCGAGACCAAGACATACAACTAACCTCCAGGTGTCCTACCCACGATTATGGCATGTATTCCAGTTGTCGGTTAATAAGGCGTCTTCCCGTAAACTAATAATGTCGGCGTAGCAACAGGTAATAGATGAAGCAGTAATATGGGCTACCGTATGTAACCCTCTGGTGCCGCTATTCGGCCTCATTGTGCAGTGATAATGATGCTTACTTATGTAGGCCTATGCGTACAAAAAAAAAAAAAAAAAGTCATGGGAACGTAGGCAAGGCGGAGAGCAGCTTTTGGCAAGGCAGCGCAACGCCTTATAGGCCTTGCCTATAAAGCGCTGCGGGAAACCCTGCTTTAACCACTTATTTAGTCATTTGAGGTAAACACTACAGTTCTGTGTTGTAAGTTGTTCACTGATGTTGCATAGCTTTTGGGGTGAGATTTGGAGCTTGTAACGATGTTAAAAACACTTAAAAATCTGCCCCAATGGATTAGCGGTCGGTGCTAATTCTCCAGTCACAGAAACGCTATGAGATGGACCAAAATTTCTCGGGTCTTCGGTACTGACATGTCTCGAGTAGTTTGAGAAATAGAGCTTTTGTGTTAAAATTGACCGAAGTTGTCCTTTAATGCCATGTCCATAAGGAAATTTGAAAGGCCCATATTCATATGATATATATCATGATATGAATTTTGTTTGCTTGTTGTCTGCCATGGAGTTTGCATAAGATTATTAACAAAATTGTGAAATACTGCAAGGCTTGTGAAAGTTATGTGGCATTTTGTTATTCAATTCAGTGCAAATGGCACGGTCCATTTGTACTCATATACACACCCAATTACTGTAAACATGCAGCAAAGCCTCAAATTCCTCTTGTGGGCTCATGCCCCTTCAGTCTTTAGTGATGATGTTTTGGTTTCACATACAGATATGAGATGAGCTTCAAATCTCATTTACTGAAGAAGTTTCAGCAGATTGATGGAAGCCCACAGCAGGGAGACACCAGACTCCTCCATGAGATCTACACAGAGCTCTACATCACAGAAGGAGAAGGAGTAGGGGTCAATAATGAACATGAAATCAGACAGATAGAGAGTGTATCCTGGAGAGAAGGAACACAAGGCAGAAAAATCCAGTGCAGTGAAATCTTTAAACAGTTACTGGATAAAAGGCGAAAAGAGGAAGACGAGAAGAGAAAGAAAGAAGAGGAAGAACAAAAGCAAAAAGAAGCGAGGGAAAAAGCAATACTGACAGAAATAAAGAGCACCAAATGTTTAGAGGCTCATTCACTTCTTCCTATTTCTCCAATAATGAGTTTGAGATTGGATCAAGTCTGAGAGATGAAATAAAAGGGAAGGAAGAGGAAAGCCACCCAAAACATTCCTTCTCAAATCATAAGCCTATTACGGTGCTGACAAAGGGAGTGGCTGGCATTGGAAAAACATTCTCTGTGAAGAAGTTCATCCTGGACTGGGCTGAGGGAAAAAACAATCATGACATCCACTTCATATTTCCTCTTCCTTTCCGGGAGTTGAATCTGTTAAAAAATGAAGAACTCAGTTTGGTGGATCTTATTCAGCATTTTTTCCCAGAAATAGAATATCAAGGAGTCTGGGATCACAGTGTCATGTTCATCTTTGATGGTCTGGATGAGTGCCGACTTCCTCTAGATTTCTCCTCTAACCCACAGTGTTGTGATGTGACAGAGGCAGCCTCAGTGGACGTGCTGCTGACAAACCTCATTAAGGGGAATCTGCTTCCCTCTGCTCTCCTCTGGATCACCACTCGACCAGCAGCAGCCAATCAGATCCCTCATGACTGTGTGACCAAGGAGACAGAAATAAGAGGATTTAAAGACCCACATAAAGAAGAGTACTTCAGGAAGAGAATAACTGATGAGAACCTGGCCAGTAGAACTATTACGCATCTGAAGTCATCCAGGAGCCTTTATATAATGTGTCACATTCCAGTGTTCTGCTCGATTGCAGCCACGGTTGTAGAGAGTACGTCAAAAGAAGCAGTAAAAATAGAAATGCCAAGGACTCTGACTCAAATGTACACACACTTTCTGATCATCCAAACAAGCATTGCAAAGAGCAAGTACAAACAGAGAAAAGATGAAAAGATGGTTTTCAAACTGGCAAAACTGGCTTTCCAACAGCTGGAAAATGGTAATTTAATCTTCTACGAGCAAGACCTGAGAGACAGTGGCATGGAACTCACAGAGGCGACAGTGTACTCAGGAGTGTGTACCCAGATCTTCAGAGAAGTGCCTAGACTGTGTCAGGTGAGGATGTTCAGCTTTGTGCACCTGACCATCCAGGAATTTCTTGCAGCTTTATATGTCTTTGTGTGCTTCAGCAACAGACAGAGAAACATGTCTGATCGAAAGCAAACCTCTCAGTTCTCTGCTCTGTTTCAGAGCTTCAACACTTCATGACTTGCGAAAGAATGCAATAGAGCTGGCCTTACAAAGTGAGAATGGACACCTGGACCTTTTCCTTCGCTTCCTTTTTGGTTTCTCCCTGGAGTCCAATCAGAGTCTCTTAGGACACTTACTTCCACAAAACATTTGCCAATCACACAGTTTACAGCCAACAGTCCAGTATGTCAAACAGGTCATCAGAAAACAGGAGATTTCAGATAGAAGAATTAACCTGTTTTACTGTCTGAATGAGGTGGACCAACATGCTATAATAGAGGATGTTGACAGGAGTTCAGGAACTCTGTATGTAGAGATCCTCTTACCAGGAGAGTGGAAGACTAATAGATTGAAGTTTAAGATACTAGAAGAGCAAGTGGCTGAATTCAACCTGCAGATGTACATAAAGACACCAAGTATAGAGCGGACTGAACTCCTCAGTCCAGACTATGTGCTTCAGAGGCTGCTGCCAGTGGTCTCATCAGCAGAGTAAGTAGCACACACTGTTCCTACAGTTGGTAACCAATTTATCAGTTGGCTCTAACATTCACAACTATCATTTGTTACAGACATGAAAATGTACTTGATTGCTACTTGTCACACTTTGGGCAATTTGCATGATTTGTGAATGAACTAGATTTCTCATTGGAATTAATGGAATTAGGGTGGATTTTAGCGATTACTGAATTTCCACAGAGTTTGACCTGCCGATCCTGATTTTGGCTGATACCAATTTCTTTTTTTTCCAACCACTTTCCAGAACAAAACATTTACTTTCTAACTTTTAATCTTTAAATAGACATTATAGCATGAAATAAAGAACAGATTTTCAGTTATGTATGTACAGTATGTGGTTATCAGGAGATGTAAAGCATCTCATAAAGATGCTGATAATTATTGGCTAGTGCTGGTAATTATTGGCTAGTAAATCCATGTTAAATGAATTTACAAACTATTCTAATAGATTGCCTGCTTGGACTGTAGACCTTTTCTCCCTAAAGTAGCCTATAGTAGGCTTAGCCTAAATTTCTTTTAAATCCTCGAAAATGATTTTATGATGGGAATTACACAATGCCAGTTAAGCATGCACACAAATCAATAATAATAGCAACTGCTTGAATCTGCCACTAGGAGTCTCAAGTCAATAAAGTACAACTACTCAAACCCACTGCTACACAAATTTTGTTTTGCCCTCAACCCAGGGGAGATATATGGTGCAAAGCAATTTTTTGTGGTTTAGCCAATCCAGTGCCGCGTAGATGTAGATGAGCACGCCCTGGGCCAATCAGCCATGCTGACGATTTGGCCAGTGGGCTTGAGGTTACGATGGAGACCCCATCATCTTTCTCATTTTCTGTGTTGGAGTAGCTTTTTAATTAGGCTAGTTTCGTATTTTCTTCAAGTACTGCTACCATACTTTGAAAAAAAAAAATAAAAAATCTGTTCTAGATGTGAATAAAATACCAGGCTTGTGAGTGCATTTCATTCATTGTGAGATCTGAAGCTTGGTTGTCCCAAGCCAAGGGGGTACAACCTTATTCTGTTGTATAAGGTTAGATTTTGAGTCAGATTTTGATTTAAAAAGTATTTCATGGAGTTCATGAGAGCATTCGGCCAGATGATATTCCTAGATCCTTTGGAATTAAAACAACCCCAAAACATCACAGACCATAATTACCGGAAGGAAGTGGGCTATTTTCAGTATCGTAACTCTTGTAGATGCTTAATTCATCATGAGTCAAAAAGCTTATATTTCTGCTAATCTGACCATGAAATAGTGCTGCCGCGATTGGTTGACTAAGGCTATGTTCAGACTGCACTCCAAATCTGATTTTTAGCATATCTGATCAACATCAGATCTCTCTATCGACCGCGTTCACATTGCTTGTCATATCGGATCTCCATGTCCGCTAATCACCTGCCATATCCACGTGGGTTACTATGGTACCCTAACGCATCATGCCCACAAATAATAAACAAAACCGCAGAGGGTGGAATGTTGGTTGTTTCTCTCTCAGATGGTTAAGTGGGGCCGTAGCACACAGCTACAAGTAACAAGGAAGTATCAGAGATGGAAGAATAAAGTTACTCATCTTTATTTCAGTGCATCAATGCAGTCCAGCACAGCTGTTAGTTGCCTTTCTGATGCGTGGTTGAAAACTTTCACTGACGTTGCTTTCCACATGCGAGGTAAGCCTTGCTTTCCACACGCGAGGTAAACTCCAACTTGCGGCAAATCCATAACGCGCACTGACACGTTGTTATAGCAAACGACACTGTTTTTAAAAGGAGAATTAACATTGATCTCTCACTTCCGTCCATCTGCATTCCACGTGTTGATGTTTGTGTCACGTGACAAATGACGCAAGTGACACGGTGAAATCTTATCCCATGTGGAAAAGCTGTTCAGATCGCAGCATATCCGATGTGAATCGCAATTGACACCACATGGGTATGTAGGGCGTAACAGATTCGGAAAAATCGGAATTCAAGTGGTTTTCTGCTGTTCAGACCACCCAAAATCAATTCTAGATACAATCTGGATATGAAAAAATCGGATTTGGGATGCCAATCTGAACGAGGCCTTAATCGACGTAATCAACCATTTTTATATTTTTTGTCAGCCATACGATCGCCTTGTTATTTTTGGTCTCCAGTTTCAAATGGCTTGTCCGAGTTCAGGTAATTACGCACAACAGCGCACCCAGCTGGTCAAATTGCCTCTTTCCCTCTGCTATGACCACTAGTTAGCGAGTGGAACAAAATAATTTGGTACAGCACAGAAGCGAACAGGCACTTTACACTGAATCAATGAGACCTGACTGTTGGAAACCGAAAGTAAGACCTGAGGTCACATTAACTCAATGCAAAGTGTTTCGTGTTCACGTTAGGTCTATGCTACTCGAAATTTTTTAATTTCATGCGAAACATATTGCTGTTAGAAGGCTCGTTCAGCAGGGCTATGATTAAACTTACTCCGGTATTTTCCTTTATTTTTTTTTTTCTTTTGGTATCCCCCAGCAGAGTCAAACAAATGACAAAGTGAAGATGATATACCGTCCTCTCAGTTCCGACAGGTAGAGTCATAGGCATCCTTGTCATAGGAGAAGCCTCTTGTTGTCACTTTTGATTTTAAGCCTCACTTGTGTCAAACTGCTAAATATTAGGAAAGTAATAGGCAACATAAAACACCATACTGCTTCCCAAAATGTTTTTAGGCCAGGCTCAGAGAAAATAAAAAATAACTTTACCAATAGCAAGGATTGAAGCAACACTATCATAAATTAGCTCCCATAGACGATAGCTCCATTACCAGGCATTCTAAATGTAGACCATTGTTTAACGGTTAAACCCATGGGCTATAATATGACGTCGACGATCACATTAGTAATACAACTCATTCATGGTTCTGTGTTTTAGAGCTGATGGATGTACACACAAACTCACATGTTATTTTGTTATTTTAACAGTAATATTCGCCTCTGCCACTACTTAATTGAGCTAGCAAAGATAGCTAATCGACGTCAGATTAACGATTAGCCAAATTCTCACTCGAGATCTGTAAACAAAGGTTGCTGTGCTCTCATTGGCTCTGGCTCTGACTCTGAAATGAGAACGTAGTAGTTCCTCATGTATGAGATAAAAATATGCTTTTTCAAGCATGGTAGGTTATTTTAGACGTGTATTTGGAGGTCAAGTTTTCTTGAAAAAGAAAAGCCTATAATATGGCTCCAATAATAAAGCATGTTAAACACTTTATTAGTGAATTATTTCTGTATAGTCATTGCAAACTGACTTGAAGGGTTTTGCTTCAGAATACTTTAAAATAGCTTAGGCTCATATTCTACTATTAGTCCATAGCCTAAAAAACTGTGTGTAGGCTAGGAGACCAAAGGGGAAAGATGCAAAGATGATGCCAAATCTGAGAGGTATTTTTAAGCAGACTTCAGAGATGTGCATTTGGAGGTTGGACCTTTATAAGAGTCACTATACCTAATATAGCTCATATAATAAAGGATGTTAAAGTTAGGAACAAGACAGAACATGTAGTTATGAGTGATTGTGTATTTTCTGAAATTAGTCGTTTAGATTAGTCGACTAATCGAAAAATTAGTTAGACTAATCGTAGTCTAATAATTAGTTCTAACCAATCTAACCAGTCTTCCATTTTAGGCCTGTAATGATAACAGATTTTGCTTTCTTCATAGCCTAAAGAAGTTTATGCTTTATGCTTTAGTTGATTAATTGGCTGCCTCATTAATTAAGCCAAAGTGAAACCCTGTGAAAAGAGTATAGTAGTAAGCTGATATAATGATAATTGAAAGAATAATAAAAATGTAACATTATAAATAAATCTGTTATTTTGGGAGGAGATCATTACCATGTGGAGAAAGCCGTGTAAATTACGCTGCTTTTTGTAATCAAAACGGCATATTTAACAGCTTTTTGGCGGCCAAAAACAGCATTAAAAAATGTGTATGCATTTAAGCATTAAAAGCATTTCAAGCATTACAAACACTGTATTTGATGTTGTTTATCGTTTATTTTATGGCATATATTACGCCGTTTTCACACAATGTGGTAAATACGGCGTAAAGTGTCTGAAAAACAGCATAAATGCAAAAAATATGAATGTGAAATGTCATTTTTTACATGCTAAAAATTGCTGTAATAGTGACCTTTTTGGCAATGTAGCATTGCCACCTTCCTTGCACAGGTTAAGTGGTTCACCACGATCGTTTGGTTTTAATTCACTTGGTGGTCCCAAGGGCAACTCAAACTATATCAAACTGTCAATGAATAAAATATCAAACTCATTTCCACAGAGTTGTAGGCTACAAGTTGGCAGACTGCTCTTGGCACTGTGAGTAGCTTACAACTGAGCAAAGTTCTCCTCCTCTTTAATTTCTATGCACACCTGTCAAATATTTTGCGTTTTGCTCCTCGAATATTCTAGTAATTGCTTGTAACACTGGCCTAGCAGGATCACCCTCCTCAGGCATGTTTCTTCATGTCTCTGCTGAAGTGAAATGCACTATCGATTTGATTGGCTTTTGACGTCACCTGAACGCAATATGCAGTCTTCAGTATTACAGCCTCTGTGTTTTTTATGTTCGTGGGAGTTCGAATTCGAAATCCGAGAACCAACTAATTTTATTGGTGTGGACTAAATGACAAAAAAAGCTTTTTACTGGTCTGGTCTGGTCTGGCCTGTTTTCTCCAGGTACATTTCTTTATGTTGAAGGTCATTGTTAGACTAACATCAATTCTGAAAAGATACATTTTTTGTTCCATTTTATAGTCATCTTTATCAGGGGTGCCAATTATCATGGAGGGCGCTGTATCTATTCAAAACTATCTATAAAAATTATTTGGAAGGTTATTATTAAGTTATAATGTATGTTAATAATGTTTTAAACATCTGGTTTACATTTTGAGACAGTTGGAGTGAAGAAACATCCAGAAAATGATGGTAAAAACGGTGCAGCAGTCATTTGTTTTGTTTTGTCACATTTAGACCATTTTGTGTGTGTGTGTGTGTTTCTATGGCGATTTTAAATTCACATCTAACATTGTTTTTGTAGGCTGCAGTCCTGTAATCTGAAAGAGAAGAACTGTACCTCTCTGGCCTTTGCTCTACACACGTCTAGTCTCAGAGTCCTGGACCTAGGTATCAATGACCTGCAAGACTCAGGAGTGAACATGTTATGTTCTGGTCTTCGTCATGCAAACTGCAGACTGGAAGAGCTAATGTAAGACTCAATTCATATTCTGAGCTTATATATAATTTTTCAAGTTTGGTAACATTTTACATTACAGTGCTACATTACAACTATTTCTTGAGTCCATAACAAAATGTTTATAATAAGGAATTGCTTTCTTATTATGAGATTTGGTGCAAGACCATGCCAAATCAAACACAAATCATGACAATTCAACAGCTATCCGATGAAACTTGCGTAGATCCAAAACGACTACTTTTCAGGAAATAAAAAAACGCTGTAATATCAAAGCAGTTGAACGTAGCTTTGTCATACTCGGTTTGGCATTTTTAAATACACTCATATTATTGCCAGTGTGTGGATATAATTTACATTTCACCAAAAACGAGTTAAAATGGACTTACGTGAATATTTTACACTAACGGCAAAGATTCCAGGGGTGACGGTGGTTGATACGTGTTCTTCCGATCATTAATTCCAATGGCCACGCTGCGATTCATTGACAGATAAAGGCTAAATACGCACGGTACAAAACGTCACTTGAAAACTATAATTTAAAGGAATACCTCGCCGATTTGCATTAAGCTTTATGTAATTAGCAACCAGTTAGTATATTTAAATGGTAAAGGTTTCAGCACTAACTTTCACCCCTGAGAGCTAAAACATTATTTTTCTTGCCAGATTGAGAGTACCCAGTAAGTGATGCAAAAATGGTCATATTGCATAATTGGGTAAAAAGGGTGTGACTAGTGAAAAACTACAACAGTTTTGCATGTTTTCATCCCACCCATGTAGGGTGGGTGGGGACATAGCTAATTTTGTACCTATTCGGGTATTTCCCAGAATGCCACAGCTCCAGTCTGCACTTATTTGATTGCATATTAATCTTCACTGAAGTGTAATCTTTAAAATAACAATAAATAATTGAATGATTTAAAAGGTTATACATAGAGCCATCATTGTATTTACATTTGTAAATGTATGTCTATTCTTTCACAAACCATCAATCAGACGACTGCAGTCACAACATAGCCTTGGTTAGGAAGGAAGAGGAAAAAGTTGCTCTGAAATGGTGTAGCCATTAATTTGTCTGAAAGGTATTGTGAAAATAAGTGAATCTTTCAAAAGGTTTTGACAGCCCATTGAATTACATGCTATTGGCATGGATTAAAGTTCTCCGTTGGTATGACTGATTTCCGTCAATTGCATCTAATCATAAAATTTATTAGGCAACGTGATTTATTAATGATGAAATGAAATGAACAAAGAGGGGAATAATCCAATGGAATGAACTGTTGCCTTTATTTCTGCAAATAACTGACATAAAAACGTCATGATGCCCCTTTCAATAAAGACAAATTTAGTTTGCTAAATTTAAAAGAAATTGTTATCTCTTGGAAAGTAGGCAGTGTTTGCGTGAGCGCAGAGCAGATGCATTTTCGCTTTACCGTTATTATGAGCCAGCGCAGCATGGGTTTCTCAGGTGAGCAAGATGAATAGAGTGCTTAATTTATTCAGGGAAATTAAGTTATTTGTAGTCTGTTTCCAACCCCAGCTATATTACCACGACGGTAACAGCAAATTTATAGAAGCCTAATGACACTCGATCCATTTAATGAAGAATAGTTATCACCACAGTAAACGTGCATGATTTCAGTTTTGAACAGGGTTCCTGCGCAGTCTTAAAAAGTCTTAAAACAAAGCATTGAATTTATGAATTTGAATATTATACCTTAAAAAGACTTGAATTTCGATATCTTGGTCTTAAAATTTATGCAGGAGGTTTATACTTCTCCCTATTGCATTCTCTTTGAAAGTTTTGTCAACTATTATTTTACCTATGTAGCCTAAATAGCAGGCGGAACCAAAATTCAGCACGTAGCGCAGCTTCGGGTCCAAACACGTCTTTTGACAGCACCAAAACAAACACAAGCAAGCGTGAGCGTCACAAGTATGGGTCGAGAGACTTGCAGCAGGATGATATGTGACTGGTAACTCCACACTTTAATTTCAAAACTCAAAATTGTAGTGGACCTTTTAAATGTTATGAATAGGCAGGCTGTGGCCAACATTAATAGACCGGTCTATGTCTGTATGACCTGTTGAATAAGCAAGCATCTCTCCTCTGCAGACTGTAATAAAAATAGGCTATTTTTTTCACAAAAAGCATGAGGATTTGAGTCGGAGTAGCTTTCTTTGCATTATTCATAGACCCAAGCATTTTAACGATCTCATGGCGCATTGTAGACTTATGCGATTTTCCGACACTTGGGAAACAACGCATAACGTCCTAAAAATTATTCCTCAGCGTCTAAAGCAGGGGTCGGCAACCCGCGTCTCTTGAGCCGCACGCGGCTCTTTAGCACCCCCTAATGGCTCAATGGAGGTTTTGCAAAAATGTGTGAAAATGGAAAAATAACTTTTTTTTTTTTATTTTTTTTTTAAATATGGTTTCTTAGGGGGTAAACATGACACAAACATTCTTATGTTGTAAAAATGTATGTAGTTGTAAATATATTTCATTTTATTTGATATTTAAGAAATTTGCGCTTCAAATGCTGGAAGCCGTTTTTATCATTCGAGCGCAAGCTGACAGTCAGGGATAGAGCGAGGCACACTCTCCCACTTCTCATCCCTGAGAGAGTTCAAAGACGCCCATCACGATCACACACTCAACAGTGATTATTTGCAAGGTGCAAGGTCCGATGATGTAGCCTACGTGTCTGTAGCTGAGGGGGGAAGAGAAGGATGCTTCTGCATTTGACAGTTGCACAGACTTCGTGGCATTTGCGAACTTATGAGATGAGGATAATGCACAGAAAATCAAAGTTTATCGGTCTTATTTTCGACTGACTGATGAATTTTTAAGCCAGCTGCTTTATTGCATGGTGTTGCTTCAGGGTAACATACCCATTTTCCCTCAGTTTCTCTGGCACTAAAAGTCATTCACCAATAAAAATAGCTTATTTTAATCAGGAGGAAGTATTTTAAGCCAATAGCCTACTTGTATTTGATCACATGACTTGTCCCATTCCTTTTTCAATTTTCTTTTCTCACCTGCACTCTCAAATGGAAGCCATGCTTTTTCCGCCCTCCAAAACTATGAAAAAGTGTCATTATCCTGAGGATTTCCATGAACTAAAAAATATTTTCACATTTTTGGGTAAGTTCTGATTTCATTTTCCTCTGTTGGTTATGATTATATTGAATATTTATTTTGTAAAGGGCTAAAATAGCTATGTTGCCTCAAAGCAACAGTATGCAACAGTGGAACGATTTTTCTGTGCTCTTATGCTTTTTACCAATGCAATATTACACACAGATGACAGGATATATTATAGTATCTGTCAATATATGCCAATGTTATTTCATTTTAAAATAAGTAAGTAACATTATTAATGTTTTTTTCAGTTTATTCATTGGTAGTTTAAGCATAGCCTAGAATTAGTAGCCTTGTCAGCTCAAATGTATGTGCGTAAGTCTCTCTCTTTGTGTGTGTGTGTGCGCGTGTATGTCTCTCTCTTTGTGTATATGTGTATGTTTCAATGTTTAACATGCCAATTTGTCCTGAAACATTGAAAAATAACATAATTATCCTTTTCAGTGCAGGTGGGGATGGCATCTTTGAACATCCAGGCCTGAAAAGAAGATGAGGCCCAGTTGCACCTGTACCTTCATCCCTTTTACAATTGCCTAAAGATGAATTGGACTCGTTTCTATAATATCTGTGTTAATACTGAATCATCTACAAGTGTTGTTTGTTGTTTAGTAGTTTGAGAAAATGTTTTAAACAATAATAATTAGCTTTTATCCTGTGTGTGATTTCCTAACATAAAGAATGAATGAGAATGAATGAATAAAAATGGCTATCCTTTGTTGCGCATTGTTGCTTATAGGTAACAAACCTCAACTAAATAGATAACTGTCAGTAACTGTATTACTTTTTTAGTATAAATGATGTTTAAAATGAATTTGGTGATGGAAATCTTTCAGAAAATGTGTTTTGTTATGAAATAAAGAAATAAATTTTAAATACACTGCACTTTTTGTAGCATGTTGTTGCGCCAAAGTAACATACCTAAATCTACCCCATAATATCAATTTTTTTGCAAATTATGTTTGGTATTGTTCAATGTGCTCTATGAAAGGTATTAAAATGTGTTCAAACATTTTTTTTCTATATTATTTCATATATCATGCAATAGAGGGTTAATCGCAAACTGTGTTACTCCTTTGCAATAGTAATTTATTTAATCTCTGACGATGAGTAAGGGAGAGAATTAAAAGATTGTTTTATTTATTTTTCTCATTTGCACTGACTTAGGCTACTTAACTGGGCATTTGACTTACCGTTTTATTTTTACAATTGCAAGCTGCCTTTTAACAACAGGCTGCTATTTTTTGCGCTCTGTTGATTGTTATTGAACAGTAAGTTCTATTGTTATTGACGTTGAAGAGAACATTTAATTTCCACACGGGCTGAAAATAGCATGAGGCTATGCACTTTTTTGTTCTTGAGACCTAAAACCAGTGCAACAAAAACCAAAACACTATAATATTGTAATGGGAGTTAGGCTAAACTTGAAGCAGCAATAGGCCTATCGTACATCAGTAGCAGTGGCGGCTGCTGGTTTTTCAGATAGGGGAAGCTCAGATTGCGCGGTCGGTGTTTTTTTATTTATTTATTTTTTCCATTTAAACTATTTAATTCTGTTTTTATTGTCATGGGCTGTCACATATGTCAGGTTTGTTTGTTCTATTGAAATATGCATAATTTAATTGTAATAATGGAGATCCAGTTGCATTTGAATGACAACATAGGCTACACTATATTGGCTTAAACTATTTAAATTATTCAGATGCAAAACCCTCCCAAGTCAATTTGCAATGAATTTACAGAAATAATTCCCTAATAACTCCTTTAAACATGCTTTATTATTGGAGCCATATTATAGGGTTCTCTTTTTCAAGAGGTTAATGTCTGACCTCAAAACACACATCTCTAAAGTACCATGACTGAAAATATACATCCACTTCTGTTTTGGTTCCCTTCTCTTGTCTCGTTCATGATGAGCTGCTAGTTCTCGTTTCAGAGCTGGCCAATGAGAACGTAGTAACCATAGCAACATTTGTTTACAGATCTCTTGCCTGAATATTTGGTTAATCAGACGAAGATTAGCTATCTTTGCTAGTGCTATTAAGTAGTGACAGAGGCAACAATCACTGATGAAAATCAAAAGTCATTAATCAATGAACCAAATAATAGAGAATAAAATCATGGGCATGGGCAAAGTATTATTAATAACGATAACACAGACAGAGAGAGTAAATTTGTTGTTGGTACAGGTTCAACATTGCTTAGCTTGTCTATTAACCGGTAGCCTTCTAAACAGGAACAGTGTGAGAGAGGTCCGTGACCGAGGTTGTGAACTTGAATTATACTTCGGTCACGGACCGAGAGAGACAGAATGCCAATCAAAGAGGTCCAAGTATCTTGTCAAATCATGAAATGGAAGCTCGTTGTCCGAGCCCGCCCTCTCCCATTGACTCCAAGTGAAACATAGCTTCCCTGGAAATGACGTTTTTTTCGTATTTTTGCCGAATTAGCCAATAAACGCGAGTTTCACTTCAAATTGAGTTTCTATGGGGGTCTATGGGGAGATGACAACAGCGCGTCAATGGGATCTCTATGGCGAAACTTACGTGAGTTTAGAGACCCGAAATTACATTTCTGAACAACGAAATCGAAACAGTTTGAAACGGTGTTGATATTAATAGACAATACAAGTGACTGACACGCGTTTAGCATGTTTTATTAATAGTTTATGTGCGATCTTTTTGGAGAAATTTTAGGGGAAGCTGAGGTTCCCTTGCTGTCTTATGATAGCCGCCTCTGATCAGTAGTCACGTGGTGCGTAATTCTCTCAAGGATGCGCTGCTGGGAAAATAAACATTTAATCATGAATGTTCATTTTGTATTTGTAGCCTACTTAGTAATTTTAATAGTAGACATACGTACAGCTTATGTATTGACAGTCTATGTTGCCTTTTATAAGGCTTTTAGACTTTTGCGGCTCCAGACAGGTATGTTTTTTTGTTTTTTTGGGCCAATATGGCTCTTTGAACATTTTGGGTTGCCGACCCCTCGTCTAAAGTGTGTAAACCCGTTAAGTCTTGCCTGAAAGGTCATGCGCGATTCCTGATTGAATCGTGAACAAAGATGCATCTCAGGGAAAAACTACTAGAAAGGCAACCTCACAAACTGACGTTTAGAGAAAGTCATAACCTGCGCAAGTAGTATGGCCCGTGCACCGAAGTCCATGTACGATGCATCTGTAGGGATGAAACTTTGATGTTTCCTGAAGGATTTCTATCTTAGGCTACTTTTTAAAAATTATATTTTCAATATTCATATCTATTCATAGAGCTATTTTTATACGCCTACCACCAGTCAGCACAGCCCTAGTCTGTTAAACACAGTAGGCTGGCCAGACAAAATTTTGTACTATCAAATAGTTTGTTCTTTCAATGTTTTGTGTAGTGGAGTTGATAGGCTATTGTTTTTTGATGGGTGTTTTAGTAGACTACAGCCCTTGCTGTATTTGACAGTAGCCTGGGCTGATGGTACTTGACTGATAGGCTAGAGGCTTGGTTTGCCTATGCCTCACCATCATCCGTAAACCTGTGGAAGAAGTGTAGGCCTATATCATAATGTGTTAAATTGAGTAGGCCTATTGAGAGGGATTGCTATGGTGTTTGCCTACTCTTCAGTTTTGTGAAGCATCAAAGTACTCAAATGTTCTTTAGTAGTGGCTTTCCATGGTGGAGGTACATGCTTCTCTCCCCCCACTGGAAATCCATGAAAACAATCATGCTAGTTACAAAGCAAAAATGTGATTGCGATGTAAAGGCAAAGCCTGTGCGCTGGCTGTTACTACATACTGCCATTTCTCTGATCACCTTTTTCACCCCTGACCTTGTTACCATGGGCATGAGGATTTTAGAGTCTCATGGCAAGTTGTCCAAGCACATCAATTCTATCAAAGGGAAGGACCAAATCCCTTCCATCACCAGAGTGTTTCAACCAAGTACTACAGGCCCTGCAGCTACGACCACAACTAGCGTGAAACAGCGCACAACTTTTGAGTTTTTCTTTGCCGTAGGTCTGTGAAATAGGTCGCGCAATAGGTCTTAAGTTTTTACATAAATGGTCTTAAAAAGTCTTGAATTTGACTTGAAGAAACCTGTAGGAACCCTGTTTGAAGTCATATCGGACCCATGCCTATCCTTTCTACGATTTAAGCAAAATATGTAGGCTAAACTATTTAAAAACGTCTACTCAAAGACTGAAAATTTAAATATGAGGCGACAATGCCTCTTTCAGTTTGTAGTTGATCATGACTGATCAGCCCACTACAAAAAAAATCTGCATCATTGGAGTAATGAAAGAGCTGCGTGATGTTAGGCTACTTCAGTTTGTGGTGATGTCGGTGAATCGAAATTGAGCCAAGCTGTCCATACGGACGTAAATAACAGAACATCTCTTGTGAGGGAACATTTGATATTTCACTTTACTTGTCAATGCTCCACCTACGCAGAGAACATTGCATGTTTAGCCTTGTGAGAAGCGCTACTGTAGTTCAGCAGAGCCTAACTTGCAGACCCTCTCCCGATGTTGCTTTGTTATAACATTTTCAATAGCTAAAACTACGATCAAACTCTTGATTTGTCTAGTAAAATTCCATGAATGAAATTTATCTTCACAAAGGCTATTTGTCCTTGGTTTTATAATAGGCCTAAGTCTATTGCCTATAGATATTGTAGGTTTTACCATTTGTCTGGTTATGTAGGCTATTTGTTATAACCTCATGACACATGACAATGAAACTACTGGCTAACTTATTTCATTTACAGGCCAGCATTATTGCACTAGGCCTGTAATTCCAAACATATAAAGCCTCCAACTCCAATTTCTCCCCCACAAAATAATTCCCTCTCCACATTGAAACTTTTTCTCACACCACTGTGTTAAAAATACATAATGCAAGCAGTATTACATCGGACACCATCAAAATGTGATTGTATAGATTGTCCTAGGAAAAATAAGATGTGTTATGCCCCCCTCCTCCTCCAATTTTATTTTTTTTTGCTTTAATCCATGTATTGGGGCCACATCCACATGACTATAATGCGGCCTTTTCCTCCCACAGAGGTAAATTATACATTGTGTACAGTTCCCATGTGTGGTGTAAGTTTGGAATTCATGTAAATGTAAGACTAGACTACCCACTTGCATTTCCTCAGACCGACTCATAAAAGTGCTCTGGTGATGGCATGCCATTTCATGAACCCGACACACATTTATTTGTCTAATTAGCAATTTCACACACCTGACACTCTGGAACTGAAGATGGGCCTGGGATTGACAAGGGGAGGGGGAGTGTGGAGTGCATTCTGGGAGTTGTAGGCTTTCAGTCACATCTGGCAAAAAGTAATTTTCTGCCTTTTCTTCGTGAAAGTGGCTCTAACTTCAGTATTTATTTCTCAGATGATGTACATTTATGATCAAGATTCAAAACACATTCATGTTCTGATTGGTGACGTATTCCTTTAACTTGATGTAATGAGCTATGATGCGGTTTGGCAACTACCAATCAGAATATTCAGGGTTGCCAACTTTTCAAAATTGCTTGGAGTGAGACATGGCTCAAAAAAAAAAAAAAAAAAAAAATCAGCTTCATGACTTTCAAGTGTTGTTAGTATTGTGAACAATACATGTAACACAACAACAGTGAAGGCAGCACTTGTCAATCAATGAAAAATATGAATATTTGTAAAGAAAAGTAGTAGGGGGGTTTGGGTGTTCGCCCCTAAGAAATTTGTGAAAAATTAGTTGCCATTTCCTGCAATCTGGTGCATTTTAACATGTTGCTAGATAACTACTCATAGCAATTAATTAAATGGATTACCTACTGCATTGCACATTATTTAAATTCTCCATGAAGTCATACTGACACTAGCAGCCTTGGCTAAGTGTATCATTGTAGTTGGTAGTCAGTCCTTGTAATATTTACCATTGAACCAAAATGTATTTAATTTCAACCTTAATGGGATTTACTGTTGAATCTTCAGTTTGATGTGATGCACATAGATTTATCATCCGTTTTGTGGTGGCGCTATCCGTTTCCAGGCACTATTTCCACGCAAAGACTGTGCTGGCCAACACAGTCTTATTTACAAAGAGTACGCACCTGGCTGAAATTGCTAATTTTCTGAAATCGGGCAAGCTGCAGGAGGGAGGGAGTGGGATGGTATGCACAAACTGCACCTAATTACGTATTCCGTGGTATTTACAAAGACTGCCCGTAAGAGCACCCCTGTATTTTGCGTGGGGAAAATACCGTCTCTTCAAAGCAGGTCTAAACCAAGCGCAAATCTTTTTGTGTGAAAATTTACTTTGTTTAATGGCAGCAGTGATCTAGACAAGATGAAGACAGATACATTGGGAGCACATGTTTGCCTCAAAAATTACTCCTTAATTACGCCAAGCAGAAATTATCCGACGATACAAATGTTCCAGTCCATGTTCCCATGTGTGGTATGAGTTTGTTCCATGTTCCAGTCTAACTCGTTAATTTAAGCATCTGCCATTTATTTCAACATGGCGGCAGCAGCTGTGAGTGGTTCAGCAGGCTCCACTCATGAGCAAAAAAGTTCCAACATCGCCATTTTTAATAGCCTCTACATCTTTTTAAATATTATTTTTTGGATGTTTAGCAAGCCATTGTGTTGGCTCACTAAACGACGCGGTAAAGTCAAAGATAAACCTGTACAAGGCAACATTGGCCTCTACCTGCTTACCGGCGTTTTCCTACTGGGCTCACTGACGCCCGCTTTTTTAATCCACAACGCACCGGAGTCTATTGCAACTCTTATAATTTCACCGCAGACCCATTGGGCATTTTGACAGGAAAACCAAATCCGAAATGATTCAGTTGTGGTTTTGTCACAGTCCTTGGACTAATCAAGAATAGTCGGGCTCAGGCCTTCACGCCAGCACGCAAAATCACCACCAAGCGCAAGAGTAACCTGTCGTCAGCTAAATTGCTACTATTGTTACTGTTATTGTCGGTAGATGTACATCTAAATCCCGGACCTCTTGACCACTCAGAGGGTAACTCCACAGCGCAAAATACCACCTTGCTGATGGCAGAACCACCTGCCGCAATCTCACCAATCAGACCCGTTCCGATATCCACATTTCCCACGCAACTCACCCTGACTTTGAAGCCAGTGGAGCAACCGAGCCTGGTCTCGGAGGGGAGCGCGGAACTGTATCCAAAACTTTCAGTCGCCTCGGCTGAAGTGGTGGCAGAACATCTCTACACTGCTGTTGCTGACACTGCAGTCGGCTCTGCGACGCACACAGACTCAGGCCTACATAACATCATCCCAGCAATGGATTACCATCCTCACGATGAACTGACTAACAGTTGACGGATGTCAACAAAGACGGTGTCACGTGAGTGCCAAAAGCCATTCAAGAAATCGCGCAAATCTGAAACAGAAACAATCTTGACTTTTTCAAACTGTGCATCATGCCCAAATCATCTGGAATTCTGACACAAAACCCAATGGTATATTGGGAGGGCATATAAATGTCGGAAGCATACTTCCAAAAATAGATCAGATCAGGGCCGGCCCGAGGCATACGCGAGTTATGCCGTCGCTTAGGGCCCCGACAGCTCGAGGGGGCCCCCCCACGAGCGCTCGAGACATTACGATTAAAAATTACTTTATTTTTGAGGATAAACATTATCTTAACATCCTTGTGCTACCTACCCATTAATATTACCATCTTTCCACTACCGAATCCATTCTACTTATATCACTTACTATCACTCTTTATCTCAGTCATGGTTTGGCTTACACACCTCTGACTTCTCCCAACAATCTAGCGAAGTTGATGTAGCATTTGTATTTTTATTTCATTCTTGTTATTCTGGCATCATAAAACGTTTATGTTTACCACAGAAAAACTATAACAACAACCTGCAATATGATTAGAACAAAGCCTCCTGGGAATGGTAAAGCACAGCCATAGCGCATTTTCTAATCCACCGCGGAAGAATCCATTCTACTTGTTTGAATAGAGTAGCTACACATAGCGCTGAAAATCGACTCCGCGTTCACCAACATCTCACCGCATGCAATCGTCAGTCCATTCCACGTGATCGCAGGTAAAATGCATACCGCTGAAAGTCCACACTCCATGTTTTGCATTTGGAACAAAGTAAGTCAGTAAGTTAAATGAATCCTTTGAGCAGGAAAGGAACAGATTCCCGAGGAGGCAATATAACGTCAGCTCTGTTAATTGCCACCTCACAACGTAGCTTTGCCTGAAACCTTATTCTTTTGTTGTACTAAACTAAACATTCTAAACATTCAAGTAGGCTATAGGCTTAGGTTAAGGATAGCCTATTTTTGGTTGATGAATATTTGCTGCCTGCACAGACATTGAACATGAGGAAGTTCTTCTATAGGCAAAATCCTAGTCAGTCTTAGGAGATGTATCAAGCTATCTTAATGTAGGACTATCTAATCATTTAATTCAAACCTAGCTCTTTATTGTCAAGAATGGCAAGAATCACTCTTCTCTGATGATATAGACCAATTTACCGTGACGTCACACGCTCTTCCGGGTGGCAAAAGGCAAAACTTGTCAACGAAACACTAGTCAAAAGCATGTATCCTATTTCACCAAATATGCATTTTCTGGTTACAAAACCTGGATCTTTCATATTCAACAGTCATTTCTATCGCATTTATCGTATCCTTTTTACAAAACAAAAATACCGAACTTATTAATTTGTGAACAACTTTACCGGTAGATCCCTTCCTAACCTGGCCGTGTGGCAAGCATGGTAGACCGGCGCCGGTCTGTTTGCTACCTCGGTAGTAACGTTACTTGGATGTCAACGGGTATGGAGTATGGATACATATCACAACGGTATTTTCTGGTCACAAAACCTACGTTCAGAATGAACGGTCATCATTTCTTCTCTCTTTTTAACAAAATAAAGTCATAAACCCCAGACTTATTGATTTCAGGCAAGTATTCCCTGCTTGGTCTGTTAAGCTAATCTAGCATTGTAGCTAGCAAGCTAAACCCATTGACGTCCCTGTTTATAACGGTTAGCCTAATTCGGTTGCTAAGTGGGTAACAGGTGTAGAGATCGTATTAACACAACAAGTTTATTTTCTGGTTATAAAACCTATGTCTTTAGATTTAACAGTGAGTAGTTATTATCTCGTTTTGCAAAATAATAATTCATAAAGGCGAATTTATTAATGTAAGACCGGTTTTCCCCGTTGAATGTATTCACGTCAATGGGGTACCAGTTGCTTTCTGCCACCCGGAAGTATCTCAGTAACCCTTGTTTACAAACATTCTGAAAAGGCCAATAGGTTAGGCCTATTATTGATGCTTGAAATAGCAAACATAGTGAGTGAATCAGGGCTATATCTGTTAACATAAGCTGCTTATTGTATAGAGTAGCCTACCAATGTCTGTGATATCAGCAATAATGTTCACATAAAATGTATTGTGAGTGTTGTATAAAACCATAGCATCCTAAACTTTTGTTGTCTAATATTTTTCAGTATTTTCAAAAAAAATGGTGTAAAATTTAGATGATGACAAGAACACTGGGTGAATTTAAACAATTAATGAAACAAGCAATATGTTGTCGTTGATAGGGAGAAAAAGCAATAGTTAATCCATCTCAATATCTCTTGAGAGTGAGTCAGAAGCAGGGTCTTTATGATGAACTGAACAGTCTGCTTTTAAGTGTTGATAATTCTTGTGAATTTTAAAATTTAAAAAAGATTTTTAAAATCTTGTGTTTTTTAACATTAATTGGTTAGATAAAAAGTGCAAAATAAAACTGAAGACAATGATGGACAAATTCAGATATAAACAACTGATTGACAAACCAACACGAGTTACAAGAAAGAGTGAAACCCTTATAGATCTCATATTCACAAATAGGCTAGAGAGAGTAACAAAAGCATACAACCTCATCACTGGCCTCTCAGATCATAACATGACACTGATTATAAGGAAACTAACAAAAAAAAGTTTAATATATCATCACAAAACAGAAAATCAAATTCAAACAACTGGAATTCCCAAGTCAAAAATGGCTGACCTTGAAAGTGACCTGAAGGAAGCTAACTGGGAAGGTGCAACCAAGGAGTTAGATATTGACCATAGTGCGAACATATTTGCTTCTATCCTTCAGGAGCTAATTAGCAAGCAAACAAAAACCTGGAAAAGTAAACTTAAGGCGAGACACTACAGGTGAATAGGGTAAAAATTTTAACTTATAGATATCACCATGAAACTTTACCAGTTGATTACTCACATAAATAGGAGAAAAAAATGTATTGGAAGTTTTTTGAAAATTTATGTTTAAATATGCTAATGAGGCTAACGCTCATTAAATATGCGCTAATTTGCATATTTTTCAACGCACGAAAACTCAAAATTGGAAAAAGCCAGGTTCAAAATGATTTTTTAATCTTGTTAATATATTAAATTGGAAAAAAATTACAGAGGGGATTAGGGATATCTCACTTAGTTTTCCAGTAAATCAAAAAATACTGCCGAAGGCCATAAAAATGGATTTTCGCCCTATTTTTAGACATAAAATGTCATATAATTCAAGCTTAGAAAAATATATCAACAAATCCTTCTGTAAAAATCTTCAAAATATAGTTGGGAATAAGACTGGAAAGTTTGGATTATGTAGGTGGTACACAAGTGGAGTTTTCGTGCTTTGAGTGTGTGAAAAAACTCATTTTGAGAAAACGGCCTTTAAAGATTTGTATGGCTAAATTCCACATATTTCCTCTAAAAGCCAAAACTTTCACATAAAAATGTCTTCAAATCATATTGAGATTTATGTGTCTCACAGTATAACATCTCAAACACATATAAATTGATTAGAAAACATCATATAAACATGGCCTTCTACTGAAGATCATCACTTGAATATCACAAACTGGCATCGGAACTGCCAGAATACAACCTATGCACAGCCGCCTAGTTCCCCCAGGTTAATTCACAGTCTACATGTACAACTATATGGACTATGTGTCTTTTGACCATTTTGTCTGGACTGACACTATTACACCTCAGTTTCACATTGGTAGACAGGACAATATTAGCTGATATTAGATGAGAGCATCATCATTCTTGCTTTCATGCTCTGAAACCACAACTTTTCCATAACCACCAGCATGGCAGAGACATAGGTACTGTATTAAAAATACAAATAGCTATACTGGTTGCTGTTTCAACCCTGCTTTCCCCCTGTTTTGCACAGCATAGGCTAACTGTCAGCTTTATGACCTTAGCCCCCTAAGAAACACTCAATAGGCCTATACCTACCATGCGGCTGTGAGCATGACTAATTCATGATGAGCACGCAAGTTTCACTATTTCATGACCAGGGTAGGCTATGTGTTGAGAGCAACCATCTCCTTGAAAACATGATTTTGTCATGTGATTAGAACTGACTAGGCCTAACCTGCTTATTTCCTGTGCATGTACAGTACATCCATAGGGTACCTGTGTGTGTGTGTGTGTGTGTGTGTGTGTGTGTGTGTGTGTGTGTGTTCAATATCGTATATAATGTAATATTATATACCATATCTAATATCATATTATATGTAAACCTGTACCTGTGTGTCCTTACTAGCTATATGTTACTGTATGGAATATTTTATCTCAAGATAGAAACCATTTTAAATTTCCTGAGAAGAGAGGCCCACTATTTGTAGGCTATGGTGCATTCATTTTCTCATCTAGTTAGTTCAGCACCAGCCCCCAATGCATCAATATCGGCTAAAGTAAAACCAGAGCAAACTAAATCAAACAGGTGCACATCCCCAGCTTCATAAAATAGGCTACTGACCCAATGTCTGATGTATAAGACTTAGGATCAGCTGGTTCATTTGGGAATAAGAGGCACAACTCTTTGTGAACCTCTAAATGTAGCCTATATAATAGCCAATTTAATAGTTTCGTATGAGTCATTTATTATCACAGAATTACCATGCCCATTGCTCTCTTGGCATGTGTCTGATCAAGTTGAAAATGAACACGTGGAGTTTTTTTTGTCGTTGTTATTGTTTGGCAAGGGCAAATGACCTCGCGTGCGTGTGTCTAACGTTACCACTTGGAGACGTCAATATGTACACTTCTGCAGTACTTGACACCCTCTCACACACTGCCCTTGATGTGCAAACGGGAATAACACCCCTTATTCTTTGCATCGATGTTAAATTGCAGGTTATATCAAGCACATTTTGGCCAAAAAGTCTGCTGACAACTTCATTCAATTGTATAAACAAACAGGCTACTGTTTCACGATAGTCACTCAATTTTGGCTGCATGAACTCTAGGGTTTCTTTATGGTGTCGTACGTAATGATATACTGTTCAAATGCATTTCATGAACAATTTTATTGATTTAATGTGCTTTAGATGTTCTTACCAGAGTCAACTTTAGTGTCTAGAAGTTTTAAATCCTTGCGCTTCTGCGAGGAGATTGGCGATAGGCACTGCCACTGAGCTAACTAGGAAGCGTCAGAGCATCCCACGTGACGGGTTCTAACCAATCGCGTGGTCGGATTTCGAGCTCAGCCAATGAGAGTCAGTTTTTGACCTATGCAAATTCACGATTGGTGGTTTATACAGCGGAAATATCCATATTTGGAGTACACAACGTCAATCCTGGGAACTAGACCTTTCCAACGAGCCACGGCATGCAATATAAATGACAGAACTCGCGATGTGAAACTAAGCGTAAGAATGCTAACTTTTAGTGAATCTCCGGTAAAATTTACATGCGCAAGTCAACAAAATGTAATGAAATAAACACCTAAATGTGTAATTTGAACAATTTTTGTGCAACTAAGTGAAAGATTATATGTTTAGGATGTAAACTATCACAAAATCTCAAATTTGACCAGGTCATGAAAAATCGATGTTTTCACCTGCCGTGTCTCGCCTTAAGAAAAAGTCTCTTCCCTGGTTTAATAGTGACATCTTTCAGCTCAGTAAAGAGCGAGATCTTGCTCTTAAAAGATCTTTAAAGACGAAAACCAATACTGACCATCTTATTTACACTGCTTTAAGGAACAAAGTTGTGTCTGAGCTACGGAAAGCAAAGACTACCTACTTTCAGAAACTCATTGAAGAAGCCAACGGGAATAGTTCCAAATTATGGCAACACATAAATAGACTAACCAACTGAAGTAAACAGAAACACTCAAAAATAAATAGCCTTAAAATAGGTGACAAATCCACTGATAGTAAGTAGTCAATTGCCAATGGCTTTAACAATTTCTTTATTGAGTCAGTGACAGAACTGGCTAGTTATTTCAAATCCATGGAGCTACATCCTGATGGACTTCATGAAGACACAAATTCCTTCTTCTTAAAAGAAGTTTCCCATGACAAAGTCAAAAAAAGTTATTGCAAATTTGAGCAACTCCATGACAAAGGACAATTATAGCCTAAACACTGCCTTCATCAAGAAACATCACAGTTGCTTGTTGGAACCAATCACTTACTTAGTTAATCTATCAATCCAAACAAATAGGTTCCCAGAGAGAAAACAGCAATAATATCTCCAGTCTTCAAATCAGGAGATAAGGATGTAGCAAGTAACTACAGGCCTATTGCCATCTTCCCGGGAGTCTCAAAGGTTTTAGAGAAGATTGTAGCGGAACAACTAATGGAGCATTTAGAGTCAAACCAACTGCTTTATCCACAACAGTTTGGTTTTAGACAAAAGTGTTCTACAGAATTAGCAAATTGTTATTTGATTGAGAAGATCAAAGCCTCTCTGGACAAAGGACATGTTGTAGGGGCAGTGTTCTTGGACTTAAAAAAGGCCTTTGATACGGTGAATCACAGTGTCCTACTAAACAAGTTAGCACTGAAATGGTTTAAATCATATCTGGAAGGGAGGCAGCAGTGTGTCAGGGTTAATGGGGTTAAATCCGATGCACGTCCAAATCGCATGGGTGTACCACAAGGGTCTGTACTTGGCCCGTTGCTATTCTCAATGCATATAAATTACTTACCAAGCTGCTGTCCAGGTGTCAATTGTCAGATGTATGCTGATGACACCATTATTTATGTGTCCACTAAAACACCTACACCTACATCTGACGCATGCATTACTAAATGTCTCTAAATGGCTTGAAACATCTCATTTGACTCTTAATGTTAAAAAAAACTGTGTCCATATGCTTCTCCATACATAACAGGCCTGATCATGACACTTTTGTGGTCAAAATCAAAGAAGATATCACTGAAGTAGTAACTAAAGTGAAGTACTTAGGCATTATCCTGGATAGACACCTAAAATTTGAAAGTCAGGTTAAGTACATCTGTAACAAGGTCAGACCAAACCTTAATTGTTTTCATTTTATTAGGAGGAATTTGTCACACCAAGCTGCAAAGCTATACATGCATGCTATGATTTTGTATCATCTCTCATACTGTATTACATCATGGTCACAGGCTTCCCCAACCACAATAAAACCTATAGTCTTGATATACAAGCAAGCAATAAAAATCTTAGACCAGAAACCAATGAAATGGCATCACTGTCACATTTTAAGAAAATATAACCTTCTCACCTTTGAAAATTTTATAAATTTCAGCAATCTTACTTTCTTTTTTAAATGTCTACACAATCATGTGTCTAGCCTGTTTTCTAGAATGGCTGCTAGATGGCAAAGCTCAAATAGAGCAACCACAAGAGCATCTACCTGTGGTGATTGTCTTATCCCAGTGTTTCTCAAACTGTGGGGCGGGCCCCACTAGTGGGGCACAGACACATGACAGGTGGGGCGCAAGACATCTTTCTGCGATCGACCAATGGCCGCACCATGACCCCCGAATTCACAGCTATCGTCAGATATGCGCATATGACAGTAAATTGAGCTTTCCAACTGTTATTTGCTAGTTGCTGTGATGAAGGGCTCTAGAGAAATTTGGCTTTGAATTAGTAACATTAAAATTCTAACATGAACGAAAATCCTGCACTCGCAAAGTATTCCTCACAGAGATATTGTGCGCAAATTGAGCCTTCCAGGTGGGGCGTGAAAATTCTCTGCCCTCCAAAGTGGGGAATGACAGAAAAAGTTTGAGAACCACTGTCTTATCCCAAGATGTAAGACATCTTTCTGTCAGACTGCTATCTCTGTAAGGGGGGCCAAACTCTGAAACTCCTTACCAACTGAATTAAAACTAGAGACTAGCAAAAATGTATTCAGTAAAAGATTATTATTTTTTTTTTTTTTGGCTGTGTTTGTTTTGTTTTTCTTAGTTTATGTGTTTTTTTTCCTCTGAAAAGCTGCCTATGGACTGGTGTTGTGAATTACACTTAAACAATGCATCTGGTTTTGTCCAATGTAATTGCTATGTCCATATTAAATAAAGTAAACTAAACTAAACTGAAATTTCTTGCAACGGCAGACAAAATATCATACTGCTTTTTTCGGATGGTGAGGATTTTTTGGCCTGTAGCCTAGTATAATTGCCCGTAACCTCATCTAATAACTCTGTTGCTAAACTAAGTCTTCGTTGCAAAGCTTCTGCTTGCGCCCCTGTTGTAAGGATCCACGATAGAGATCAAATGCGGCCGCTTTTAGAGGCGTGCTAATTTTACACTAGAGGGTGGGGTAAGCGCTGATTGCCTTATCTGTTTGAGGGTTGATAAATACATTGCAAAATGAGGAGGCACTGCGTGCGCTATTAACGTTGTCGCATAAACAGACGCAGCGCAAATAGCCTAGTCTTAGTAAATGAGGGCCATAGTCTTTTATTATTTTGGATCCTTTTAGGATAATAATGAGAAACATGGGGGCAGTCTCTCTTTATTGCTACTGTAAATTCACTGATATTCATTATTAATTATTTAATTGAAAATGTGTCTAAACCCTTGGAGAAAATGGACTACAGTAGCCTCATTGTAAAACTACAGTTAGATATACCTATGACTTCCACTGTTTTTGGAAAGCAGTTGCTAGCCTGTTTTATATGGCTCTACATCATGCATACAGTGCAGACATTCCTAGTCTCCCAGAGCGTCCGGGAGTCTACCGATTTTTATAGTGGCTCACAGACATCCATGAGTGATATAAAATCTCCTGCAAGTCGAGAGAAATTCGTCTTGCGCTGTCTCTGTAAAATTCCTTTGAAGTAGAGCAGTGCAAATGAGAGGCAGTGAGACAGAGGCGCACTGGAGAGAAAGTTCCTGTGTAGTTTTTATGAAGATGCTGTACATACCTGTACAGGAGGCTTTAGTCTCTGTCATCAAATCACCTTATTAGTAAAATGAGTTTCTTAGGGCGATTGGAAATAAATAAAGCATTTGAGCCTAAAGAATGCTCATGCATTGTAGGCATTGCATGATGCGGTTTTTCCTTGGTAGAAATATGAAGAGAATATTTCCCTTCCTTTTTTTTAAGACAGCTGATGAGTTAATAGTTTAGGATATTTTAATTGCAATGCATTTTTAATAGCTTATGGGATCATGTAAGGATTATGCCAACAGAAGACTGGTTGAGGACTGTAGAGTAGTACAATAGATTAGAGACACTTGAATACTGTATAGTGTAATATATTTTTACCTTTTTTATGGCTGGGGGCGGGGGAGAACCAATAAGAACACCGCAATCTCATCGCAATATTAAATGCTATTTTTACATCATGAAGGGTAGAGTAGTGGTGCCTTCTCTTTTTCTTTATTCTCTTTCTAACTCGGACAGTAGCCTATGTGTTCCTCTCCATCTTGCTTCAAACAGACACACGTCCATAGGCGACAGGCTGGGCGCACTTCTCAAATGGGGTGAAACTGTGGACAATAAAGTAGAGAGGAGGGGGTCTTTCTTATGTCATTTTAAACTACATGTTTAGAGGATAGTGGTGAGTTAAAAGCAGCAACTTTAAACATAGATGTCCAGACATTGATATAGACTACAAAACTTTTTTTTTCTCCCTCCCATTTTAGCGCCCCCTGGTGGAGTGGCCATATGCACCCCATATACTGTAGAGCAAACCCCCTTTTTGCGCCTCTGGGTGGCGAGAGATTGTGGTCAGATCCATTGCATTTGAGCGAAAAGAAATGATACTCGGAAAAATGTCAAATATAGAGTGACGTTGAAAGAGTGCCTGTCACGCGAGATGAGTGAGTGTTGGCAATCCTTGAATATTTATTTCCCGGTGTGACTCTTTTAGAGAAGCACAATCAAACGTTTGAATGCTAATTTCATGGGCAACTTCATTTTGTTTTGTGCCGCTGTGCCAAGCAATGTTTCGTGGGACTCTTCAGCAACTCTTGCTTTCTTACTCTTTAATAAATATTTTGCTTGCGTAATGGTCAGTGTGCGGGATTCTTTTCAAGCTACTAATCCATGACCATGCGGTCTTCTCCAACGCACCCGACCGAGAAAAAGAGGTATGCAAGAAGTTTTCTTCACTACTTGGTGATTAGAATCTTTTAATAAGGAGTTCTCAGTGTGCAGACTGCCGTCATTTGTTTTTATTTCTAAAGTATTCTAGTCCAGCACCTGTTTAAATCTGGATGTTCGCGCTCTTTTTGTATTTTTCATAGTCTTAATACCCACGTTATCCAAACATTTCATCCTAATCCATGCACTTTTTGAGTTATCTTGCACACACACAGACAAATGCACACTATACTCCGTGGTGAAGGAAATAAAATGCTCGCTACCAGCTGAATATAACGGGGAAGTGCAATATCTAATTTCGGGTTTTTGCAAATATGTATTTTTCGTTCAACCAAGCAGCCACAATAACCGCCACTGCACTTTAATTTTGCTCTTCTTGTATTGAACATTACATTGTGTAGCTCTTAGCATACCCTGCCCTTTTTTACCTGGAGGAGGTTCTTTTCAGGCAGCCCACGTTTAAAAAAGGTCCTTGCAAAATGATTTACTTCGTTTGTTTTTGTTCCCCCGAACAAATTCAAATTCTCCATGTTGTTTTGAAAAGACGATACATGCTAGACATAGGCTATACAAATCTTTTAAAATGCAAATATCATAAATCACTTCTAGCCATAACCAAATATCCAAGAATAGTATGCTGAAACATCGGCAAGGCACAGATTGATCTTTTGGCTCAACTGCGATGGGAGTCCTCTTATGGGAAAATGTTGTCATTGTTGTCTGACACACTGAAGAAGCCAATGACTGTTGAACAACAGATTAGACGGCCAAAGTTTTTATAATGTATAAAAAATGGCTGTGATTCATCACAGCTGTGCCCATGTGAATTGCTCCATTTGTTAACTAGACTATTACAGCATTTCAATTCATCAGTAGTAGTATATGCTAGTTGCTAGCGTCAGGTAGTTTACCAAATCTGGATATGGTTAGCGCACAGTTTAAACATTCTTTAAAATACACTTATGCCTACACCAAGGATGTTTCCCACAAAAATTTCTGAAACTATCAAACCCACCCCACCCACCCCCTAAAAAATATAAATCTAGGGCTGCAGGTACCGAATGTTTTTGGAACTGAGTACTCGTTTTTTTAATTTCACTTTTCGCTTGGTGAACTGCCTAAACGGGTGGATGATTTCTGCACAGGTAGAGCAGTAGTTATAGCCTGTGTTCGTACACGTTGTTCTCTTTACCAAATATTGAATCAGAGACTGTTTTAAAGTATTGATTAAATATTCCCACACTAGCTGCCTTTTATGCCTGCCAAGCTTGTTTAGACTATGTATGGGAAACACTGATGTTTTTAATGCTAAATTCCATGTGTTTGGACTCTAATAATGTTGGCACCGAGGTACAGTGTCATGCTATATACCAATGCAGTAACGTGGAAGTTTCAAATTTCAATATTTTATTCAGAATTCAACTTTGATGACATATCAAAACTGAAGAAATGTTTTATTTTAAGGGGAAAATAAGTTGATTTTCAATTATATCAACACATTCCAAAATAGTTGGGACAAGGCCACATTTACCACTGTGTGTCATACCCTCGTCTTTTATTAACGGTCTGCAAGGCACAGATTGATCTTTTGGCTCAACTGCGATGGGAGTCCTCTTATGGGAAAATGTTGTCATTGTTGTCTGACACACTGAAGAAGCCAATGACTGTTGAACAACAGATTAGATGGCCAAAGTTTTTATAATGTATAAAAAATGGCTGCAATTCATCACAGCTGTGCCCATGTGAATTGCTCCACGTGTTAACTAGACTATTACAGCATTTCAATTCATCAGTAGTAGTATATGCTAGTTGCTAGCGTCAGGTAGTTTACCAAATCTGGATATGGTTAGCGCACAGTTTAAACATTCTTTAAAATACACTTATGCCTACACCAAGGATGTTTCCCACAAAAATTTCTGAAACTATCAAACCCACCCCACCCACCCCCTAAAAAATATAAATCTAGGGCTGCAGGTACCGAATGTTTTTGGAACTGAGTACTCGTTTTTTTAATTTCACTTTTCGCTTGGTGAACTGCCTAAACGGGTGGATGATTTCTGCACAGGTAGAGCAGTAGTTATAGCCTGTGTTCGTACACATTGTTCTCTTTACCAAACACTAAATCAGAGACTGTTCTAAAGTAGTCTATCTTTAATTAAATGTTCCCACGCTATCTGCCATTTACGGCCACCAAGCTTGTTTAGACTATGTATGGGAAACACTGTTTTTAATGCTAAATTCCATGTGTTTGGACTCTAATAATGTTGGCACCGAGGTACAGTGTCATGCTATATACCAATGCAGTAACGTGGAAGTTTCAAATTTCAATATTTTATTCAGAATTCAACTTTGATGACATATCAAAACTGAAGAAATGTTTTATTTTAAGGGGAAAATAAGTTTTTTTTCAATTATATCAACACATTCCAAAATAGTTGGGACAAGGCCACATTTACCACTGTGTGTCATACCCTCGTCTTTTATAACGGTCTGCAAACGTCTGGGGACTGTGAACAGAAGTTGTGGAGAGAATGTTGTCCCAATCTTGTCTAATACAGGCTTCTAGTTGCTTCTAGTTGATCTTAGGTCTTATTTGTCATGTATTCCTATTGTGATGCACCAAAAGCTTTCTATGGGTGAAAGATCTGGACTGATGGTGCTGGCTTGGTTGTGCCTTTCCAGATGCGTAAGCTGGTCATGCCACACACATTCATCCAACTCCATACCATCAGAGATGCAGCCGACTAAACTGAGCGCTAACAATAAGCAATGACAATTTGTTATTGTCCGGGTTGTCCTTGTCGGGATGGCATAGCGTCACAATTTTCCAATTTTTGATTTGTGTGACCACAGAACAGTTTTCCACTTTGCCTCAGTCCATTTTATGTGAGCCTTGTCCCAAAGAAAACACCTGCGCTTCTGGATCATGTTTAGGAATGGCTTCTTTTTTGACCTTTAGAGTTTTAGCTGGCTATGGCGAATGGCACGGTGGATTGTGTTCACCGACAGTGTTTTCTGGAAGTAGTCCTAAGCCCAATTTGTGATTCCCATTACATTAGCATTCCTGCATGTGATGCAGTGCCGTCTAAGGGCCCGATGATCACAGGCATCCAGTATGGTTTTCCGGCCTTGACCCTCATGCACAGAGATTGTTCCAGATTCTCTGAATCTTTGGATGATGATATGCACTGTAGATGATGATACCTTCAGACTTTACAATATTTGTCTGAGAAACTCCTTTCTGATCTTGCAACACTACTTTCTGCAGCAATATTTGGGGAACTGGTGATCCTCTGTAAATCTTGACTTCTGAGAGTCACTGCCACTCTGGCAGGCTCTTTTCATACCTAATCATGTTGCCAGTTAGCCAAATAAGTTGCAAATGGGTCCTCCAGCTGTCCCTTATATGTATATTTTACTTTTCTGGACTATTATTTTGTTTAACGTCATGAAAGTTTTTAATCAAGCATCAGAGAGGCAACTAACAGCTGTGCTGGACTGCATTGATGCACTGAAATAAAGATGAGTAACGCTATCCTTCTTGTTACTTGTAGCTTTGTGCTACGGCCCCACTTAATCATCTGAGAGAGAAACAACCAACATCCTACCCTCCGCGGTTTTGTTTATTGTTTGTGGGCATGATGCGTTAGGGAATAGTAACCCACGTGGATATGGCAGGTGATAAGCGGACATGGAGATCCGATATGACAAGCAATGTGAACGCAGTCGATAGAGAGATCAGATGTTGATGAGATATGCAAAAAATCAGATTTGGAACATTACCTTAGAGGGCTCCTCTTATAGCTGGAGTTACATGGCCAGTGTAGCCGGTGGCGGTCCGCACCAAACTCCCGGCGTGGGAGTGGGGCGCTCTAACTAACTGAGCTAAAAGCCTGAGCTTCTAACTCAGCCGTTAGAAGTGCCCAAGGAATTGGGTGATGAGGATTTACACGTACTGCCGCCAAGCTAGCCGAGCTAGCTGGCCTCCGTTACACCAGGAACTATTGATTTGTCATTTTCCAGGGGGAAAAGTATTTAAAGGAATTTATTTGGAATAGAGGCCTTGAGGCATGGATGGAGTCTAAACCTACTATGTTCCAAAATTAGTTTGATAGCAGAAGGTTGATTGATGAGTGAGCATAATAGATTTCCAAACATTTCCTTTAGTCCTTGTGATTTGAACAGACTCTTTTTGTGTTATAAAAATGTGTTAGAATTACAATTGACCCCTGAGGTGGCCCTCCAGTCGGATAATGTTGACCGTAGTGTCCCCAGCTCATTTGAGTTTGAGACCAGTGTTTGGGAGTAAAGGAATACATGTATTCGGAATACTGTATTCAGAATACAAATTATGAGTAACTGTATTCAGTTACAGTTACAGCTTAAATGGGTGGTATTTAAAATACAGTTACTTTGTAAAAATCAAGGGATTACTCAGCGGTATTTTACAGTTTCTGGTGTTTAGCCATCCCCTCTCTAATTTGGGTAATTCCCTGCATTGTCGGAAACTAAGCCAAACAAAGCGCAATAATAGCTATTAAACATCGAACATCGACAACGATGATGTCAGTAACACAACTGCGCCTAGCAAATGAAATGCAGAATGCAAAAGGAAACAAACTTTAAGCTCATCTAATTAATAAAAAAAAGTGTTATGTTTCCTGATCTCAAAATCTGAAGCCAGCTAGTGGCCGAGGCCATACTGCCCATGTTGCCCTTTAGGATAACTCGACCTTGCTTATGTTAACAAACCCTAATATCTCATCTACTGCAAACGTATGTATTGGAGACTGGGGCTGACAAACATTTGCAGGATGTGATTGCTACATTCATGCAGTTGTAAAAAGGCATAACATTAAAAGTAATCCATAGTATTCAGAATACGTTACTCATATTGAGTAACGTAACGGAATACGTTACAAAATACATTTTGGGGCATGTATTCTGTAATCTGTAACGAAATACATTTTGAAAGTAACCCTCCCAACACTGTTTGAGACCCATGGATTAGATGGAACCCCAGCCAGCCAACTGAACCCAGTTTAACCTATTATAGCAGATAAAGTTATTTCCCTCGATTAAATGTGGACAATCTTTACACTAAAATTAAATCCTTAAAGCTCAAGCTAGTACAGTTACAAGTGATACCAATGAATAGGTCTGGCTTTGTAGTTTCAGAACCTTTCGTGGTAGTAGCACTTCTCACAACGATGCACATTAAAGCCATTGAATGCAGCACAGCATCTGTTTCTGACGTGACAGATTAAAATGACCAAAAAACAGGATGTCCTGCCAAATCTGGGACAGTTGGCAACACAAGCTATATTATTTTTCTCATGAAGGAATAAAGAGGGAGTAGATTTAGTCTTTTTGGGGATCTTGCTGTTTATGCATGATTGCAAGTCATGCTACAGCAAAGTAATAGGCTTGTTAGCGCTAAATGACAACTTATATTTTGCTAGCCTGCTAAATAATGAACCCTTGGCCATTTTTATTTCTACTACTCAACTAACAGATCTCCATCACCTTTTTTTTCTTTCCTTTCTCCACTTGACATTATATTCCCTTCATTTAACTTGTAAGTTTGTGTCTTTTTTGGCAGCCAGCCAGTGGGTAGTTACGGAGTCCCTTTAGGGGGGTTTTCCACATAGGATTTTTCATATAGGCTACAGGCGGTTGTCCAGCTTCATCAGCAACTGAGGGTTGAAGGAGATCTTGGGCTGACGTCTCTCCAACACAGCCACCAGTTCAGGTCAGCTAACTGTTTTCAAGCGCATTCACTACAATGAACGGCATGAAACATCTCAGAAGTAACATCGATAGTGCATCTCATCTTTGTCATCACTGAGATCAACTCTGGACTATGCCTTGAACGTTGTCGGTAGGCCTACGTTTAGGCTACCTTGCCGTTTCTTCGGATATGCTGTTGGCTGACTTGCTGGATGGATCATCTAGCCTACACCCCCTCCCCGTCTCTGAAGATTGCAACCATGAGCGCACACAAGCCGATGCCTCACTACCACCCACTGACTGATGGAGTTTTTTATGTTTTGTCTACGTCTTTTGTGTTGTCTTCGTCTAAGCGCTTTGAGTGGCCGTACGGTCGATAAATGCGCTATATAAATAAAATTTCCTTACTTACTTACTTACTATATAATTTAAAGGGGTGCTCACACAGTTGTCGCTGCTATGAATACCCAATCAGTCGTTTCGGGCCCCCCCCTTAAGTGGGGGCCCCAGGCAATTGCCTGGTTTGCTTGTTCTGTTGCGACGGGCCTGAAGCTTCTGAAAGTGAATGAAGGAAAACCATGTCATCTGCGATATTAGGTCAATTGTGGCAGTGGCGCGCACACTAAAAAATAAATAAATTGAAGTGCCCATGATCGTTTAATCAATTTTATTTTCGGCTCGAAAAGGTCCAGACCTTGGTGATCTCTATTGTAGCTAGCTTACCTGAGACAGCTTGTCTGCTGCTGCTGTCGAAAAAACTAAACATAACTACTAAAGTTATACTATAATGCTCGTAAGAAATATGTGCATACATTTATATCTTTGTCATATAAGATTAAAATGCTAATAATTCTTAAGATATCGGTTGTGACATGTCCTGATGGTCCAAGAATGAGACAACATTCCTATTTCTAAACTTGAGCAACTTCTCCGCTCAGTCCCCAGGCGTTTGTAGACTGGTATAAAAAGAAGAGGGAATGCCACACAGTGGTAAACTTGGCTTTGTCCCAACTATTTTGAAATGTGTTGATTCCATGATATTGAAAATCAACTTATTTTCCCCTTAAAATGATACGTCAGTTTAAACATTTGATATGACATTTTTGTTGAATTCTGAATAAAATATTGAAATTTTAAACTTCCACATCATTGCATTCTGTTTTTGTTCACAATTTGTACAGTCTCCCAACTCTTTCGGAATCAGGTTTGTAATTATGTGTGCCATAATGTTATCTGTAATCATTTATGATACTAATAAATGTACTATATGTCCAACATATCTACCCGTCAATTCAAGTGAATGGCATTTTCTATAGCAACATAGCTATATGCTAAATGGAAGCAGCAAACTATTAAAACAATCTTAAAATTACTCTGACTCTGGTCTGCTCACTGGGGGATTGCTCTTGCAAATTACTTTCATAGAACCAGGAACTAAATGTAGAAGTGCCTCTTGTTTGCTTCAACTGTCTTTGGTGTTAAAACTATTTCTGTTTACACGGATTTCTGAAGAGTTCTCGGAAATCTCCATTTTGCCCGGAGTTCTTGAAAGTGCCTGTCTTCAAACTTCAGCTTAAGTTTGAATGAGAGGTGCAATGATAGATTAATAAGCATCTTTATGGATATCTGGGCTTGTGTGCACAGGGTTCATGTGTAAAAGATTGGTAACATTTAGCGTTTTGTTTTTTTTGTTTTTGTTTTCAGGCTGTGGCAGTGTAATCTCACAGGGAAGAGCTGTACCTATCTGGCATCTGTCCTGACCTCACATCCTTCATATCTCAAAGTGCTTGACTTGTGTGGCAATAAACTGAGTGAATCAGATGTAGAAGAACTCTCTGCTCTAGTTAAGGACCCACAGTCTAGACTGGAGAAACTACGGTGAGAAGATAATGTTTTATATGTTTTCGAGACTCTCAACCTTAACTGATTTTTAAGTCTTTCATCAAGAGAACAAGACTTTAATTCTAAGTTACACACTCATTAAAGCAACATTACTGTATGTACTGTAAATTCTGGGCTATTAGCTGTTACTTTTTCCACACACTTTCAACGGGCTTATTTCATGCATGATTTATTAAAAAATGGAGCTGTTTTTTTTTCCTATGCTTTTCCCAACTCCAAATCAAGATTTAAAACATACAAACATATAACCTATATATATATATATATATATATATATATATAACCAACAGCACATGGTCTATACTACGTAGCATTGACCATGGATTCAAATTGACCTAATTCTCCGCATATTTCTTTTAATGGGCTATTGCCAATAGCGAAGACAGTATTAAATTTTCACATGCACCGTGTAACTCAAGGTCATATAGACCTATTCTATACCAAAAGCAACAGGTAAAAACGGCTTTGTGTGGCAGGTCACCTTTAATGCTTGGTTCTTTAGGGGAAAACATACAAAATGTAGGCGTCCTCATTTTTGACCATTTGTCCTCACTTTTTGTCACAAGTGTCCTCCTTTTCTCAGTCTAGTTCTAAAACAGTTGCAACAATACAAATGTTTACTTACAGTAATTTACAAAGGCATTTACAATAGTGTTTAATTAAAAACAATGTTTTGTTGTAGGGTTTGAAAGCAATGCAGTTTTGCCTCGATATTTAGTTAAATTCTTATCAACAAAGTTCATCTTCAAAAAAAAAAAAAAAAAAAACCTATATCGTCTCTATATTGCCACTCGAGTTTTGTGTACCACGCATCTTTGGCATCATTGTTTCACGCGGACTATTATTGGGGGTGCGGAGACTCTCCCAGGTGGGAAAAAATCATTACAAAAATAAATAAATAATAAAGCCCCATGTTTGAAATGTAAGTGGTGTTGGTCTACTACTACACAGAAACAAATCAACCTCAAGTTTTTCGTAGGCTACTGGCCTACATTACTTTTCCACACGGAGTGATTGAAGCCCATTCAAAAATATAAACTGCATGATTTCTTAAATTTCTTAGGTAGCCAAGCGAGGTCGGAAAACCGAGCTTCGCGTTCGTAAAGACAGCTAAAATGGAAACATGTCATCAAAGATAGACTGAAATGTTATGTGAAGAGAACAAAGTGTATGGACGCGGCCAACATTGTCAAATTGTGCAGAGAACATCCGCACGGAACTGCAGGCAACTTCAGTTCACCAAGCATCTCAAAATTGCTTAAAATCCTGCGCTAACTGATTTGTTTACTACCGGTTATATAAACATTAGCGCTAGTTACGGTATTTACAGTTATTTTTCCAGTTCTGATAATGCCCAAGTGGGCGTGTAGTGACTGTCTTAAAGTCCATTCAGACACTCGGCAGGGTGCGGGCGAGATCCATGTTAATGACGCGCTAGTTCCAATAAAACTTAATGTCCACGCTGAAAGTTATCTTTGGGTTGTGTTCCCATTTAATATAAACGTTAACTTTTTACAAAGTCTAAAACTGTGCGCAAAGGGAGGTCTAGTTTAGTCTAGCTGTGGCGTGATTGTTTGTAGCACACTAGCGACTAACGTTACCAGCGGTAAAAACCGTGTGCACTCCCCGCCACCCTAGCTTGATTAGAAACCAGTATCACCTGTGCATATACCAGTTACCTGGCGCGCGCTTGCCAGTGTGACCTGTGACCTGTGACCTAATGATAAGTTACCACATACATACTGCCCCCTAGTGTGGACCACCACCATAACAAAAATGACTAATGGCTCCCACACACCGGCCCCTAATTGGGAAAGTGTGACCAATTACTCTACAAAAAACTGGGAGCAAAAACAAAAAGGTCTTCTGGTTTTCATTCGTCTGGAATGGGTCTTGACCATCACACAGCCTCTTGCAACAGGAAAAGCTTGGATATAGGTCGCTCTAGATGCCCCGTCTTGGTCTTCAACTGTACCGAGCGTACAAACCCCTTCTTATCTGGGTAAGTCTTCGTCACTCTTCCCATAATCCATGAGCCACGAGGTGCTGTATGATCCATGACTAACGATATCTCCGGTCGTGAGACTTCTTTGAGGCTTTGCCCATCTTTGATGACCCCGTATCTTTTGGTCATAGCACGGCCCTTCTTGACCTCAATAGGTCTGAAATAATCCACCCCCACATTCGTGAAAGGAGGAAGATCTGGACTTATCCATTCTTCTGGCATGTCTGCCATCTTTTGCTGACTCGGCTGCCCGCAATGCCGCGACTGGGATATTAGTCTCCGGCAAGCAGAGTTAGCATTTGTTATCCAATACTTGCTCTGCAAAGTTGAAAGCATATGGTTACGTCCAGCATGCCCGAGTTGTTGATGTATAGAGCGCAGAATAAGATTGGATATGTGCTGCTCTTTACAAAGAATCACGGGATGTTTAAGTTCTTCAGGCAACGCTGCACGGCCAAGTCTTCCACCCACTCTCAGCAAATCATCAGTGAGCACTGGATCTAACTTGTAAATGTGGCTAGTTTTCTTCACAGAAGAGGCACCACCTTTCAGCATTGAGATTTCTTCCTGAAACGTCTTTTGCTGGCTGTAACGCACAATAGCCGATTCAGCTTTAGAAAGTTCGCTCACAGAGAGTGGTTGTGCGCCAACTGCTCTTCTGATCTCACTCATCCTCTTCTCCACAGATGAGACTGAAAGATCCCTAGAAGTCAACTTCCTCTCTCTGCTCAGCTTCGACAGAACCGTCTTGAGTCTCAAGTACCATGCCACGGAGATCTTAAGCTTGGACCAGTCAGAAAAGTACGTCATGAGTTTAGAGGTTGCATCTTCAGCTTGTGTCGTCACGTTCACCAGGACGTCCCTCTTGACCTCTGGATCGTCTGACGAAATGGGCTGAAGCTCAAATGGTCCTGGCCAATCCATTTCCTGCTTTCGGAGAAAGTCTGGACCCTCTAACCATCTCTTACAGGCAAGAAAGCTGTCCACGCTCAGACCCCTAGAGGCCTCATCAGCTGGATTGCTCTTGGAGGTGATGTATCTCCACTGACTCAGGTTTGTAGCTTCTCTGATTGCAGCCACTCTATTTGCAACGAAGGTATGAAAACGTTTCGTCTCATTGTTGATGTATTTCAATACGGTCTGACTGTCCGTCCAGAAGCATGATTCTTCCAACTCCAACGACAACTCTTTCTTCAGCATCTTATCAATCTTTGCAGCCAATACTGCAGCTGTGAGCTCAAGACGAGGGATTGTAGTCTGCTTCAATGGCGCGACCCTGGCTTTTCCGGTCATAAAAGCAACATGAATCCATCCATCTTGGTCCACCAGCCTAAGATAGGACACTGTGCCATAGCCGTAGCTGCTAGCATCGGCAAAATGATGCAGCTGTGCACTGACAGAGCTTCCAAAACCCTTTGGCTTAACACAGCGGCTCACCTTCAGCTTTGCCACCTTCTCCAAGTCTGACAGCCATCCAGTCCATTGTTGCAGAAGCATCTGAGGCATAGGCTCATCCCAAGACATGTTCTGTCTACACATTTCTTGCAACATCAATTTTGGCAGCAGAGTGAATGGAGATAAAAACCCCAATGGGTCATAAACGGAACCTACAACTGATAGCATTCCGCGTCTTGTATGTGGCCGCTTTTCCACCGCTGGCTGGAACGTAAAAGTGTCACTCTCAGCACACCAATTCAATCCAAGCGCCATCTCCATAGGCAGGCGATCTTGCTCCAAGTGCAATTGTCGGGTTGTTTTAGATCTCTTTGCCTCAGGAATGGACCATAATACAGCTCGACTGTTGCTTGTCCATTTGAGCAGCTGAAAGCCTCCTCTAGAGCACATTTCAGTGAGGTCTGAAACCAACTTGACTGCCTCCTTTTCTGATGGCAATGACTTCAGGGCGTCGTCAACATAAAAGTGATTAAAGATCGTGTCGGTCACTTCGGCTGGAAAGTCGCCTTTATTGTCTGTTGCAGTCCTCCTTAATGCGTAGCTTGCACAACTTGGCGATGAGACGGCTCCAAAGATGTGCACCCTCATTCTGTGTTCCACTAGGTCTTCAGCTGTATCTCCTCGTGGCCACCACAAAAAGCGTAGGAAATCCACATGCCGCTCTGAGACCTTCACTTGGTAAAACATAGACTTGACATCGGTCATCAGGGCAATGTTCTCCAGCCTGAATCGTGTTAAAACGCCAAAAAGTGAATTGGTGAGGTCAGGACCTTGCAACAATTGACAATTCAAAGATGTTCCTTTAAAAACAGCTCCGCAGTTGAACACCACCCTCAAAGACTTCTTCCTTGGGTGAAAGACTCCATGATGAGGCAGATACCACACATGGCCTTCTTCACGGTCCAGCTGGTCTTTAGGCACCACTTCAGCATATCCGCTGTCAATCATCTGAGAAATAAACACTGTGTACTCTTCCTGATAAGACTTGTTCCTTTCAAACTTTCTTTTCAGTGAGTTCACGCGCTGTTCAGCTATGCACCGGTTGTTTGGCATGGTGATGTCATCATTCTTAAAGGGCAAGTCCATGCAGTAATGACCCTCTTGTAGGTGCGTGGACTTATCAAGGATCTCAATGAACCTCAGATCTTCCCTTGACATCTCCTGCTTCTCCTCTAATGACTTCTCATTAAAGTCTTGGTTGTACTGGGACACTAACAGCTCCTCCAGCCTGGCAATGGATATCCTATTGGCATAGACGGTTGAGCAGCTTCTCTTGCAACAGCCACTATTGCCTCTCAATGGACCGTTAATGACCCACCCCAATAGGGTCCTCACGGCGTAGGGTCCACTGCCTTCACTGTTCACAATTTCCCAGGGCTCCATCAATTTTGGTGCATTAGTCCCAATCAAGATTTCCACTTCTGCATTTAATGCTGGAATGTTGATGTTTCTCAGATATTCCCATTTCTCAAGATCTTGCTGAGAAGGTATGTTGATCTTTGACACTGGAATTGCATCTTGTGTGTACACTTCTGGAAGGTCCATGAACTGGCTGCCACCCAGTTTGGATACCTCCAGACCTGCAACAACTTGACTTTCAACAAGCTTTTCTTGGCCCATGGTGCGGAGTAGGATGCTGGTCCTCTTACCCTGAAGACTCAACTTCTTCAAAAGGCTGTTGGTACAGAATGTTGCTGTACTTCCAGGGTCCAAGAAAGCATAAGTTTCAAGCACCTTGTGTCCCTTCTTGGCTTTGACCTGCACTGGAATGATGGATAGAGTGCAGTGTTGATCTCCGGCCCCTGTGTAACCACAAGCCTGAAGCGACACCAGAGCATTATTAACTTCAACTTCCTGTGTCTTTGTTATCTTGTCTTTATTGTGGATATGCAAAATAGTCGGATGCTTTAGATTGCATTCATCACAGGTCAGACGACTTCTACACTCTTTGCTCATGTGGCCCACTTTCAAGCATCCAAAGCAAACACCCTTTCCTCTCAAGAATTCAATCTTCTCCTTATGAGAGGCCTTGTTCAACCCTGGACACTTGGGCAATAGATGAGGCTCTTTACAATACAGACAAGACTCTGAGTCTTTTGAGGCGATGGACTGCCTTACCGTCCTACTCACTGTAGGCTTCGGAGCTGCATTGGGGCCAGTAGCAGAGATGTTAGTTGCAAAACTGCTTCCCTTGATGTTACTCCTGAACGATGGTTTACTCTTGTTCATAGCCTTTGGAGTGCTAGGTTGTGTGTCTGCAATATTGCCAAAGAGTGGATGTGACAAGATTCTAACTTGATTCTCCAGAAAGTTCACCATATCAGGGAAAGTGGCTCTATAGCCTCGTCGCTCCTGTAGCTCACAGGCTGTAGACCTCCATCTGTCCCGTAGTCTGTATGGCCACTTCATGATCACATTCTTCATGTTTGATGGAATGTTCAATTCCTCCATACACTGTATCTCTGCCATGACATTACAGCAGCCTCTTAGAAAAAGTGCAAACTCTTGCAATGCTTTAACGTCCTCAGCTTTAATAACAGGCCATCCAAACACTTTGTCCATGTAAGCTGTTGCTATCTTCTGCTCACTGCCAAAGTGCTCTCTCAGAAGACATTTTGCTCTGCGATACCCTTGCTGAGGTGACATATGTAGGCAACTTCGCACCAGCTCTCTAGGCTGCCCTGTAGTATATTGCTCCAAAAGATAAAGACAGTCTTGATAGCTGTTCGTTTTCTCTTCAATACAGTGTTCAAAGGCTCTGAAGAATGAAAGAAATTGCAATGGATCCCCATCAAAGATGGCTATATCTTTCTGCGGCAAGCTAGATGACATTTGTTGCTGCACAAGCATTGCTGTAATCTCATTCTGCTTTTGCAAGATTCCACATACAGCATCCTGATTCACACTGCTATGCGTCAGAGGAATGCTTTGCGCTGACTGAGGCGGACGCAATTGCTGTTCTTGGGCTGCTACAGATCCAGCAGGTGCAGCTGAGATGGTAGGGGCATTCTCAAACTGTTGCTCTTGGACGGTAGCTTGTGTTCTATTGCTTGCCTGTGAATTCAGTTTAAAAGCTATGTCCCCTGTTAATGATGTTACATGACCTTGCGCTTGTTCCTGAGAACGTATGTTTACAACAGGCTTCTTTTCATGAGCAGAGGAGACAGGCGGTCCTCTCAACACTGCATTAGCATTCATAACATTCTGTTTAGGGACGAATGAGTTTGCATTTGGATTAAGTTCAAGCCTTTGCCTATGACGAGCCTTACTGGCATATGAATTCATTCCATCTGATATGGCCGATCCCACGTCACTGCCTTCCAGCACTGAAAGCCTTGCAACAGCCATAGCAATCTGAGCATCAAGCTCCAACTGTTCCTTCCTCTTCCTCAGCTTAACTCTTTCAAGCCTGAGTTGCTCCTCTTCTTCCTCAAGCTGATGCTTCCTTAGCAAAGCTGCAGCCTTCTCCATTAAAGCTGCCCTATCTGCCTTTGCTCTAAGTCGTGCAGAGGATGCACTGGAACTGCCACGGCTTCTTTTACTTGAACCTTTGCTTGACACATTAGACGCGCTATCATCTGGTTTAATGTCATCTTGACACACAGACTTGGGCTACACGACTAGGCCTAACCTTTGGTCGTGCGCCTTTACCTCCATGATCATCTGCAACATTTTCACAGAAAACAGCGACAGCATCGTCAACCTCATCATCCTCTCCTCTCATCATCATCATCATCATCATCATCAATCATGTTGCGGTCATCAACAACAGCATTTCCATGTCCAGCAGCAATCACATTTTCAGCGGCATTCACATTTTCAGCAGCATTCACATTTTCAGCAGCATTCACATTTTCAGTAGCAATCACATTTTCAGCAGCAATCACATTTTCAGCAGCATTCACATTTTCAGAAGCATTCACATTTTCAGCAGCATTTGCATTTCCAGCAGCAATCACATTTTCAGCAGCAATCACATTTTCCACGTCACATGAAGCTCCTTTGGCTTTCAACCATTTATACACTTCTTCAATAAATGCATCATCTACAGCCTTTTTTGACTGAAACCATTCTATCTGCCTTTGCTGTTCATCCTCAGGCAGAGAAAACTCATTGAGCAGTGTATTGTGAAGATCAAAGGCCTTTTGACATAATGATTTAAACTTGCTTAATGCTTGTTGAACATGCGTTACATTTTCAGAAATATTTTCAACTGAAGACAAGAACGTTGCAATGTCTGCTTTTATTTTGCTCGCTTTTTTGAATGCAACACTTCTTTCCTTTTGAAGCTTTCCAATTATCAAAACGATTCCTTTAGCGCTAGGCTGTCTTGATCTTTTATCACTGACGTCACCCTCACATTGCGACTCTGTATCTTTATTTTCGTCATTGCTTTGTACGTCGCTCATATTTAACAGTTTACACAAAATGAATAAGCCACCGTGTCTTTGCTATTGCGCTGTCGGCTATGCGGCCTTGTAACACTCGCAATGCAACCAGCTTGGCCTTCACTGGGACACCACAGCGTCGTAGGAAAACTTTTCAGTAGCTCGCGGAGGCAAGTTAATTGAGCCGCTCAGAACTGTCCAACTTTACAACATCAACATGTCCAAACAAAAGTCTTTCAATTCGTAACCTGCTTATCAGGCACGTCCAACACTTCTTTTGCCAGTCGATGATAAAAGGTTGATCCTACCTTATGATTGACGATGGATGGCAGACTCAGTTCATTGCTTTCGCGTTATCCTACCAGGCAGCGGCTCCATACGGCGCATAGGTAGGCTGTTCGGTAATCCAACTTCCAAAGAATTCAAACGAAATAATATCCAATTGATATCCAACGTTAATCCAACTTCCAAAGAATTCAAGCGAAGTCCCGGATTTTCGCTTGTCCTCCCAAGCGTCGGTAGAGATCCGTTTTGTTACTTGGTTTTTACTTTTCCACGTTCCAACTTCTCGTAGAGAGCAAGGTTTTTACTTGTCCACGTTCCAACTTCTCGTAGAGAGCAAGGTTTTTACTTCCAACTTCTCGTAGAGAGCAAGGTTTTTACTTCCAACTTCTCGTAGAGAGCAAGGTTTTTACTTGTGTAGTGACTGTCTTAAAGTCCATTCAGACACTCGGCAGGGTGCGGGCGAGATCCATGTTAATGACGCGCTAGTTCCAATAAAACTTAATGTCCACGCTGAAAGTTATCTTTGGGTTGTGTTCCCATTTAATATAAACGTTAACTTTTTACAGAGTCTAATACGGTGCGCAAAGTGAGGTCTAGTTTAGTCTAGCTGTGGCGTGATTGTTTGTAGCACACT
>JAODXP020000032.1:23962709-23985470 GCA_027497455.2 Sardinella longiceps | reverse complement strand
ACCCAATCCAGTCCAGTAGGCCACTCACCACATCCACAAGATATCTCTAGTAGCTCTGCTCTTACTGTACATAGCCTTGAAAAGGCCCATTCACAGTTAAACACACACACACACACACACACACACACACACACAAGGACACTTGTTCACACAGACGTTCAAATACATCCTTTCCTATCTCTCTGTCACTCACTATATTGTACACGCACTCACACACACACACACACAAGGACACTTGTTCACACAGACGTTCAAATACATCCTTTCCTATCTCTCTGTCACTCACTATATTGTACACGCACTCACTCACACACACACACACACACACATTCAAATACATCTTCTCCTATTCTTCTGTCACTCACTATATTCATGTACACGCACGCACACACACACACACACACATTCAAATACATCTTCTCCTATTCTTCTGTCACTCACTATATTCATGTACACGCACGCACACACACACTCACATACACACACACTGCTGTGTCACAAGGACACTTGCTCACACGGACATTCAAACATTTTCTCCTATCCTTTTATGTTACAATATTGTCCATTGTGTTGCCTGCACACAAACACACACACATGAATATATGCACACACACACACACACACACACACACACACACACACACACACTCATGCACACACAGACTCCTTGTCTATGGAATCAGTTACCGTCAAATGTGCCCCCTCTATCTCAGTCTTCAAATCTCAACACAAAACTCACCTATATACCCTAGCTTTCACCTCTTTGTAACCCCCCCCTTTTTTTTTTTTTTTTGTTGTTTACTGTGTCTTATCCCCTTTTTGTGATTATTTGTCATTTTGTTTTATGCACTCTGTACATCATGTTGGTCAGTCTAACACTGTTTTTAAATGTGCTTTATAAATAAATATTACTTACTTACTTACTCATTATTTTAGGCCACCATATGAGGTTGTATTCAGACTAAACAAAAGGCCAGTGGTCCACAACCTGTATCCTCCAGCTACTCTTCTTCATGATACACTCACTTTTTGGCCCCAAAACTATGGACATGATGTCACTTCCTGTATCCCTCCATCCTGTCCTCCTGCTTTCCTTGTCCTGTTTGTCAGCCATTTGTTTACTAAAGGCAAGTTTTGTTTAGATTCTCGTAGGGCATTCATTGTGTAAGACACGGTAACAAGCACCAGGCATAGTGTATAGTGAGAGGGGGAAATGAAGGCCAACAGCTCCCTCTAAAGGACATAAACTAGTATTGCATGTCAGTCTTCCCATACAAACTTACATCAATGGTAGTGTACAGTAAGTGAGAAAATCATTTCAGTTCACAAAAGATGATGAATATGGCAAAGTTCCTATAGGCCAAGAGGTGTGATGATATCAGTTCTCAACTTCTCCAGTCTAGGGCATATGAATGATTTACAATTTACATTATAATTGTGATTACATTATAATTGTAATTGTAATTACATTATAATTACATTAAACACATTTGCTGTGCTTTTAGGATAGGTTTAGGTCTAGGTGTGCCCTCAATGATGAATTCAGATCACAGATGTGAAAAAATATCTATTATGTTCAAAAGGGAAATCCAATGTGAATCAATCCGTAGCCTAGCCTGGTGAATGCCAAACTAAAAATCACAAGTGATATTTAGTCTGAAGACCCACCTATTGTATTTCTTGTAGCGGAAGCGTCGTTTCCAATTGTTTATTGGGCGCTACGAATGATACGAATGCGCTACGAATGATACGAATCATATGATATCATCTGTACATAGCTCGGAGCCAATACCAGAGCCACCACGTGACGTAAAATGCAATCGAGGGCTGTGCAAATCCCTTTTTGTTCTGTGATTGGATACCGAAAGCAGGTGAGAAAATCGGCCATGGTCACCATGCTGCTTTGCAGAGTGAAATGAAATAAGCACGCAAAGGAGCATGGGAACTCCCAGGCTATCCATAGCCCTGATTTTTTCTGTGATCAATATTTATTGACACCATTCATGTCATTCAAACAGGTTTACACAGTACATTTCTTACATACCAGTACAAGAAACCAGTGTGCCTATTTGTGTGTAAAGTACTCAGATTGTGTTTTCACAAAAACGCAAAACAAAATAACACACACTTATAGAAAGAAAGAATAAAGTACTAACGGTCCGTGTAACGCTTTGCAGTGCTTTGATCCATTTTTAGAATTCACGTGAAAAAGATGAAAATTGGGTCCAAAACTTCAATTTTCCATTTTTCAGACAACTCAGATAATAGATAATTGGTGCTTTTTGTGTTGTTTGATGGTTGCTTTTGAGGGAGTGGATAGTTGAATTTGACACCAAAGTAAAAATGAGTCAATATTTCAATTTTCTATTTCTGCGCCTTGGTTGGAGCGCGCAGAGGGATGTCTTGGTTCAGGTAGTGCCAGTTGTCTTTTGTAGAGAGAGGCCTTAGCTAGCCTATAAATGAGATGGATAGACTTATCAAGTCAGCTCGAGACATACAGACCTGACAGAACTACTGGCCCACCTGCAGGCTAACCTGCAAACTTTCTAATACAGAAGCCTATGAAGTTATTGTGATTTATGTTCACCGTGGCCAAGTTGGAACACTTTGCTCTTTGCACAATCAATCAGTAAAGAAACTGTGATGCCGAGTGTTGCCTATGCCACCTAGGCTATATTTCGTCACAATATAAAAGTAACATTTTGTTTAGGGGTCTCCAACAGGTAGCTCGAGCTTCTCGCCACCTGGTCGGGGGTTACCGTGTACAGTTGCGCTGTAACTATATGCGAAGTTTCGGTTCAGCTGATATGTCCGATATGTCTGCTTTGCTTTTGAAGTAGCCTAGAGGTCATTCACGAACTTACTCTTGTCACATTGTTAATGTAGGCTACATCTGCGTCTCTGTAGTTATAGCCAAATCTGGTGCACTCTACCAACATAACTTCTAATAAGAGAGCATTAAAGCAGTAAAGATATCAAGATTTTGTGATTAGGCTGTTATGAAATTCATTTACATTTCCTGTCACTCTTTGAGCTACTCAGGTGGCGAGCAGCTCATGAACCTGTTGGAGACCCCTGGTCTAAAGGAAATGTTATTCCTATATCGTCCCGACATCCCCAAATATATCTAAGGTGGCATAACACTCTAGCCTGACATAGCCCGACCATAATACTGCTGTTGCAATCAATTGTATAGATAATAGCCTAATCAACAGAATACTCAATTCTAAAAATATCTGATGGCATTAAATTACACTGTGATTGTAGCCTGCTTACTTTGATTACTTTATTTATTTGTTCAGTAAATAAGGGGAGGAAAGTTAGGATGATTCTAAGGGCCTGGCACTGACTGGGGGGCCCAGAGAAAATTTTAATGGGCAATTCCAGCGTTATGGACGTGACATTTTCGTGCATTATTGATGAACAAAAGGCCACATAACCTCCGCAAACCAAGCAGTATTTCACAATTTTTTTCATATTCTTCTGCAAACTCCATGGCTGAATACAGGCAAACAGAAAAAATTAATATCATGATTCGCATCATAAGAATATGAGCCTTTCAATTTGCGTTATGGACGTGACGAAAAACGGACAAACTTTTGAGAGAGCGTAGTTTTTGCTGTGAAGTGTGTGAAATTTGTAGAGAAATGTAAATATTACAACATTCATACTAAACAGGACACCTCAGTAAAGACAGAGAAAGACTTAATTTCAAATGTAAATGTAAAAAAGTTGGTTTTCATTGGGAGAAATGGCGTTATGGACGTGACGTCTGGAAAAACCCTCCAAAAAGATACAAAACAATTGTGAACGGTGGATTTTAACCTGTAACGAGAGAAATAGTAATATAACAATGAAAAATAACTGATAGTATTGCAGCTTTGTGTGTGTTATCACCCACTTATGCCCATTATAAGCCCCTCCATAGACTTACATTATAGCTGAATAGGGTAAAAATTTTAACAAACAGATATCCTTTCGAAACTTGCTCAGTTGAATATTTACATCGAGACAATACTTTTTTGTATTGGAAGTTTTCTGAAAGAATTTGTATGTCCATGTAGGTAAGACTTGAAGTTTTAAGGTGAGGTTTACTTTTTCGTGGAATTGCCCTAATATTAAAATCAATATTTGAGGAGTCCAAAATAGTTTTTTGTCATAGGGCCCAAAATTTCTAGCAGCTTTGTAAAATTGTCAAATTTGTGCCCCCTCGGGCGACGCCCCTCCCCCGGTCATCTACCCACACCTGGGTGACCCAGACACCGATCGCCCGGGCCACGCCCCTCCCCCTGGTCACCACCTTGCCAAGCTCATTTTCTGCGGGAAACCCTGTAACAGCTAAGTTAGTACAATGCTAAATGAATACACCTTCTCAACAAACAGATGTTTGAAAGTCTAAACTCTTGCTCCTTCCTCCTCCAGCAGTTTCATGTCTTCTCTGCACATTCTATGCATGCACATTTGAGTTAGAGTTCTTGCCCTCTTTAGTTTCTCTGATTCCACTGATCTATTCTCTACTTCTTCTAGTGTCTGTAATCCAGCAAAAGACTGGAATGTTACACATTATTTGGAGGCTCCTGGATGACTTTAGATGTTTAATGGTTCTTTCAAACAGGTTCTCATCACTGATTCTGAAAAAGGTGAATAGGCCCAGTAAACAATAGGCTACTACAATAGGCTCAGTAAAGAACTTGACAAAGATCAGTGGCATTGGTGGTGCTGCTCCATCTGCACTGAAGTCTAACCGGAGTCTGAGTGATTGCTAGACTGGCCTCTTATTGAGAGACCCACACCCTCAGCTCAGCAGAGTTACTGCTGGGTTTGGACTGCACAATTTGCTCAGTAACAAACCTCAAACTGAACAAAGCATACTGGCATGAGACAGTAGACATACATGCATTGTGTGTGTGTGTGTGTGTCCAGAGACTTTTATCCAGAGACTTACATTTTTGCGAGGGATAGGGCCCTCAAGGAGTCTGACATTGTATTCTAGGTAATGAGGGGGGCCCATGGCAACTGTTTGTGTGCAGGGCCCAGAACTTGATGTTACGCCCCTGTGTGTGTGTGTGTGTGTGTGTGTGTGTGTGTGTGTGTGTGTATACAGGTGCAGTTATAATCAGACATGTCATTATGTGTTATGTTTCTCTAGGATGAGATACTGTTCCCTCACAGAGAAGAGCTGTGCTGCTTTAGCGTCAGCAGGCAGATCAAACTCCCGCAGTTTCAAGGAGCTGAACCTGAGTTACAATAAGATTCATGATGCAGGAGTTCAGCATCTCTCAGACCTCCTCACGAATCCCCACTGCAAACTGGAGAAACTAGAGTGAGTGTTAACACACAACACACTGGTGATGGGTGAGTGGTGTGTGTGTGTGTGTGTGTGTGTGTGTGTGTGTGTGTGTGTGTGTGTGTGTGTGTGTGTGTGTTGTATAGTTAGAGGTGCAGTATGTGAGTGTTATAATCAGACACGTCATTATGTGTTATGTCTCTCCAGGCTGAAAGGCTGTTCCCTTACAGAGAAGAGCTGTGCTGCTTTAGCATCAGCAGGCAGATCAAACTCCTGCATTTTGAAGGAACTGAACCTGAGTTACAATAAGATTCATGATGCAGGAGTTCAGCATCTCTCAGACCTCCTCACGACTCCCCACTGCAAACTGGAGAAACTAGAGTGAGTGTTAAGACCAACAACACATCTCATCTCTGTGTGGGGGAGAACACACTGGTGTGTGTGTGTGTGTGTTTGTGTGTCCTAAGATGAGGGCTCACACAGAGTTGTGCTGCTTTAGCATCAGCAGTGTGTGTGTGTGTGTGTGTGTGTGTGTGTAAGAGGTGCAGTATGTGAGTGTTATAATCAGATACAGTGGGGAGAACAAGTATTTGATACACTGCTGATTTCTTAGGTTTTCCCACTTGCAAAGCATGTAGAAGGTTGTAACTTCTATCACAGGTACTCTACAACTGTAAGTGATGAAATCTAAAACAAAAATCCAGAAAATCACAGTAGATGATTTTTAAATAATTATTTTGCATGTTATTGCAGGACATACGTATTTGATCATCTATCAACCAGTAAGATATTTGGCTCTCACAAACATGTTAGTTCTTCTTTAAGAAGCCCTCCTGTTCCTCACTCATTACCTGTATTAACTGCACCTGTTTGAACTTGTTAACCTGTATAAAAGACACCTGTCCACACAATCAATCAGACTCCAACCTCTCCACAATGCCCAAGACCAGAGAGCTGAGTAAGGACATCAGGGATAAAATTGTAGACCTGCACAAGGCTGGGATGGGCTATAGGAAAATAGCCAAGCAGCTTGGTGAGAAGGCAACAACTGTTGGTGCAATTATTAGAAAATGGAAGAAATTTAAGACAACTGTCAATCTCCCTCGGTCTGGGGCGCCATGCAAGATTTCACCTCGTGGGGCATCAGTAATCATGAGGAAGGTGAGGAATGAGCCCAGAACTACACGACAGGACCTGGTCAATGACCTGAATAGAGCTGGGACAACAGTCTCAAAGAAAACCATCAGTAGCACACTACGCCGTCAAGGATTAAAATCTTGCAGTGCACGCAAGGTGCCCTTGCTCAAGCCAACGCATGTCAAGGCCCGCCTGAAGTTTGCAAATGACCATTTGGATGATTCAGAGGAGGACTGGGAGAAGGTCATGTGGTCTGATGAAACAAAAATAGAACTGTTTGGGTTAAACTCCACTCGTCGTGTTTGGAGGAAGAAGAATGATGAGTGCAACCCCAAGAACACCATCCCAACTGTGAAGCATGGTGGTGGAAACATCATTCTTTGGGGATGCTTTTCTGCAAAGGGGACAGGACGACAGCACCGTATTGAGGGAAGGATGGATGGGGCCATGTTTCATGAGATCTTGACCACAACCTCCTTCCCTCAGTAAGAGCATTGAAGATGGGTCGTGGCTGGGTCTTCCAGCATGACAACGACCCAAAACATACAGCCAGGGCAACTAAGGAGTGGCTCCGTAGGAAACATCTCAAGGTCCTGGAGTGGCCTAGCCAGTCTCCAGACCTGAATCCAATAGAAAACCTTTGGAGGGAGCTTAAAGTCCGGGTGTATCAAATACTTATTTCTTGCAATAAAATGGAAAATAATCATTTAAAAATCATACAATGTGATTTTCTGGATTTTTGTTTTACATCCCATCACTCATGGTTGTAGAGTATCCATGATAGGAATTACAGACTTCTACATACTTTGCAAGTAGGAAAACCTGAAAAATCAGCAGTATATCAAATACTTGTTCTCCCCACTGTATGTCATTATGTGTTATGTCTCTCCAGGCTGGTTAAATGTTCCCTCACAGAGAAGAGCTGTGCTGCTTTAGCATTAGCAGGCAGATCAAACTCCTGCAGTTTGAAGGAACTGAACCTGAGTGGCAATGATCTTCATGATGCAGGAATTGAGCATCTCTCAGACCTCCTCAAGAATCCCCACTGCAAACTGGAGAAACTTGTGTGAGTGTTAACACACAACAACATATCTCATCTGTGTGTGGGGGAGAACACACTGGTGACGATAATCAGACATGTCATTATGTGTTGTCTTTCCAGGCTGAGGAACTGTTCGCTCACAGAGAAGAGCTGTGCTGTTTTAGCATCAACAGGCAGATCAAACTCCTGCAGTTTGAAGGAACTGAACCTGAGTTACAATCAGCTTCATGACGCAGGTGTTCAGCATCTCTCAGACCTCCTCACGAATCCCGACTGCGAACTAGAGATACTAGTGTGAGTGTTAACAAACAACACATCTTATCTGTGTGTGGGGGAGAACAAACTGGTGATGAGTCAGTGGTGTGTGTGTGTGTGCGTGTGTGTGTGTAGCAAATGTTGAATGGTTTGACAGAGCAGGAAGGAAGGATGCACACTGACACAGAAGGATGGGGTGTCTGCAATATTTACTGAACACAAGACTGGGGCAGTTAGGGACACGCACACACACACACACACACACAGGCTCTCTCTCTCTCTCTCCCATTCCCCTTACGGCATCCACTTAGCAACTCAAGTTTACTGTACATTACATATGTTAAAACAAAAGTAATCATGAAAAAAATAACATCTCAAATACATATAATAAATAGGTCATGGGTGACAAGGTCTGTTACAGTGTGATCAAAGAGTAGCATTACATTACATTTATTACATTATTGACAGAACCCACGTTATTTTAAAAAGAATCATGACCGTTTCATACCTGAACACAAGAATCGGGCAGTTAGGCACACGCGCGCGCACACAGACAGGCTCTCTCTCTCTCCCATTCCTACACATAGTATCGGTACATACTATGTGAAGGTTTATAACCATGTGTGTGTGTGTTGTACAGTTAGAGGTCCAGTATGTGAATGTTATAATCAGACATGTCATTATGTGTTATGTCTCTCCAGGCTGAGTTGGTGTTCCCTCACAGAGAAGAGCTGTGCTGCTTTAGCGTCAGCAGGCAGATCAAACTCCTGCAGTTTGAAGGAACTGAACCTGACTTACAATCAGCTTAATGATGCAGGAGTTCAGCATCTCTCAGACCTCCTCACAACTCCCCACTGCAAACTGGAGAAACTAGTGTGAGTGTTAACACACAACACATCTCATCTGTGTCTGTGTCCAAATCATGCTATTTGGAGAATACTGTCCGTGGTGAAATGTCTCAGAAAATGAATCCAATGAGTAGTTTTGTTTGTTTGGTAATGGTGAAGTCTCAAATTCAGATGAATCACTATAGCCTGGCATGCCCCATACACAAAAGAAATATATTGAAATATATTTTAAAGTGTCACAAATATATGTGGCATATATTCCAAATACATTGAAATATATTTTGCATTGTTGTTCACTTATATTTACCATTTCGAAATATATTTTGAAATATATTTACATCACGTGTTCTAGAAGCCCCGCCCATAATTTCAACTTTTGAATTTTAAAAACAATGGCGGACGTTTGGCAAGTGCAGAGAAATTGGCAAGTGTTTGACATGAATGAAATTTAAAGAGTTTGTAGTCTTTGATAGCCTAGAATAGAAAAATACAACGAGCTAGACATTACAGAGTTGTGCTATTGCAACCTAGAACCCTATCTTCGAAATATTTTACAAGCAGCCGAATAGCTAATGTTAGCTCGTTAGCTAACTAACCGTCCAGCCACGGCAACGCGAGAGGTAACGGAACTTTCCCTGAAGGAATCAAGAGAAGACGAGTCTGCACACAACTACTCTGCCTCCCCTCCATGTCAATCTTCAATATCTTATGGGAAATGGGAACAGTTTTCGAGTGAAATTAAGGTTAGTATCTTATTTCAGCAGAAGGATACACAGAGGGATGTTTTCTACTATGAATAATGACTGAGAATAGTTATAACATCAGCTAGTTTTCTGTCAGAAAAGTTGTGCTAACGCTAGTTTTCTGACGGTGATTCTGTGCTAACGTTAGTTTTAGTTCATACAGGTTTGTATTTCACACTATAAACCTGACATGAAAGCAGTTAAGTATCAAGAAGGTTATCAAACATGCACTATATCAGACAAAGCAATCAGAGAGATAATCAAAGATGAACAAGATGGCTAGCATCTCCTTTCGTTTTGGCCAGTAGCAGCATTTCATTGCTACCTAGCATTATATGCTGTTCATTTTGTGCTTTTAATTTACTGTTTGTACAGGCCTTAAGTGACGGGTGGTTAGACTTTCATAGGGACCTTTCCGTTTTCATTCACAGCCTGAAGGTAAGGACTTGAGTTACTTGATTTTCTATATCATTGAATATCTTATAATTGTACAGGTTGTCTTACAATTGTTGCATTTATCATGCATCATGTTTGCAATTAATGCTTTGTATACCCTAATCTAAACTACAGATATATTCTAGAATATAGGCTAGGCTCTTATATCAAATATTAACAAGATGGATCACATCTCAGCTTGTTTTGGTTGGTAACAGGCATTTCATTTCTGTTATGTTGTATTTTGTGCTTTTCATTTCTTTTACTGTTTGTGCAGGTCCTGAGGAGTGGTTAGACTTTCATAGGGGTCCTTCTGCTTTTACTCACAGCCTGAAGGTACAGTAAGGACTATACTAGGCTAATATTTAATTGAATTAATAATAATAATGTCTGATTTTCCACATCATTGAATATCTGAATCAGGTTGCCCCTAAACATTCAATTGCTGCAGTTTATCATGTATCATGTTGGCAATTAATGCTTGGTAACCCAATCCAAAACTACAGATATTTTTTTTTTTACAATTTTGTATCTTATATCAAATACGAACAAGATGGCTACTAGCACTAGCTACCAAGCATTATATGCAATTCATTTTGTGCTTTTAATGTTTACTGTTTGTACAGGTCCTACTGAAGGGCAGTCCGACTTTCATCGAGTCCTTTCTGCTTTCATTCAAAGCCAGAAGGTAATAACTAGGTTGACATGAATTATATCATTGAATATTCTACAATTGTGTCTGGTTGTCCTTTACCTACGATTATTATACGATTAATGAGTAGGCCTATATTTTGGACAAGACAAGACAAAACCTGCATTTATACCAACTGCACAACTAACATTTTGGATACTAAATTGCAGTAGTTCTATGTATTATATGTTTGTATCCTCCTTTTTCCACATGGACAATAATTGCATGAAAGAACAATGTGACATTTAGCCTACCACTCCAATTTGTTCTAAATGGTTATCAATATTTATTTTTTAATTTCCCACATATGTTATTTTTCTAAGGAATTGGAACACCTGGATTCCTGGCATTATCTCCTTCTCTGCATTGCTCAGCATTCCCATAAATCCAGTCTGCTGTGTTCTCCCTTCTTCTGTGCAACAGGTTAGTGTCACTATATGACCAGTTATTTTAAGAAACTAAGAAGTCTGTTGCAGTTGAGTGAATGAGCTTGATTAAGAAGATATTAACTTCTCTCTTCTCTCTGTTTACAATAAGCAGATAGTCCAAAAGGGAGGAGTGTGACCAGCAGCGGGCGCGCTGGACGCAGACACCATTGGCGTTATTTTTGGTGAGATGGCAATTGATTTACATTCAGTCAGGTGGTGATAATTTTACAATGTGAAATGTGATGCACAATACATGTGTACACCCAGTTGTCAGTTTATTAGATAAACTGTATCTAGGGAATAAATGCCGTTGCTAAGTATGCTTTTGGGAAATGCTGATCACATAATGGCGAAACCTAAACAAACTGTCTATCCTACCCCAGACGCAGTGGTGAAGAACAGTTCCCAGGGGCCACCAGGGGACAGCTGGGGACAGTGGTCAACTAAAAAGTGACAGAGCTAAGATTTAAAATGAAATAAATAAAAAATAAATTGGAAATGTTGTGTTTGTTTGTTGTTTAACTACCTTTAACTTTTTAAATGTCAAAATATATTTATATAAACAATTTGCACAAGTTTAATATATGTAGGCCTACATAAAAACACAATAGCAAATATCTTGTATAGGAAAAGGTATGTCTGGAGTGCTGCAGGATGTAACTGACACCTGGTGCTCTTCGGTGCAGGGATTTCAGAAATTGTTTTAAAGAGTCAGTTCAGAGGCACTCAAGATGCAGTATAAGAAGTATTTATTCGGCTAAATACTTTTAATACTGCATCTTGAGTGCCTCGGAACTGACTCTTTTAAAATAATAGCAAATATATTGACATATATTGTGACTGAAATATATTTTCAAGAGTAAAATATATTTACATATATTTCAGTGAAATATATTTATTGGGCCAAAATCAAATATTTACATATATTCCAAAAATATATTTTGAAATATATTTTCAAAATATATTTCAAATATATTTCAAATATATTTTTTTTGTGTATGGGCTCCCAGTGACACAACACCTTCAGCGTTGCTGTCGCTGGTCTGGCCAGCTGCTAATCGGGCAGGACTTCTGCTCCACAAAACTGTGGAGTGGACGAGCGTATCTTCTTAAAGGAGAGTCCAGCAGCAGTAGCCTCCACTAGTGTGTGTGTGTGTGTGTGTGTGTGTGTGTGTGTGTGTGTCCCAATCTGAGTGTTAACACATGCATAATTGTTTGTCCTCTAGAGTGGGTGATGGACTGAATATTCGTATCCTCCTAATAGTCTAAGCGAATTAGCCCAAAAAAGGGTCAAAGGTGGAAGTAAATATAGCCAAAGCATATTTTGTATCATTTGAAGCAGAATTTTCTGTAGATTAAGAATTTGGGGTGCCTACAGCACCAATTTGTACCGGGAAAAAATTATAGGGCTTTGAATAGGCCATGGTATAATGATTATTATATAGGTCTGAATAGGGCTATTTTTTCCCTTTGGTCCTATCAAAATAAAACTTTATATAATGAAAGTACCCATGTAAAGTAGCATATTTTGTATTACAAGTTTTCCTGAAAAATAATTTTAATATGCTAATGAGCGATACGCTAGTCAAATTAGCCCCAAATGCACCCTTATACATGGATAGTGAAGAGATTAAGAGGGTGGGACCTGTCTCAATTCACTTTAAATGACACACTGCGCATGTAAGCTTTCGGAAAAGGTATAGCATAAAGGGTAGAATAGCTTTCTCTCAACGCCTCAGCTCCAAATACATTGGCTATACACCAAAATCACCAATACCCGCTGACCTATAAATGGGTATCAAGGGGAGGAAGGAGGTGGAACCTGTTTAAATTTATGTTTACTGAGATCCTAAAGCTCCCTGCTTTCAAGAAAAGTATTACTTGTCAAGGTTTATTACTTTCTAATATATTCCATAGGCACTTTTGTCCAAGAAATGCCCATATTTTTTAATATTCCACCAAAATAGGCATAAGCTTTAAAATAATAAAGGGGGTAGGATGTGGAAAAGATTTTGCAGGTGGAATCCTGGGCATATAAGCTTTCAGAAAATATATAGTTTATGGGGTCTAATATGTTTCCCCTACATACCACTGGCCTAAATGTCACCAAAAATGGCCAATTTTTCAAATGCCAAATTTCTTAATTTTTGGGATTTATTGTAATGAGTAGGGTGGAGCATACCTCAATGGCAAACATATCATGCTATGTAATATCCTGAAGGTGTTTGCTTTCAGAAAATGTATAGGATGTATGGTGAAATTAGCCCTCCCTTCATGCTTCAGGCCAAAATGTAGTAGTAGTACAAAATCCTACCGAATCCCATTCATTTGGACTAATGGTCCACTCAAAGCTCAATAACTTTTTTCTGGAAAAACTTGGCTCTGCAGGCACCCGATATCCTAAATCTACATAAAATTGCGGTTCAATTGATACCAAATATGCTTTGGCTATATTTACTTCCACCTTCAACCCTAATTCGCTCAGACTATAAAGGAGAGTTCAGCAGCAGCAGTAGAAGACTCCACTGGCAGCTCCCACTCCTCAGATGCTGCCGAGCTGCAGCTCACACATGACATACAGATGCTCTCACTCAACACACACACGTGAGTATGATGGACAACAAGACAGACAGACACACAGACACACACACGGTCAAAGAAGATGAGGTCAAACAGAGAGTTTCTAGATGGTACACAAAGTATAGTTTGTGGGACAGTCAATCAGTTAGAAGACTCAGGGGATGGAGTCAATAGTTGGGTAGCATTTAGGTACAGTTCATCTGGTGGAGATCAGCATGTAGGTAGTGATCGGAATAGTTTGTAGAACTGTCAGGGGATAGAGTCAATATTAGGGCAGTGCTTGGGTAGAGATCATCAAGTGGTGTTCATCATATAAGTAGAGATCATCAGGGAGTCCAGCATGGCTAATTCATCATGGATCCTCTGGGAGGAAAGGAAGGCTGATCCTGGTATGTGGCTCCAGTGAGGTTGGTCAGCATCTATTGTGGGGTGGGGGTGGATGGCAGGGAGTTAGAGGAGTTAGGCCACCGGCCTGTTCAGTTATCTAACTCCTCCACCTGCTGTGTGGGACTGATCAATGTCATGCTATTTGGCACTGATGCTATCTGGACCCTATGGGGGTTCTTGCTGTTATTGGCACTGATGCTATCTGGGTCCTATGGGGGTTCCTGCTGCTGTTATTGGCACTGATGCTATCTGGACCCTATGGGGGTTCTTGCTGTTATTGGTACTGATGCTATCTGGGTCCTATGGGGGTTCCTGCTGCTGTTATTGGCACTGATGCTATCTGGACCCTATGGGGGTTCTTGCTGTTGTTATTGGCACTGATGCTGCTCTACTCTGGACCCTATATGGGGGTTCTTGCTGTTGCTCTCTCTGCCTTGGGCTTCCCATATATGCACATAGAAGGGCAGGGGGATGTGTGTGTGTTTGTGTGTGTGTGTGTGTGTGTGTGTGTGTGTGTGAGAGAGAGAGATAGAGAGATCCCCAGAACAGAGTCATACCACTACAGATAATTTATTACACACACACACACACACACACACACTCTTTTAACTATAGTGGTCCTGACTGAATTACCGGTAATCTCATTATGCTCTGTGCTGCATGTGTGTGTTTGTGTGTGTGTGTTTGTATGTATGCTTGTTTGTGTGTGTGTTTGTGTGTGTTTTTTTCTCACAGGGAGGATGGCCACATTACTCCCCCACAATGGAGCTGTGAATCCTGTGCTGAAGTTTCAGACTCCAGCCACTGGGTCCTGGTGAAGCCTGAAGTCTCCCCAGAGAAGAGCATCTCCACCTACAGCCTGAGCTCTCCTGCAGGGAGCTATGAGTGCTCAGAGTCTGGTCTGCGCTGGTCATGTACTGCTCCAGTCACCCTGCACTACTGCTTCACAGACTGGCATGTCTTTGCTGAAGAGCTGGCCCACATGCAGATGAGTCCAGCTGGTCCTCTGATGGACATCAGGCTCATGTCAGGAGAGCTGGAGGAGATCCACCTGCCACATGTCCTCTGTTTGGGAGGTTCGGAGGCATCTATGTGTGACGCTGTGAGGGTCCTGCATGGACGTGATGGTGGGGTGTCCATAGAGAAGTGTGAGCCGAGTCGCTTCCATGTCAGGCTGGTGAAGCCCTCTTTTTCTCTTCTTGGATCTTTGATATCATACATATCGTAATTTCATGAAGAAAACCATAATATACAGAGGGGCAATAGAGTGGAACCTTCTCCCATTGGATGTTAGGGAAATTCAAAGTAAATCTTCTTTTAAGAAAATAGTAAAGCTAAGATTATTAGTGTGCTGGTAAAATCTATTGTTATTATTGATTTGATCTTAAAACAACTGCAATATTATGTGAGTTTTTATTGTATTGCTGGAATATATATACTCTGTGTATGATGCTCCTTGACTTGCCTAATGCAAATGTGTTGTTGGTAGCCTATTCATGAATGTTCTGTCAATGTGTTTTAAAATGTATTTTTATACCTGACTTATGGACCCCAGGAAGACTAGCTTCCACTTTTTTGGAAGCTAATGGGGATCCTAATAAACAATAAACAACAATAAACAATATACATATTTCCTTGGAGGATCCATGCAGATGTCCAGGTGTATCGGTGCAACTCAATACCCCTCACCTTTCGCACCTACCTACTGCCAGATGACGCCCATCGTAAAAAGTTAGTGGAGGAGCAGGAAAAATCTGAGGATTTCAGAGGATCCAAAATCATTCTCCCACGGCCTGTGAGACCTCTTCAGAAGAATGGCTTCTATGGTTTACAGACTGACTGCACCTCCAGCATCTTCCCAGAGGAGCTGGACCTCAGTGAGAACACTACTGTTCCCAACTTCGCAGTCGTGCGGCTAAAGAAAGTGGGTGACTTCAAGATGGAGCTTCATAGCTGTGCAGACAAACAGCAAGTCTGGCAGGTTGAGATTTTGGCAACTCAATGCTTGTACCCCCAACAGGCTACTGAGACCTCCCCTGCTCAATCTCCTAACTCTGCATTCCCACACACTGCCAATGTCCAGACACCTGTGGAAGGTAGGATAGACGTAACACTTTATGCTAACTTTGTACGCTTTTCTTAGATGAATTGACTTCATTTAACTCCCTTTGATTTGCACTGCTTCAGTTCCTGCTGCCAGCACAGAAGTGATTCCTTATGGCTCCTCCAACCCAGTCCAGCCAGCCTCAGTGTCAGCCTCCATTACGGCTCAAACTGGTGCAGTTGCAGTGGCCCCCAGCCTCTCTGGCAACACCTTCCTTGGACCAGTACATATTAATGTCAAATCAGGTAAGAAATTACCACCATATTTAACTGCACATTAAAGGGGGATATTAGTCTGACTTGATAAATACTTGTAGGAAGATGTAGTATTGCAATTTATACACATGTAAAGATGTAATATTGCTATTAATTCTCACTTCCATGCCTTTGTTTTCCCTGAGAAGGTGAAGGAAGAGAAGAAAAAACGGATTAACATAGAAATCCCTCCTCTAACTGTTCAGCTAAAAACCAAGTTAGGGCGTCTGCTTAAAAATGCACTGAAGATTGTTGGCCAACAGGACCAGGGATATATGCAGTCCCTCTTTGAAAAGTCAGTGCTCAGGGAGGCACTTAAGATCCTAGAGGACCCCACACATGTTCTCCATCATGAATTCACCCTGCTTCCCTCAGGCCGACGCTTCAGGACATTAAACTGCAGACTAGTAAAATATAAGAACTCCTTTGTCCCAACCGCCATAAGATTGCTTAATGACTGATAGAAACGTCATACTCACACAGTGCAGTGCACAGTTCAATGTTTCTCTATGTTTTTTATGTTATTTTGTATGAACGTATGTGTGTATGTGAGTACTGTATACAATGCAGTAGGTGAAGCCCAAGACAAATTTCCCCCTGGGGACAATAAAGTACACTCTGACTCTAGATCACTCCATCCTCCACTACCGGATCACTCTATCCTCCACTCCTCCTCTAAATAACTCTATCCCCCACTCCGTTACAAGAGGATGCTCATCTTAGGAAGTTATTAGAGGACTTGGATCCATCGTCCAAAAACTCACCAAGAACAGACCAAAGGAACATCAGATAAATGCATTGTCAAGTACAAAATCTTCAAATAAATGCGGAGTTCTTTACTTGTTTAAAATGATTTTTCTTCTGGTCAGAAACATATAATAGGCTACACGCAATTCAATAGGTTAGTTGAAATGTTGAAATATCCTGGCATGTAGAGGTTTATGGTAAGTGAAGTGGGTACTGGAAATATTTTCCACAAGGTGTCGACAGTGAGTCAAAATCTGCAGGCGTGTGTGTGTGTGTATTTTTGATGTGTTTGTGTGTAATACAACATATGACTAAACCATAAACAATTTCTCATGCAAGTAGGCCAAGCCACATCTGTGACCCCGAACCTCAGATACCCTGCATCCAGATCCCTCCCTCCCTGCACTTTATGTCCATCAAAATATTATTTTAACATTTCTTTAATGTCACAGTTGTAGAATGCACTTGAATAACCCAGTACACCAATGTTTTCTGATGCTGGGGAGTGTGTGTGAGTGTGTTTGTGTGTGAGTGAATGAGAGAGAAAGGGAGAGAGAGAAAGGGAGAAAGAGATCTCAGGGTTCAGCATAGGTTCACCATGAGAGTAGACTGTGACGTCAGTACTACGACCTTACTGAAGAAGGCAAGGCAAAGGCATTTAGAGCTGGACTAGTCATTCACCTTAAGTAGTTGCTGCACTTTAGGTTTACCTCATGCATGCACTAAATAAAATATGTAGCCTTGTCTTGAATGTCTTTGTGTATTTTTAATGTAGGCCAACACCAGGCATGAACTGGCCATAGAGTCTACAGGGAAATGCTGGGTGGGCCGACAGTCGTTTTGGGGCTGGGGCTGTCCTAATTTATTATTATATTGGGCTAACTAAATCTCTCATGTTCAAGCTAAGTGTCCACGTTACAATTTTATATCAAGTTATTATTTAATAAAATCATGGTGGGCCGCCATGTGGTCCCAGTCCAACCCTGGCCAACACCCCTTGATCCATGATGAAATCACACAGACACACACACACACACACCAACCACACACAGGCATGAGGGAAAAAAAAACATTTTCTGTCACTGGGTCCAAAATTTCTAGCAGCGCCCCTGGCTCATTTGTAAACCTACAGTGATCTACCAGCCTAGAGGGAGAAGTTGTTGCACCATGCGATCTCAACTAAAGCCCTATTCGCACGGGACTAGTTTAATGGGGGGACCTGGGGTAAAGTAATGATAACCGGTAAATTTAGTCCCGTCCGAACACGCCATGTCAGTAAAAATAACGGAGTATGTTGGTAAACTTCGCTGAGAATTTTACCTCCTGTGAAACAGTCCGGAGAATCTACCATAGGTAATACTAATACCGTGCGAATTCGACCCTCGGTAATAAGTAGGGCCAGAGACTCCTTTCTCTAACCTGACTCCGCCCTCTATCGTCCAATTTCAGACTTTCGCTTGTGCGTAACCAACAACTCCTCCCATGTTAGATGAATATCACTGGGATTTCTTGTCCCGTCCGAATTTGTCATTTCTAATGCCTGACGTCGTCTGGTTAATCAACATTACTGTACGTACTGTACTGTACTAGTCCCGTGCGAATAGGGCTTATGACTAAATCCATTATCACCACAGCCAAAATGAAAATTCATTTCAATTCTGTCAAAGGCATTTATAATTTGCATGTGCAACTTTGAGAGCGCGCCTTTGGCTTATTGCTTACTTACTTATTACACTTAGGGTAAACGTACCCATTAAGCCCACGTACCATTTAAGCCCACTTTCAACTTTCATGTCTACTTACAAAAAAAGTAAAGCATACATTTTGACGTCTATTACTTTATCCAATCAAATGGTTTGTTTTCTCCATCCCATTTTTTATTGCAAACAAAACACATTTTGAAGGACTCTGATGATGTAACGCACATCGAAACGTTATATGTTTTGCACCGACGCTCTCTCCTTCCTAGTAATTCGTCCTGCTCTGGTTGCACCAGATTTGACAACCACAGAAGCCAGTCCCCCCAGGATTTCGCGGGCCTTTTTTATGATTGTTGCGATCAAAAATGCTTGATTTCGCGGCAGGTTTTCTGAAAAGTTGCGGCAGAAGTTGCGCTGATTTTAGGCATTTTATTGCAAGAAAATTGCGGGGTCCAGGAAAAGTCACAGAGCGTTTTTTTTTTTTTTTTTTTTTAAAGCTGCACATTTTGATGAGTTTGATGATGGTAGGTGGTTATAGCTATGCAGTGAATAATGGCATATTCAGGGTTCCCACGGGTCAGGGAATTTCTGGAATATCAGGGAATTTCAATAAAGGCTGTTCCAGACAGGGAAAGTCAGGGAATTTGACCATTTTGCTTGGAAAGTCAGGGAATGTCAGGGGAAATTGTTATTATATGTATCACCAAGCATCCTTTTATCTTGTTTCTCAATATTTTTCTAGGCCTATTTAACTTGAATGACTTTACACTCTTATTTGCTGATTCATGCTATTGATTGAAGTGTTATGAAGTTGACTCGATGAAGAACTGAGGACTAGTTTGGCCATTTTAAATGGCATTTTCCGCTCTGCGCCTAATAATTTGTTGTACGGTAGGTCATGGAAATTCTGCCTTTTGGTCAGGGAAGGTCATGAAAAAATCAGATCTGCAGTGGGAACCCTGCATATTGCAACTGTAGGTTTTCTTTTATGTTAAGGTTGTTTAACATCTAGAATTGCAGAATGCACATTATGGATGGCTGATGGCAATTATGGTTTTAGTTATCAACCCTTTATATCACTACATGCCATCCAAGTTCATCTGTAAACCAGAACAAAATATTATCTTAAAAATATATCTGAAATAGTGATGAGAGTGCTGCTGTAAAGCAAAGAAGGAGGGAGTGATTGTTGCATGTCATCATCTGCAGCTTCATCATATTCATCACCATAACCTTAATCATATTGGGCTTGATTGATTGCACTAGTAAAACTGTGGTATACCTAATGTGAAGCCATTGTCAGGGAGCAAGCACTCTTTATACTTTTAGAAGCTACAAGTGAAGTAGTTCCACAGCAAGAAGCAAGCCATGAGCTGTACTGTTTGTTATACAATAAATAACTTTTGTGTGGAAATTACTTTGCTGAAAGAAAAAAAATCTGCTGAATTTTAATGCAAAAATATAAAAGGCATCTAATAGCCTAAGCTTTGTACTTCATACAAGCCAAAGGATTTGATATCGTAAAACATGGAAAAGATGCAGGCATAGCTTACACAAACTGAAAAAATTTGACTGTTCTGAATTCTAATAGACCTAAAGAATGGGAACCAACTTAATGTGCGTTTAGAGTCCTATGACAAAAGGGGCTCGGTGAAAATCAATTTTGTCGAATTCTTCGTGGAGATAGTTCTAATGTAGCCTACATTAGCAATAACTTTCAACTCCGCTTGAATTCGTCATTTAGATAACTTGTGATTTTGGAATCCACACGCGCGCACACACATGGAGGGAGAGGGAGAGAGAGAGAGACACGCGCGCAACGGAAGAGAGCTCATTCAGTCCTATGCGTAATTTAAGGTAACACTTGCCTCATAACATAAACGTAACGTAAATGGCAATAGCCTAAATGATCAAGAATATTGTGATTAGCAGCTGTTTTGCACAGTAATATTTGCACCGCAAAACAAGGAGCAGGAAAAACTCTGCACCCGTTGATCTTTCACTCGCGAGTGACGGGTGATTTTTCGAGAAACCTTCCAGGAAGTTGCGGGAAAGGTGCGGTGATTCCTCAAAATTGCATGCCCGCGATGAAGTGGCGGGGATTGGTTGAAGTTGCATTGAAGTTGCAAATCGCAACATCGCGAAATCCTGGAGGGTCTGAGAAGCGTGAAGAACACTTCTCTTTGTTACTTAAATCACATTTTCCATTGTTGAGTTAGCCCCCGCCCAAAGTACAGAGTCTCGGGGCCCCTGACAAGAAGACCCCCAAAAACTTTGGTGTTTTGGGACACATCAGAAATCAGCAATTTTCCGCAATTTACAGCCACATCTTTGGTAAATACATTAATATTATGTCAAATATGAGGTATTTTGATACACAGATTAAAAGTAATTTGCCAAATTATACTATTTCCTGCTGCTGGCCTGTCACCGATGATTGTTTACAAGGTCTAGCATTTTGAGACCCTCCCCAGACTAAAACGCCTAAGAACAGTCAATGGAGATGCATTACTCCCTCCTCTTGCCCGGTTTAGCCTGTGTGAATGTCTAGGAATAATAGAAGCCAACTTACCTTTCCCCGGTTGAAAAAGGTTTCTGCTGCTGCATTAAGGGGAAAACACACCCCGCAACAGAAGTGGTCACGGCACTCAGGAGGCATGAAAAAAACTTAAGGTCTGACCAGGCCAAAGTTGCCTTTTGACTCTACCTGTAAGGGTCTGTCTTGTGTTCCCCATTCCCGCCTGTCTCCCACCTCTTGCGAACTATTCCTTTCTCTACATCTACAAACTAATAAGAGGAAGTACACACTGTCTGGTTCTCATAATCCAGTCGTGAAAATTTGTGTGAACATACAGTACACACTGAGCTCTAAGGTCAACTTTCAGAGGTTTGGTCTGCCACAACTCTCAACAAAGGGCAAACATCTTTACAGTTCTTGGTGTGAAGGTTGACCTGGCCGTGCACGCTTTGCAGTTACAGACCATGGCTGGATGGAAAAGATTGTCTTTCTAGATTACTTCTCAAATCTTTTCCTACCAGAATCTGTGCGGCACAAAACTTCGTTGCCATGCAAGAGTCAGCAGAGACACAATTAGAAAGGAGGACTTTCCTCTAAAGCTAAAGGCTGTTCTGGATGCTGGTTTGAAGCCGAACAACATCAGCAGCAGCTTTGCAGAGCCTACAGCGCACGTACCACTTCCCCTCCAGAGACAAAGCGGAAGATGTTCAAAGGAAACTCATTGTGTGCAGAGCAAACCTGGAGAAGGTGGGCCTTTCTACCTTCAAAACCACGTAGAGGTAGAGATGGCCTACAAACAAAAACTGAAAATTATGAAATCTGCTCACAGAGTTACCTTAACCAAAATGAATGAATGAGTTATGTGTTTCTTGAGTGTTGGACTTTGTTCAGATGATCTTTATAAAAGTGTTCTGTGTTAATTACATATATTGCTTTGTACTTGTAACTAAAACAAAAACATAAAGATATTGATAGTAGATTCAAGTCTCAAGCTGTGAAAAAGAAAGCTTCATGCTGTGAATTTAAAGTTTCATTGTACAGGATAAAAGGTTCATTGTAAAGTTAAAAACAAGTTATATGCAAAAGGAGAAGTCTTTTTAGGAAAAAGAGAGAAACGTTACCACTTATTTTATGTGTCTAGGTGATTGAGATAATGTGTATTCATGCTCAATTTTTATTTTGGTTTTAAATAAGCTAAACAAAACATTTTGACAGTGTGAACTAAATGTAGATAAAAATAATGATTTCAAGTCTCAAGCTGTGAATTTAAAGAGTGTAAAGTTAAAAGGTTAATTGTACATTTGAAACATTATTATTCGTGAAAATAGAAATCGAGTTTTTCACAAAAAAGTGAAACATGGCTTTGAAATGTATTAAGCACTTATTATTATTTTATGTTTAAGGGATTGAGACTGTATGTTTATGTCATTGCACAGTATTTATGCTCAAATTTCATTTGGGGTTCGAAATAAACTAAACGAAACATTTTGAACGCTTATATTGATATGTTTTGTCTGTACATAGGCTGCTGTTCTGGAGGTGGGAAGATGCTACAGCAACAACCAAAAATTCTCAGGAACAGAAGCGTTAGTCAAAATGTCAATC
>JAODXP020000032.1:23874996-23962609 GCA_027497455.2 Sardinella longiceps | reverse complement strand
TGAAAAATTGAAAATAAGATCTGCACACCAAGCTCCCGTTATTCTTGATTTATTGTGACGTTTCGGGCAACCCGCCCTTCATCAGACATATCTGATGAAGGGCGGGTTGCCCGAAACGTCACAATAAATCAAGAATAACGGGAGCTTGGTGTGCAGATCTTATTTTCAATTTTTCATGTAACTTTTCTGGTCTTGCACCCAGAAACTTTTTTAGACGGTTGTGCGTGTTTTTCTTCTCTTTTCTAGATTGTGGTTGTTAGAAATATATAAGTTTAAAAATAGGAAGTTTAAGAAATACCATTGGTATATGTGTGTGCGTGTTAATTCAATTCAATTCAATTCAATTCAATTTTATTTGTATAGCGCACAAATACAGTACATTGTCTCACGGCGCTTTACAGACAGTACGGGAAGCATCCATGAGAATCAGGGGCAAGGAAAAACTCCCTCGCTTTGTAAATAATTTGTTATGTAGGAAGAAACCTTGGGCAGATCCACGCCTCATGGACTCAGCCTACCTGCCTGGGGCCTAATTAAGTATCCGTAAAGTCTGATGCATAGATTGACCATGGTTAACACAAAACAGTATGAGTACTGAATGTAGTCAGAGATGATATACACATAGTTTGTGTGACAGTCAGGGCCAAGGGATGGAGTCAGTAGTTGGAGTGTGGGATTAGTCAGTAATTGGAGTGGGATCAGAGTTCATTGGGTGTTGGTCGCCATCTAAGTAGTGGTCATCAGGGGGCCATCAGGCCAGTTCCATCACGGGCCTCAGAGAAAAGGGGAGGATGGTCCTGGTGTGTGGCTCCGGGGGGTTGGTCAGCATCCGTAGTGGGGTAGAGTTGGTGGCAGGGAGGTTCATCACTCAGCCAGTGCGTCGGGGCAGAGGAGGCAAGAGAGACAAAAAGAAACAGAAACAAGAGGGTTAGGCCAATCTAGGAGGATATCACTTCATGATATGTGTCATATAATCTAGCTAGAGTGAGGAGAGGGAGAGAGAGAGAGGAGAAAGAGGGTTGTACAGGATGGCAAGTGTGCAGAAGGTGGCAGCACTAGGCTATCGCAGCATAACTAAGGTATGGTACATGGCATCTCACCAACCCAGAAGGGGGTGGTCAGTGGCCGCCTTGGAAAAACAGCAGAGGTAGCCCTCCCAGGAAAGCCCAAGAGGAGTGGTGATATGCCATGGCCCACTCCTAATTATAGGAAATGTCAAAAAGGAAGGTTTTAAGTCTAGACTTAAAGGTATTGAAAGTTAATATGTGTGTGTGTGTGTGTGTGTTAGGATGTCCATGATATTGTTCAGAGGGCGTTGACTCTCTATAAAGCAGATGGAACTGGCATGGCTGACTACGCTCTGGAGTCTTTGGGTGAGCATCCCCATATAGTCTGTTCAGGCATGGCTTATCATGTGGATGACTAGGTCTGGGCTTATCTTCATGCATATGTGTGTGTGTGTGTGTGTGTGTGTGTGTGTATGTGTGTGCGTGCAGGTGCTACTGTGATTGGGTCCCGGAGCTCAGAAACATACAGCACCAGGTCTCCGTGTTTCAGCCTATTTGGGATTCCATTGTGGTATGCTACTGTGGGTCCACGGACTGTTTTACAGGTAACACACACACACACACACAAACACAGACATGCATAAACCCATCTGCACCTACACACACTTATATATTTATTGTCCATTGATGATCAGTCTGTGTGTGTGTGTGTGTGTGTGTGTGTGTGTGTGTGTGTGTGTGTGCGTGTGTTTCAGCCTGAGACGTATCCAGGGAAGTGTTGGGCATTTAAAGGCAGTGAGGGTTTCCTCACCATCGCCCTGTCTCTCCCCGTACGCGTCACACACGTCACCTTGGAGCACATCCCCAAGAGCCTCTCCCCCACCGGACGCATCGACAGCGCCCCCCGAGAGTTCGCCGTTTACGTGAGTCTCACACTACAGCCCACAGCACACAAGGCAAACACACACATGCTCATGGCTCAGTAGATAAGCATTAGAAGACTGACTAAGTGTGTGTGTGTGTGTGTGTGTGTGTGTGTGTGTGTGTGTGTGTGTGTGTGTGTCCATGTCCTTTTCCAGGGCCTGAGTGGTTTTGATGAGCAGGAGGAAGGGAAGTTTCTGGGTACATTCACATATGACTCTGATGGTGAACCCATCCAGACCTTTGAGCTACCGGTGAGTTTTATTAAACTTTACCTTACTGTAAAACACTGACAAATACACACACACACACACACACACACACACACACACATTCACTCACTGAATCAGTCTCTCTGTTTCTCTGTCTCTCTCTCTCAGGACTCTGTGAAGGATGTGTATCGTTCAGTGCAGCTGAGGGTTCTCAGTAACTGGGGTAACCCTGAGTACTCCTGCATCTACAGATTTAGGGTGCATGGCCAGCCCCTGCCCCACTGAAAGAGACACACAACACACACACACACACCCTCAGACAACCGCACCAAAGACTCTATTTTCATCAGAGAATTACTTTATTTTATCAAATATAAAAATATCTACTTCAACAATCACTTTAACTGTGTGGTTTGTTTCACTTTTCTTGTCATTCTGATTACTGCACGCGTGCACACACACACACGCATAAAGCGCGCGACACACTATCACCATTCACTACACGGGAGCACAGTCAGCACTTTACAGTCTACAATGCAGTGCAATGCAACATTTGAACAGCAGGGGGCTCAGTCACACATTGTGCACACAGCAGACAAGGAAGACAGAATCAGTCATCCTTCAGCTCAACTCAAAGCTCTGTGGTCGACTTCAAGGAGGGAAATTGGGACCTCTTTCTCGTCATTTAGCCCTGAGTATGGGCACTGATGGCTTTTAGTTAGGACACTTGGGACAGGCTCATAAATAGTCTCCACAGGGTGCTGCAGGACCAGGTGAGCTGCCTCGTTGATATGATGCTCAAGAATCAGCCTGCTGCATCATGCTGACCTTGCTGGAGGAACTGGACCCCACCTCTATTCAGAACTGCACCTGTCAACACCTGCAAGGACAACATGTAGGCTTACTCTTAGCAAAGTGGACTTGTCACATCCGTAACAAAAAAACAAAACAAAAAAACATACATGTAGCCTATTTTTATATAAATATTATATTAGCCAGCCTACATAAATATTATGTTGCCTATTTTAGACCAGTAGAGCTATTATAGTTTTAGTAGTGTTTTCCAACCTACATAAACATGCAGAGCTCAGGGTGAGGATTTACGGGAGCATAAACACATGAATATTATTCCGCCCCACGGGCACACCATGGATGTGCGCGTCTAGGACCTCCAGCCGGCCGGTTTTCGGATCACGACTGCAGAATGCGGAACGCCTGAAAACTCACTAGGCCTATTCCACGAAAGGCGGAACCCAAATTAATTATGCCAAACATTGCCACACACTTTCGAACTGAAACATTCTGTATAATGCTCCGTCTGAAAATGATAGTTGGAATAAGTAGCAACACACTTGAAAGCTAGTGGCAGCTCGACTTAACAAGCAGTTGAACACAATCCCCGTGAAAGTAAGTCTAGCCTTCTTATCACCAGATGAGTTAAGACTAACAATTTTATTTACCCTGTAAATAAATAAAAATGGCTTTAGATATATATTATGACACCTTCATATGTTTGCCTTTTGAAATCTTAACCACCATGAACACCTAGCCTGCTGTAGGTTACAGGTGGTGAGATCTTGGACATTTTAGAACCTGGGTCGTGGAGATGAAATGTTTAGCGGAGGTACGTAGGATGGCATCGCCAGGCTAGGTCGTTTGGGCCATTTCCTTTGAAATCTGAGGAAAGTTGATAACGTTAGCCTAATATCAGCACTGTCACTCTTTTTTTTTTTTTTTTTAAGGCTGTGATCCATTTTTAAACTCGCATTACACAGCTGATAGAATTACACAGTTGAATTGTAATTGTAAGTTGAATGAAAAAAATGTGTTTGTATTACAAGACAACGGTTTGTGTACCCTAATGTTGTACAAAAAGTAGGCCTAACTGCAGTAAGTAAAATGTAGGATTTTGAATTTATTTTTTGCAACGGGGGTCTAAGCCACAGCATATCTGACTAGCCTAATGAGACTAAAATTGCAGTAAATGTGTAATTGTAGACTATAGTTTTGTTATGTCTTCATTATCCTTGGTGAGTTATTTATTATGTTAAAGGAATACTACACAAACAGGTTCCCTGTGTTCTGATTAAATTATCATAATTAGGTCTACAGGATTCTTAAGAATGTCGCCCAGCAGTGCTCAGATAAATACCTTTTAGAGGTGTGTTTATGTGAATTGACCTCACTGTACTATACCCTGATTTCAGCTTTTCTTTTTTTTTTTTTTTTTTTTATCTTGACTGTTGAACCTGTAGGTGCTGGTTAACAAAAGCATAGGCTATAGCCCAGTGGTCCCCAATTAATTTCCCCCAAACCGGCAACCACCTTAAAACTATGTGAGGAAAGGGGGTTTGGTTTGAACATCATTAAGCAGTCTTCTTTTAGGCTACTACTTTGTTTAATGCAAATTACATGGACATTTGCATCAAGGTGTTTGCTAAGATGTTTAAACTAGCCTATTTTATGAAGTTATAATTGTTCTTTACCTCAGAAAATATTGACAGTGAATTTGTCTCGCAGACTGCTACAGGGACACAAACTGAATGCAGAGGCGATACATTACCTCTGCTCATGAGTCAGATGGTGCTGCGCGCCACTATTTTGGTTCTTTTTATGGGCCTAATCTGACGCATATGCCACCGGCGCCATTTGGGGACCACTGCTGTAGCCTATGTTTTACTGTGTGTTAATGTGTGGAAGAGAGTGAAAGAGAGTGTGTTGAATTTCCCTGTTTGTGCCATTGGTTTGCACACATCAGGTAAGTACAAAGCCAATGAGTGTCAACCAGGGAGACACTTGACAAGAAGATGCTGATGATGCAAGTCTTGATTCACCGAACCACAACGTTTCATCATCCAAACATCTGTTTTTCTTGTACTTTTACTGTAATTTGGTGCACAGGTTGTTCCCTTTATGTGTGCCGCTCCATTTCGTATACATGGACTCACTTCACATATTTTCTCAGACCTTAAGTGCAGTTAGATATGAGCAGATTTATATCTTTGTGATACCTTATATGGTTTCTCATGACAGGCCCTTATCTCTTTTGAAACGTGAAAGAAGAAGTGAGAGGTGTCGGAGAAAATGGCGGCAAAGACTGATCGAGGCATACCTCTGAGTGCAGTAAGTGGTTCATCGACTTTTCTCCTCAGAATCATTAGGAATATTTGACCGCATGTTATATTGTGTCATAGTCATAGTCAAGTTTATTTATATAGCACATTTTAAAACAACCAAAGGTTGACCAAAGTGCTCAAAAAAAAATAAAAAAAAATGCACATGTGTCAGTGGTCACCTGGTAACACAGTTATGCAGTACGGAAGCGTATTGCTGCCAAACTAAAAAAAAAAAAAAATTGGGCTCAGTAACACGTTATTACGTGATATTATCACGTTATTTCATGATACAGAACTATCACGTTATTTCATGATACTAAATTATCATGAAATAACGTGAAATTATCACGTTATTTCATGATAATTATCACGTTATTTCATGATAATTATCACGTTATTTCGTGATATTATCACGTTATTTCATGATAGGGAATTATCACGTAATTTCATGATACCTGAAAATTGCATCCAAATGCAGTAGGCCTACTTTTCGACGTATGTTGTACACAGACAGACAGGTGGACACACAGACACTGACTCTGAAAATACAATTGTAAGCCTATATAATATTTTAATGACAAATAAAGTTATCATAAGCGGGGATCAAACCGAGCTATGGGAGGGGGAACCTTGTTATGGAGCTGCGAGCGTGCTCCCGCTGGGAAGCGCTAACTGGGGTGTTTTTGATTTTCTTTTCTTTTTGTGTTATTGCCTTATTGGCATGCTGTTATTATGTTCTCTGTTGATAAAGGGGTACTGTATGCTTGCGCAGTTGCAATGTATAGGTTGTAAACATAAGTCAATGTCTTGATTGAATGTTAACCGTGATTTGGTTACCGTGCGTAACAGTCGGGGTTCGCCTCTGAAGCGACAGGATCTAATGACGGTAATATTGCCTAGTTTGTGGACCTTGTCCCTGTTTATTTTCAGTTTGATCAGTGTTTTGTTTGACTATTGTAGCTCCAGATAGTAAGATAATGCGCGGCTCTCCCTAGGTCAACCTCTCTCCTAGATATTGCTTTAACCAGGCAATTCCGAAAATGCAGCGCATGATGTAGCCTAAACTTTATTGAGGATTTCGTGCAAGTAGCATAGGCCTATTCACCGAAATGAATAAGTCCCAGTTCACCGTTGTGCATAACATTCAGCCAGAGGTCCGGGAGAGAGAGAGAGAGAGAGAGAGAGAGAGAGAGAGAGAGAGAGAGAGAGAGAGAGAGAGAGTCATTGTCACATTGTAAGGTCAGTGCTTGCTTCCCATTACATTCAAAAGTCCACAAAGCCTTTACTGAACTCAGGGGTAGATTTATCATCCGTTTTGCGATGGCGCTATCCGTTTTCAGGCGCTATTTCCACGCAAAGACTGTGTTGGCCAACGCAGTCTTATTTACAGAGAGGATGCAGTGCCTGAAAACGCAAAGCTGCGTCTGAAATCGGAAGCTGCGCTTGAGGGAGGGGAGTGGGATGGAACTGGCAATGCCCATCCCATACTAATACTGCCGGTAAGAGCGCGCCTATATTTTGACGGTATTTGCGTGAGGCCTCACGCAAATACCGTCTCCTCAAAGCAGGTCTAAACCAAGCGCAAATCCTTTTGTGTTAAAATTTACTTTGTTTAATGACAGCAGTGATCCGGATAAGAGGAAGACAGGAACATGTTTGGGAGCAGTTAGATGTTTGCCTCGAGAATTACTCTTTTCTAATTAAGCTAAGAAGAACTCATCCGACGATACAAATTAAACAGCAATAGGCTACACGCATTATTCAATTATACTGATTGTAATCAAAGATGACGTTCACATTCCATCCCAACACATGTTGAACTAGAAAATCGCAAAAATAATAATAAAGAAGCCATGTTTCAGTCTGCTTTGAATTTATTTTCCCCCGTCGTTATTTTTAATAAATTCCAGTCTAACATTAATTTATCTGCCAGTTATTTCTTACAAAACAGGATAGAGATCACATACGGATAGAGATCACATATGGGCGCATGTTTGCGTTTAGAGGCACGCTAATTTTGCACTAAAGGGCGGGGTAAGCGCTGTTTGCCTTATCTGTTTGTGGATTGATAAATACATCGCAAAACAAGGAAGCACTGCGTGCGCTATTACGGTTGTCGCATAAACAGACGCAGCGCAAATAGCCTAGTCTTAAATGAGGGCCTCAGAATCAGACGCGCCGTTGCGCAGACTGGAGAACGACCTCTTCAGGACCTCTGGCTGAATGTTATGCACAACGGTGAACTGGGACTTATTCATTTCGGTGAATAGGCCTATGCTACTTGCACGAAATCCTCAATAAAGTTTAGGCTACATCATGCGCTGCATTTTCGGAATTGCCTGGTTAAAGCAATAGGCTATCTAGGAGAGAGGTTGACCTAGGGAGAGCCGCTTACTATCTGGAGCTACAATAGTCAAACAAAACACTGATCAAACTGAAAATAAACAGGGACAAGGTCCACAAACTAGGCAATATAACCATCATTAGATCCTATCGCGTCAGAGGCTAACCCGACTGTTACGCTGGTAACCAAATCACGGTTAACAATCAATCAAGACATTGCCTTATGTTTACAACCTATACATTGCAACTGCGCAAGCATACAGTACCCCTTTATCAACAGAGAACATAATAACAGCATGCCAATAAGGCAATAACACAAAAAGAAAAGAAAATCAAAAACACCCCAGTTAGCGCTTCCCAGCGGGAGCAGCTCCATAACAAGGTTCCCCCTCCCATAGCTCGGTTTGATCCCCGCTTATGATAACTTTATTTGTCATTAAAATATTATATAGGCTTACAATTGTATTTTCAGAGTCAGTGTCTGTGTGTCCACCTGTCTGTCTGTGTACAACATACGTCGAAAAGTAGGCCTACTGCATTTGGATGCAATTTTCAGGTATCATGAAATTACGTGATAATTCCCTATCATGAAATAACGTGATAATTTTGTATCATGAAATAACGTGATAATATCATGAAATAACGTGATAATTATCATGAAATAACGTGATGATTATCATGATATAACGTGATAATTTCACGTTATTTCATGAGAATTTAGTATCATGAAATAACGTGATAGTTCTGTATCATGAAATAACGTGATAATATCACGTAATAACGTGTTACTAGAGCCCATTTTTTTTTTTTTTTTAGTTTGGCAGCAATACGCTTCCGTTATGCAGCTATAGTAAGTAGGCTACATTAGTGAATCTTCCTCCCAGCACCTTGAAGAAATAGTCTGGAGTCAATCAACCCATACTGTAGCCCTGTGGTTCAGGGTTGCTAAATAATGATGTTAGGAACAAGAACGAGAATATGTAGTACAATGTCAAGCAAACAGTGAAATGGCAGCTGAGCCAACGCTACAGTCGAGGGCAACGAGACTCATTTTTTCCGTGCCATTAGAGTATGTTCCCAGAGCCCATGAGCTTTAGGCCAATGTTCTGATAAAAAGCATTAGCCCTCCTATTGTGTTAAATGTTTCAATAATTGTGGGTCTTACCTGTAGCATACATCATTCTTTTTATGTATCAGCATTGAAGTATGTGGTAGCCCACAAATGGATGTGGGAAGTCCGATTGTATTGAATGAGGCACTGTAGCATTATAAAGAGCTGTTCATTACACTTATTAGTAGGTTAATACATACATAAATAATACATTAATACTTGTAAATGTTTTCTACTTTGGTCTGATTGTATGTTTGTTTGTTTTTAAAGTGAAGTCAGTGCTGTTTTTTCACTCCACAGCTCAGCCCAAAATTTCTGCACACAAACTCTACAAGCCACCCCTCGCCTTTCAGTGCTATTGCAGGGCTCATAGGTGAGTCTTTAGAACAGTATATCTCACTGCCTCTTTCTCTCCTGTTCTCTTTTCGCCATTCACAGGGTTAAGAATGAAAAAAACTGTTACCAATATCCAGCCAATGATCATCCATGTGGAATTGTGTAGTCGATGAGGGAAGCCACAATTAAAATGTATTTTGGTCAAATGGACTGAGAAGGCACAAATAGGGTGGCCTTTTGAATTTGCATTTTGGTAGAGATTTCTCGAAAATGATTACTTAAAGAAGCAGTGTGTAAAAAAGATGTATTCAAAATAATCATAATATGGCCCTGACATGTCACCAGACATGAAGTAATCATGTTCATTTTTTACATTGATATCGCTGACAGTTAAAGTCAAGTTGCAGCCCACAAGTAATGTTTGTGTTGTCAAGTGGTGTTTGAGTTGTTGAGTCATATTTCTGAGGTGTGTGTTAGGCCAATCCAATGTGATTTGCTTCATTCCAGACAATGCATATGATCCAGATGTGAGTGCCAAACAGTTCTGGATTGATAAAACACATATAAGAAATGTTGACTGTCTAACATTCACGGACAATGGAAACGGATTGAGCTACGACAACATGCACAAAATGCTGAGGTGAATGAATTCACACAAGGACATTCAGTGTGTTTGATCAGAAAACTGACCAACATTTTGAGTGCAGTATGTCTTTGGGATGTACTGGTGTATTCTGTGTCAGCTGATATTGGCCTTTTGACAGGAATTAGCTGTTGATAAATGGCTGCAGAAATGTCATCTGCTTTGCCCCCTCAGTTGTACACAAGATAAATGTTGGATCACACAAGCAATGGTGCATTCAAACACATCCAGAATTCATGATTCACTGTGTAGTTTTTTGGTGTAAAACAAAACTAATGGACTAGCTACCTAAAAGACACACTGAAAAACTCCAATTAGCCTTATTGGCACTCCCAGAAGATGCAAATTGGTTATTAAATAGTAATAGAGTCAGTAATGCAATGTTGCTTTTATTTTTCCACACAGAGCTGCAGAGTACATTTTGTTTGGAGAAACTCTGACATTCACAATAATGACGTGTATTAGGGGTTATACTTAAAGGAATGGTCCACCTCTTTATGAAAATTCGTAATTCACCTCCTTACTCTGAGTTACATATGTGGGTAAAATCATTCTGGTCTCAGTGCTTGTGTTTTCCTAGTATGGCATCACCAGTTTTCCCAATTTTTTTAACTTTAGCTTAGCATAGGCACTGTAATGCAAAGTTGCCAGATAGCAACTCTCTGGCAATTTTACTTTCCAGTGCCTGTGCTAAGCTAAAGGTAAAATTGAGGTTGCCAGACTAGGACGACGCATGCACTGAGACCAAAATACTCTTACCCACATATAACTCCAGGTAAGGGGTGATTAACCAATTTTCATAAAGCGGTGGACTATTCCTTTAAACTGTCATGAAGAAAACCATGTATTAATGTGGTATTCGTCTAAGTATTTCCTTAATGCATTCCTAATCCATCTCTGCTTGTAATGTTTTCTCACAGTTTTGGCTTCAGTGAAAAGCAGGACATTGACGATCATCTAGCTGTCGGACGTTATGGCAACGGCTTCAAATCTGGCTCCATGCGCCTTGGAAAAGATGCCATTGTGTTTTCCAAGACAAACGATTCTATGTGTGTGGGCATGCTCTCACAGACATACCTGGAGAAAACACAGGCCACTTATATAGTCGTTCCCATAGTGTCCTTCAGATGTGTGGGACCAAATAAGTATATCCTTTTCAAGATGAACAGCCATGGTCATGGCCATGTCTGTGTGTGTGTGTTGTGAGTGTGTGCGTGTCTGTGTGTCTGTGTGTCTCTCTGGGAACTGAGATATAGATATGTCCATAACACACTGTAAAGATAAATAGAATCGGTTATGTCATGTGACTTCTCCTTTAACCTTGACATCCACCACTCCAGCCTATGCCTGGAAACTCGGCCTGTCTGCAAGACATTCTAGAATACTCCCCTTTCAGACTGAGTCTGAACTGGAATCAGAACTTCTGGCGATCACTGGACATGGAACCATTTCCACCACTGGCACACGCATCATCATTTGGAACCTCAGAAAGTGAGTGTGAGATACTGTACAGTGCACAGTGTGTCACGCCCGTTTCACACCAAAACCTATGTGTTCGCGAGTAGATGTTGTACAGCAGTTTGCTCAAAACACATCCATGAGGGCTGCAGCTTTTTTGCAATTAACTTTCCTGACGACATTGCTCCCATCACTCTCAGAGACACAGAAACGTACATCCCCATTTGCTTCACACACTGCAGCTTTATAGTGCAGGATCTTTTGTGTTGTTTAATATCAAAGTGAGCATAAAAATTATTTAGTTCATCAGGGAGAGTTTTACTCAAGTTCTTTGAAAGCCTGTTGTAGCCCTTTCCACACGCTGAATCACCCACCAAGAAATCAGCATCAACTGTGTCTCTCTCTGCTCAGCTTCTTTAATGGTTCTCCATAAACTCTATGATGCTGCCTTGTAATCCGTCATATCAGTTCTCTGTCTTATGCCCTATTCGCACGGGACTAGTTTAATGGGGGGACCTGGGGTAAAGTAATGATAACCGGGAAATTTAGTCCCGTCCAAACGCGCCATGTCAGTAAAAATAGCGGAGTGTGCCGGTAAACTTTGCCGAGAATTTTACCTCCTGTGAAACGGTCCAGAAAATCTACCATAGGTAATACTAATCCCGTGCAAATGCGACCCTCTGTAATAAGTAGGGAATATGTTGTCACATCCTTTTAAAGAGAGAAACAATTTCGGACTTTCACTTGCTTCGACCTGGTCGGCGCCATGTTTACAGATGGTGTTTACGGAAGTGACACGAAGACGTGCATACCAACCAGGATGTGACGGCTGTGCGTAACCAACAACTCCTCCCATGTTAGATGAATATCACTGGGATTTCTTGTCCTGTCCGAATTGGTTGTTTCTAATGGTGCGTTTGATTCTCCTCGTCAAGTCGTCTCGGTGCTCAAATTGTCACGTGACTTTCCACTTCAAGCGTTTATTATGCAAACTCACGTCATTGTTTGTTTTCTCTTAGCAACCCTAGGCTACATTTAGGACACTTATTTGATACAAGTCTGTGTTCAACATTGGCCTCACTACAACACTGACTCCCATGTTATATGGATGCAGTGTTAATATGAGTGATTGAAATAGTTATTTAAACCACTAAAACAGTCCAAACACAATGGAAACAGCAAGAGACACAGCCCGCAGCTTTCTTGGATTCGTCACCGGAGGTGTTGCTCAGTCTGAGCCAGGGGCGATTCTAGGTTCTGAACTTTAGGGGGGCTCAGCCCCCAGAGCTGATAGTGGCTCCAGGTTTGAACAAAACAACCAACTACAAAATCGATCCAACCACAAGCACTGACATGCAGCCCCCGTAATGTTGTCACTTGATACATTTTCTTGGTGATTAGCCTAAAATGTTTTAGACGTACAGTAGGTTCATTATAAATGCTGGTCATACTGGTGGAGGAGTAATTGAGCTTTTCATGGACATCATATTGCTAAAGTCACAGAATAAGTCTGCCCAGCAGTTGTGAATCGAAGATGGTATATTAGGTTAATTGATAAAGTAGGGTAGACTCAGCCTACTGGGGGGTCTGGGACTGCTAGAAATTTTGGAATAGTAATGTTTTTTCCTGCATTCTAGTGCATTTTAACAGGTTATTATATAAATATTTTTAATTATCCTTTTAGCACTTCATGTGAGATTTGAAGTTTGATGTACGAAAAAGTAGTACTGCCAGGCAATACCAAATCGAAAAGTAGTATTGCCACTGTAAAAATATGGGCGATCTTTAAACTGAAATTGAACCCACAAGTGGTATCAGTGAATTCGCCTGGTTGTGTAGTTTAATTTGATACCAAATACTCCCATGTAGGATCAGATATACCCATACCAAAGCTTCCAAAAGACAATGAAGCAAGCCTGTGTCACCCGTGATTATTTTTTTTGGCACTCGCGTGCGCAAAAAAAAAAAAATTAATAAATAAACAACGGAGTGTCCGTGATTTTTAGGGGGGCTGAGCTAAATTTCACCCAAAATCGCCACTGGTCTGAGCTGTACGAGGAAACAAGACGAGTTGATGAAGAAAAGGGGCGTGGTACGCGTCATTTCCTCAGGGCATGCGAGATCCTAGGATAATAAAACGCAGGGTAATGCCTGACATCGCCTGGTTAATCAACATTACTATACGTCCCCCCATTAAACTAGTCCTGTGTGAATAGGGCTTTAGACTTCTCTGTTTGTATAACAGAAGTAGAAAAAACAGTGACATGATAACTGTCCTTGAACTTTGTGTAGCATTGATCTAGTGTGTTGACCCCAGGCGTTGGGAAGTGAATGTGTTGAATAAATTCCGGCATGGACTAGTTAAGATGTACTTGATTGAAATCGTTGGCCACAATAAGCTCAGCTGGGTGTATGTATAGAATGGTGGTCTTGAATATTGAACTGAAGACAACAAACAGCATTCTGGCATAAGTGTCCTTTTTATCCCGATGCTTGAGACCAGAGGAAATGGCTACTTGTGCACTTCGAAGCACTTCCGTCTTTCGGATGAGACGTTAAACTGAGGTAGTGACTCACAGTGGTCATAAAAGATCCCATGACACTTGTCGCGAAGAGTAGGGCAGGGGTCTTCAACCTTTTTCAGCCCAAGGACCCCTTTTCTCCGAGGCAGTCTACTCACAGACCTCCATCCCCAAATGTAGTAGCCTAGGCCTACCACACAGGCACACTCCACATACTAACAGATGCATCAATCTGCCTTTGCTTGTGTATCAGGGTCCACACACACATAGGTTACGCACGACGGAGAGCGATCCTTATCACTCTAGTAATGCACGGTGATCAATCATAAAGGGACGAATTTTAATTGTAGTGGGGCAAAGAATTAAGCTGAGTGGGTGGAACACATAACAAAAAAATACTTCAGTTCATCATTTGACGGACCCCCTGTAGTACCTCCGCGGACCCCCTAGGGGTCCCGACCCCCCTGTTGAAGACCTCTAGAGTAGGGAGTTCTCCGGTGTCCTAGCTAAAGTCTCAACCTGGCTCATTCAATCTGGCCCCATAATCATCCCCCACTGTAATTGGCTCATTCAATAATTCCCTCACTCTTCACCTCTAGCTGGTGTGTGGTGAGCGTTCTGGCGCACAATGGCTACCATGCATCACCCAGGTGGTACACATTGGTGGTAGTTGTGAGGTCTTACTTCCACTGTAAGGGTTTTGAGTACCTAAGGGTAGAAAAGCGCTATAGAAATGAAACAAAAATATATATATATACTGATAATAATGGTGGGTCCAAGTTCAACTGGGTGATTAAGACAAATTACTGTGGATTATTAGAGATTTTGAAGACATCGGTCAGGACATGGACCAAATAGGAAAACTGCAAGCAGTGCTAAATGAGGGCAAGAAAAGTTTCAGGTTTTTTTACCTGTACCCCGTTCAGTTACTTGCAGCTTGCAAATTCATGTTGTAACTATTTTTTTTATGGTAGCACATGGCAACCTTGCACAACAGGGTTATGGGTTGATTGAGTCCACACTATCCCTTGGATCATACATATGTATTTTTACACTGTCAGAGAAATGCTTATATCTGGCTTGCATTGAACTGGTAGAATAGATGGATTAAAAAGTCAAAGTATATGGATGTATGAAATTTGTCTCCATCTGACCTGCAGAAACAAGATGGGAGAAATGGAGTTGGACTATGACACAGACCGTTATGACATACGGATTAGGTCTACGCCAACTGACGTTGACATGGACTGGGAAACAAGTAAACAAGCTAAGCAAGTGATTGTGTCACCCCCAGAATGCACCTTTTCCCTCTGTGTGAGTCAGAACTGCATCATACTGATCACACTTTACTTTTGCTGCATCTTATATTTATTTTATTTCAGTTACTTACTACCTTTATAGTTAAAGCTGCAACAAACACCTCCGACCTTGATTTTGTCATTTTTGTAACATGAATGTAATTTCAAAAGTTATTTTGTGCTTCCTATCACATATTTTCTGTGAGAAAAAAACTGACTGAAGATCATTGTTTAATGTGTAATGCTGTATTTTGTTCTGTTTTATCTATTTTTCAGGCATACTGTAGCATATTGTACCTAAAGCCTAGGATGCAGATCATTATTCGGGGACAGAAAGTCAAGACCCAGCTTGTGTCCAAGAACCTTGCCCACATCCGGAAAGACAAATACAGGCCCCAGTTTCTTGTATCTTTGGACTGCATGCTCATTGTGTTAAAGGAATGTACCGGATTGAATTCAAGCATAGCCCTGTTGAAATGGCTTTTAGCCATTATGCTGTTCTTTGGAATCAGATTCCTATAGATGTTAGATCTGCCCCCACAACAGCTTGTTTTAAAAAGAAGCTCAAAACAGCTTTATTCTCTATTGCTTTTGCTTTTGCTTTTCATAGTGAAGAGCTATTGATTCTTTTTGCCAAGTTTTTGTTTATATGTACATATTTTTACTTTTGATTTGTTTTTGTTTCTCATGATCTTAATGTTTTGGATTTTTTCCCCCCTATACTCTCATTATTATTATTATTATTATTATTATTATTTGTTAATCTTTATTACTTTTATTTTCTTTATCCTTTTTGAGCACATTGAATGACAGCTATGTATGAAAATGTGCTATATAAATAAACTTGAACTTGAACTTGAACTTGAAAGAGCTTGCTAAATGCGCTAGTTAGCGAGTGGAACAAAATAATTTGGTACAGCATAGATCGAGCGCGAACGCAGAAGCGAACAGGCACTTTACACTGAATCAATGGGACCTGACTATTGGAAACCGAAAGTAAGATCTGAGGTTACATTGACTCAATGTAAAGTGTTTCGCGTTCGCGTTAGGTCTATGCTGTTCGAAATTCTTTCATTTCATGCGAAATATATTGCTGTTGGAAGGCTCGTGCAGCAGGGCTATGCTTGAATTCACTCCGGTGCATTCCTTTTAGGTTTTAGAAATCTGTGCAATTGCATGAAATGTAAAGGATTTCAGAGCAGAAGTTATAATGATGATGGATTTACATTAGTTATGGTGGAGGAGATAAGATCAGGGTTTCCATTGGGATAATTGTTTCCTTTGAACTGTAAGTGTACTTTTACATGTGTTCTTGGAATGATTGACTGAAAACAAATTCTTGGGCATAACACTTCAGCACACACATGTGCCAACAACTACAGTACCTGCTTATTGACATGCATATTTTTAATATTAGCCATTGCCTAGTTATTACAAATCACTTACTAAAGAGAGCTGATGTGAATAGATCCATATACTGTACATATCTGAACACGATCTGGAATTTTTATTGTGTCTGTGACCACATTGCCTTGCCTTCCCTTTTTAGAACTCTTTATAGTAAAGGAAGAATGTATGTTTGTTTTGGGAATAGGCTACAGTAACTTGATTCTGATGTCATTATTCCTAAACTGCAAGCTCAGAATACGTGTCTTTCAATAACGTTTGGCTACAACATCAAAAGCAAAGACTATGGTATCATGATGTACCATAGAAACCGCCTGATAAAACCATATCTTCATGTCGGCACCCACCTCAAGGTGCGTGAAAGTGTCTTTCATCAATCCTTAGTTATTCTGTGTTGTGTCTATAATCGCCTAAAACTTAACTTCTGGTCTTACAGGGCGTTGGGGTTGGCATCATAGGAGTAATAGAATTTAACTTCCTCAAACCAACTCACAACAAACAGGATTTTGAACAGACAGATGAATACAGGTAGGCCTAAATCAGAATCTCTGGTTACCAAATGGTGTATGATGAAATAATCTCTGTTTTTGTAAGTGTCCTCTATGAGCTGTCTAATTTGTCTCTATTTTACAGGAAGACCATCAGTAATGTAGCTGTGAAGCTTGACGAATATCGGAAAGAAATGCATTTTAAGAGACATCAAAAAGATCCTAATTGCTCTGTTTCTTTGGAGGATACCATGTAAGTGCCCTTGGAGAAAAAAGAGGGTAAAGGATATACCACCCTTTTTTGGGGGTTATTTACCATCTCAGGCAGGTGGGAAATTAGCAATCTAATCTCATGCATTTTCTTAGTCTGGCAGTTCTAGCTTATCTTAGCATAGTCACTGGGATACAGAATAGTTTCATAGCAAATCATTTGCGTGGTTTTATCCTTGAGGGTCCTTGAGGGACCACCACAAGGCTATGTGGACTTAATGAATAACTGTGCTGACAAAGATCAATCTGCTGTGCCAAGATTTTATCCTTGCTAAATTATGTTTTGAGCCCTCAACGGGACTTTCAGCACAGTCTGTATAACCCTAACCCTCTTAGCCATCATCCTGATCCTAAATTTGGGGGTGTTTTGGCAGCCCTTCTTGTCAGACATTGTTGAAGGCTCAACACAAAGACCATTCTCCATGATTCAGGATGCTTTTCCCAGAATGGAATTGCATTGTAGGAATAAAATTTGCTTCCACCTTTGAACCTTTTAGGCTAATCTGCTTAGACTAAAGAATTAGACTACAACTTAGGCCAGTTGTTACTCTTCTACCCCCTAGCATGGCCACAGCAGTTTTGCTAACTCCAGGAGGGATGCCATTTACCATTTATTGTTTTGATCTGTTTTCTACCTGCTCTAAGGACATGTTGTCCGGATAAGACCTGGGTTCAGTGCAACAGTTGCCTGAAGTTTAGGAAGCTCCCGGATGGTATCGACACATGCAAACTCCCAGATGAATGGTTCTGCAAGATGAATACAGACCCTCAGTACAGGTGACCCCCCATTCCCATTATAGTGTGCAATGTAACTTATGCGATTTTCCCTAGTAGTTGTATGAGGGACTCAAGGTATTTTACACTAAACACAATTTTGTGCTTCCCATAATTTGTTCAACAACCAAAAATTGACATGTTATGCTACATGCTGTTTACAGAGTAAATGACTTTATTCTTAGTACATATTACATATAATAGGCCCGGTGTAGCTGTTGGTCCCAATATATCCTTAAAAATTCTTAAAATTAGTGCATTAGTGATTAATCATGATTCCTCCAGTAGGAATGTGGATGAGGATAGGTGAAGGCAAAGAAATCTGACTTCACCAAACTTGTGAATGTGTCACCAAAATACGCCCACAGCATGTCACTCAAAACTCGCGGTATCAAGGCCAAAACCCGCATCTCTTTTTTTTCGGCTGCAAGAGGATGCATCCCACCCCCATGACATAACTCATTATTCAGATTGGTTTGAAACTCCTCATGACAAATATGACACCCACCACGTTGTACTCACTGAAAATGGGCTTATTTGAATTAGCTGCTGCTAAGCAGTATTCAAGTTTTGCCCAATGAAATAGCCTTACTGCTCTCTAGCATGGCTTGGTTTAAGTCAAAAAGCCATCTCAAATAAGCATTTCATACCACAATTACTATTTTTTACAAAACGCCTTCAAACACAACTCTGTTCCTCTTGCATTGCAACAATAATTTATTAAGCAACATTATATGATTTATTTCGCCAGTTATCACGTTCATTTTAATTATTAAATGAGGGGATTCAAGCTGTTTTCAATGCAAACAAACTTCCGTGATATCTCCTGACATCACTTCCATGTTCACGTGTTGTATGGCTGCAGCCAGAGCTTCAGCTGTGTTGTCCACCTTGTCCCCCATGCTTTTCCACTCCCACCGACGTATTTCCGTAGATCTCGCTGGCTCTGGCTACAGCCACACACAGAAAACAGACCAGAACCCTGTATGTCATCATCAATTACAGTGTTAATCTGGCATCATTCATGCAAAGCCCTGTTGCATGAGCTTACTGACTGCCCTAGATAGCAACTGGAGTGAAAGAATTGGAATGGAACTAACACAAAAGCAAATGCGAATGAGCACCACTAATCTTATTTTTGATTTCAAATGATTTTGGAGCAGTTCACTCAATGTTTTCCTTTGCATTTTTTGATTGTGTTTGATCTATGTTGTTTCAAATTCTTTCGTTCGACTGGCTATCTAGTGCAGTCAGCAGGCTTGTGCAACAGGGCTATGCTTGAAAGACGCTGAACCATCACTTCATGCTCTCCCACCAAACACTTTTTATATACTGTGGCTTTCAGCCTTGTGTTTCTTTGTCTTTTAAGGAGTTGTGAGGCACCAGAGCAGGAAGATGATGATGAGGACACCTACATGAAATCCTACAAAGAACAGTATGTCACACTTCTCTTATAGATAGATAAAAATCAAATATGTGTATTGTCTAATAAAGAAATTACACTTACGTAATTAAAATGGTTTGAGCAAAGTGTTTCCAAGCCAATCTCTTAAAATTTTGCCTGGATACGTTTCACTTCGTCCCATATGAAAAAGAAATAGATAATATGGCCAAATTTAAGTACACTTTATCAGAATCTCATGTGAATCTTACTTGATGGTCAAATCTGATAAATTCTTAGAAAATGCATATAATATGAAATATTATTTGAAATACAATAAGTAAATTATATCTAATCTACCTATTTCATGTTTCTAAAACTGATAGTTCCGGTCCTTGATTGTGATTGGTTGAAAACGTGTTAGATGCCATTGTAAATAAAGCATTTAACATGGCTCCAACCGCATTTCATTCTAAACTGCTGCGCCATAAGAAAGTGAATGGAACAGCGCTTATGCGGAACTTGCCAACCATTCAGTAAGAGGAAGTATGTTTTTTGGCGGAGGAATTGGTATCGAGGAATAACTTGCTATATTTCTCATGGTTGTGTTTTCCGTTAATGAAACCATTGCAGGTTAACGTGGTAACAGTTTTAGATGTGCAATAAACCCCTCAAGTCCGGTGTAAATGCTGGTTTTAGCACGGATGTCTAACAGCACTCGGCGCAACACCTGTGCTAAAACCAGTATTTACACCGGCCTCTCAGGATTTACTGCTTACCTAAGCATCACAAACTGTTATATCACAATGAGAATGCAGCCAAGGAATCCACCAAGGCATTAAGGCCACTAACCAGATTTAATTCCAGAGAGTGTTCTGGATCACAGACCACCACCAAAATGTAATAATTTCTTCGGTAACACTTTACTTGACGGGTGAGTACATAACACATTCATAGCAGATTTCATAAAATGCTCACAAAGCATTCATGACTGTTTCATAAGACATGACTCCACCTTCATACACAACCCTTCATGGAAGATAGAATGTTGATAACCTATCAAAATAAAAGTCCAGTGGTCTCAAAGCAGCACTGCCATTTATGTTTGTCACACGATCATATCACTGTCACGTTCCAGAGTGTAGCAGAACCCAAACGCAAGGCAAAAGAAGAGAACTTGGAACTTGAGAGTAAACTCGAAACTTTTACTTGAGAATTCAAAATACAGAGACAAAGGAACGCGACTACACACAATGACAAAGCAGGGAACACTGGAAACATGAGGCTAATAGTGCATTCCATTTAGACTCCGAGGTTCGTATTTTCGTATTTTTCGGTGCTAAAAACAGGAAGTGAAATCATGCGCGTCCCCGCGAGCCATGCCTCCGACCCAGAGAGCTTCGGAAATTCGGACCAGCAAAGAGCACACCGAGTTTTAGACGCCCATTGAAAGAAGCACTGCTGTGGGATAGAGCTAGTAGTCTGATTCAGAAGCCTACTTTTTGTATCTCACAAATTTGAACAGTAGGCCTAGGCTTGTAATCCACACGTTTTCGATATCATTACATCATTGCATCATCATTTTGGAATCATGGCATTTCGTTTTTGCAAAAAAATTTCAGGGTGGGCAGACAGCAAGGTGCTGCTGTTAGCAAGCTAACGCTAACGAACTAGCTAACACCACTTGTGGCATTTCAAATGACAACCCCCTGGATTACATGCACAGAGTAAAATAAAGTTTGTGACATGACATGTAAGTGTTTGATATCATTTCAAGCCCAGCAGTTTAGGCTATGCTGTTACTGTTCGTTTTAGGACTAAATGAACTTCCATTTCACTTCAGGTAGCCTAGCTATTATCAGACTATTGTTTGTAGCGAGCTAACGTTAGCGAACTAGCTAACTAATGTTTTAAATTGAGAAGTGGTATTTCACTGAATGACAACTAACTAGATAACATTATGACATTAGTTTTAGTGGACAGAGCAAAGATAAAGTTAGACTGCAACAATCTAGTTTAAGCAAAGTCCAAAAACAGTCAGCTCCCTGCATAGGTAGCCTAGGCTACTGCCAGTTACTCACTAGTAAAGTAGCCCAGGGATTCATGGTTGTTCTAAAGTGTTATTTGTTGGTGAAATACTTGATTACAGACAGTACACAGAATTATATTGGTATTATACATCATTCATTATAGTAAGATTGTAATGTATTCCTTGGTCAATATTCAATTCATTTTGCTTCCACCTTCCATCCGAATTTATCAATGAAATGGAATGGAATGCAATTGAGACGAAGTTTGGTGTGTTTTTAGCGGACGTGACGTGACGTCCGTCCGTCAATCCAAGTTTCCAAGACAAATGGAATGCAGAATTAAATACACAAGACTAGAGACAATCATTAGATACAGGTGACACAGGAACAAGAGGCAGACAAGAAATAATCCAATGAACAAGTAATCACGAGAGACAGGTGAGAGGCAGAGACACAGGAGACTAGGAACTAAAACAGGAAAACAGTCACATGACAAACCAGGAACTAAACAGACAAGATCACGTGACAAAACCAGGAAGCACAGGGAGAAACAAAGCCAGAGGCTATTTCCGAAATGGCCTACTACTTGACTACTACATACTGCTCGTATACTGATCTCTGCAGACAGCAGCGTGTAGTATGCAGTACATGACAAATATCACAGGAGTAGTGTGGGGCTCAATTAACCTTGAGTCAGGTAGAACACCTGTAGGCCTCTTCTGCTGCTTGCATACCATGCTGCATACTGGGGAGCAGTATATGTGGCTCAGCCAGTCAAATAGAGCAGCACCTGCAGCTAATTAATTAATTGTGGGAAGCAGTAGTGTGTGCTGCACTGTGTGCTGGGGCACAAGCAGTATGTAGCACATGTAGCATAGTAGTAGGCCATTTCGGAAATGGCCAGAGACACAGGAAATACAAAGGGGGCGTGGACACAGGACTAAGTAGCCTGACATAGCCCGACCATAATACTGCTGTTCATCCGTATTCATGGTCTGGAGGTTCTTTAACCTGGCGCGATTATACTGCGGGGGGAGGGCATTCACTTTTGGTTTGAAACAATTGGACAGCTCGTCTAATCAGCGTCGCTTATTGGCCGGTAGACTCTCTACCGATATAAACACGCCCAAGAGGACCGTTCCCAGACCATGGATACGTATGAACATTCGTATTATGGGCGGACTATGAGGCTAAAGACTAAGGCCCAGTCCCATTACTATCACTTCACTATCACTTCCCCTCGATTTTGGCCCTAACACTCGGTTTGTGCGTTCATGTGTAAGTGTAGGGTGTCCCAATACTTTCGGGACTGAGGGATAGTGGCTTTCAGCCCTTCAAATCGCCCCTTCAAACGGAGGGAGATCTGGTGCAGACTTCGAACGAAGTGAAGTTGAAGTGAATATGAAATTACCCACGGTTCTTTGCGAACTGATCAGCTAAACAAATGATTGAGTGTCAGTACCCGATCTCTGTCCTCAGCTCTGGATAAGAGCTTCAAAAATATAGCTACTATTGCAATTAAGCATGTATATATATATATATATATTAATGTCGGGATATCTTAGTTTGATGTAAATTCAGTTGAATTCCGCACAGGTGTGTCAAAACATGACTATTAAAAAGATCGATATTTCTCAAAGTGCGCGTCGGTACCCGATCTGTGTCCGAATGTACGAGCTGTGTCCCGTTGTCTCAGCTCTGGATAAGAACTTCAAAAAGATAGCTACTGTTGCAATTAAGCATGTATACATATTTTTTAATGTCGGGATATCTTAGTTTGATGTAAATACAGTTGAATTCAGCACTGGTGTATCAAAACATGACTGTTAAAAAGATCGATATTTTTCAAAGTGCGCAAATCTTTCAACAGTATTACCAGATCCTCTCATGTGGGTGATTTTCTCAATGATAATTTGTGGATGACGGCTTTTGAACAGTTTATGCCGGTTTAGAGCCTTATATCCGTTCAGACGCGTAAAACAGGTGAAGACGTTTTTACGCAAGTGTTGTCCCATTTATTAGGGGAAGATTTGCACTTCTCACTACACAATCGAGGGGTGTCTCATCTTGGAGGGAACTCGAAAACGAGTGCTAGTGTTAGGGAAGAGAAATGGGACTGGGCCTAAGACACAGGAAACTAGGAAACAGAGGACTTAGACTAGAAGACATATGAAACACAAGAAACCAAAGACAAGAACCAAAGACTAGAAACCAGAGACGGAACACAAGAGAAACACAAAGACAAAACCAGAAACCTGACAGTCACACCTGAATATTTCATGAATATCTTATGAAGTCTACTTCAAATGTCACTTTACTATACAGGTTGTGAAGTATTCATAATCATTCATCTGAGTTTACCACTGAGAGGTAAACTAGAGCTGACCAGTATTTGTGGACCCTGATGTATCTGATATTACATATTCAGGTAACAGATTTAAAAAAAAAAAAAAAAAATAACTAAAAAATCATGCTTGCTCCTGTTAAATGGTCTCCAAGAAGCATTGAAGTCCTTGATTTAAACCTGTTACCTGATCAAGTCAAATCAGAGTAATAGACAAATGCAATATTCAGATCATGAGCAAGCATCTAATTTAAATGTATATTATAATATTTTTGTGTACCTTGCCCACATTCAAAATGTCCAACTGTTCATCTCAAAGTACTTTAATACTTCGCAACCTGTATAGTAAAGTGACACTTAAAGTAGACTTCCCAAGATATTCATGAAATATTCAGATGTGACATGATCAGGTGACAAACATAAATGGCAGTGCTGCTTTGAGACCACTGGACTTTTATTTTGATGTTATCGGCATTCTAACTTTCACATTTATGAAGGGTTGCGTATGAAGGTGGAGTCATGTCTTATGAAACAGTCATGAATGCTTTGTGAGCATTTTATGAAAGCTGCTATGAATGTGTTATGTACACACCCGTCAAGTAAAGTGTTACCATTTTGTCCTTATCCAAAAACCCACATTATTCGGACATTTCATCCAAATCCATGTAATACTGAATTATGTTGTAGGCAGACAGACATGAAAGCTATCTGATTACATTTCCTCTGAACAATCTCTTCATTTATGTCAAATAGAGTCAACATGAGAGTGCAGACCTGCACCAAGGGAATATGGACACTGACACAATATAAATTAAATGGTGTTCTGGATCACAGATCACCACTAAAATCAAAGCTGTTCCTTGTCCCAATACCCACTTTGTCTGAAATTGTACTGTTCGATTTATTTTGTGTTTGAGTGCAGTATCCTATACTATCAGAATCTCAGTTGTGTCCCTGGAATTGGATTCAGTTGAGAAAATCGGAGGCTCTTCTGGCAGTTGGCCTAGTTGGGCATAGACTTGAACGTTCACTTTGTGATTATTGAGTAGTTTCAGCAGTGGTTATTTGCCAGAGGGATACTCAGTATGCCCCTCATGTTGCTAATCTGATGTGTCCCATGTAAATGTCTTGCACGTGATTGCTTTGATTTCAGTCAGTGTGTGATCCAGTTCATTCTTAATTTCCGTGAAACAGGCTTTGTCTGTGTACAGAGAGCCTAGTTGGTTTGTAACATTTAGGACCTCTGCTTTGGTTTTAGCAAGTTGTTCCTTCGTTTTTTCAATAATCAGTTCAAATGACCATTTGTACGAGATCTCTCGTTAAAGGAATACACAAGAAAGAAATGTAGCACAGATAACAATTTCTCTCCCCAGAAATGTACTTCCCCTACCTTGGTTACTTGGTTGCCAAGTAATGCACAAGTAATGCACAAGTACTACTGTTCACGTTCCTATGGCAAAGCCACATAGAAATGCAGTTCAGTAGCCACATCTCAGCACAATATTATTATTATTACTATTGTTACTATTGTTACTATTATTTTCATCATCATTTTATTACTATTTGTTTATTGTTGTTATCTTTGAATGCACTTTGGATCAACTATGTTGTATGAAATGTGCTTTATAAATAAATATATGACAATGGCATGGTCAAATGCAATTCAAATGATCGTAACCAAAGACCTGAGCTATCCATTTTAAAACTACAAAAGCAAATTATAAACTGACTCTTGTTTGCATTTTGTTTTTAATGCAGCGAACGCCAGAAAAGGCTTGAGGCAGAAAAGAAGAGGATAGAGGTCTGCTTACTGCACACATGCTTAACTTGCTTCTGTTGATACACAATAACCCAACACAGTTTAATCACACAATTGAGGGGAGAGGTCTAGAATTACTTTCCTCACTTGTGTCTAATTCTTCAGCAAGGGCATACAGTATGTGTGTCCTGTAATGATAATTTTCCTCCAATGTGTTCATGTCTGGGTCAGATGGAGGAAAAGAAGAAGAGGAGGGAAATAGAGATACAGGAGAGGATGGCCCAACTGGAGAGGGAGAATGAGAAACTGAAGCAGGACCGTCTGGAGCGTTATCTCAATGTGGGTGATCACGAAAGATTCAGACATGAAATTAAGTTTTCCGGTTCAAATGAACAGCCAGCAATCTGTTAATTCAATTCAATTCAATTTTATTTGTATAGCGCACAAATACAGTACATTGTCTCACGGCGCTTTACAGACAGTACGGGAAGCATCCATGAGAATCAGGGGCAAGGAAAAACTCCCTCGCTTTGTAAATAATTTGTTATGTAGGAAGAAACCTTGGGCAGATCCACGCCTCATGGACTCAGCCTACCTGCCTGGGGCCTAATAAAGTATCCGTAAAGTCTGATGCATAGATTGACCATGGTTAACACAAAACAGTATGAGTACTGAATGTAGTCAGAGATGATATGCACAATTGCACATAGTTTGTGTGACAGTCTGGGCCAAGGGATGGAGTCAGTAGTTGGAGTGTGGGATTAGTCAGTAATTGGAGTGAGATCAGAGTTCATTGGGTGTTGGTCGCCATCTAAGTAGTGGTCATCAGGGGGCCATCAGGCTAATTCCATCACGGGCCTCAGAGAAAAGGGATTTTGTTTTCGTCTAGGAAGCGACAAATTTGTTTGAACACAATTTTTTCTAGAATTTTGGATATAAATGGAAGGTTGGATATAGGTCTGTAATTAGCCAGAACATCAGGGTCAAGGTTTGGTTTTTTAATCAATGGTTTAATGACTGATGTCTTGAAAGTTGTTGGTACATGTCCCGCTAGGAGTGAGCTATTGATAATTTAAAGTAATGTCTCAGCTAGCGGTGTAAAGGCTGCCTTGAGGAGGTGAGTAGGAATAGGATCAAGTAGGCATGTTGATGCCTTCGCTTTAGTAATGACAGAAGGAATTTCTAATATATCAGTGGGCATAAAGGAGTCAAGGTATGCTACGGGTTGGCTACAGCTATCAGTAGTTAATAGAGGGGCTGTAGGCATGTTGCTAATTTTAAGTCGTATGGTTTCAATTTTTTCATTGAAAAAATTCAGGAAGTCGTCACTGCTGGGGTGGCTTGGAATGGACTGAGTTACTTCAGTCTTACTTTTTGTCAAATTTGATATAGTGTTGAAGAGGAATTTTGGATCGTCTTTGTGTTCATGTATAAGCGAGGAATAATAAGCTGTTTTAGCATTGTTCAGTGCAGTCTTGTATTCTTTCAGGCTATCTCTCCAGGCAATGTGAAATACTTCGAGTTTAGTGTTTAGTGTACTTGTTAGTGTAGCCTACTAACCTAACTAGCTCACTTTGTGTCTGCTTGTTATTGCAACTCAGATCATTACAATGCACTCTGTTATAATCCCCCCAAAAAATCCTCATAAAGTTGCTTAATATTTATTTTAATACTGCATGGAGAACAGTTTACTTCAGAAAGATTTTTAGACTGGTATGGTTGAACAATTTATGTGACTCGCCTGTGTATGTGTGTTTGTGTGTGTGTGTGTGTGTGTGTGTGTTTGTTTGTTCTCATATTCTCATATGTCTGTGAACACAGATTAATTCTAATGCTGCAGCCTCCAAATGCTCCAGTGCCCATAGTCAAACAGGTGAATAGATGTTGCATCATTCTGTACACAATTGGGTAACGCTTTAATTTACAGCCCCTGAAGTACTGGGTAAGTATTAGTAAGTATCAGAGGTGGAAAGTAACTAATTACATTTACTCAAATTACTGTAATTAAGTAGCTTTTTTGAGTAATTCGTAATTTTTTAAGTATTTTTTTAAATAAGTAATTTTACTTTTACTTGAGTATATTTTGAGGCAAGTATTGTACTTTGTACTTCACTACTTTTTTGAAACCTCCCTGAGTACTGAGTAAAAAAATCAATGTGAGGAAAAAACATTTGGTTTGATTCAAAAGCAAAGGAAATCCTTGGCCAAGGAATGTTGTCAGCCAGTATAACCATTGCTTCAGTCCAGGTCAATTTGAGTCTAGCCAGGGTTAGGGTAGCCCCCAATACCATCAATATGTAAAATCTCAAAGCTAGTCGGCTACCTTATTGTAGCACTCTCAAGATGCCAAAATTAACAAATCACGCCATAAGATGTGAACTGGCTGGGCTGATTACTGTCACTGTTATCTGTTATCTCGGTTGCCTGGTCAGAATGAGATTAAAGTTTGATACCCAACCTAACTCCTAGGATTGAATACATTTCTTACCTAAAAACAGAAAACCTTATGAATTGTGATTGGCATGTAGGCCAATGTAAGTGCTCTCTCAGTCATGCCATCTACAGTAGCTGTTGTATTAGCCTACTTGTAAATAATACTGTACGTACACATTTGTTTTTTAGACATGTGAGAAGGGGGGCTTTACACAGCCACTACCCTTTGGTTACTGTAATGTCAATGACCAAACATTCATTCATTCATTCATTCATAACGAGTTTGATTGTAGTTACTGAGCAGGTGGTTTATGAATTCTTGGGGTTGCTAAAGCAACCAAGCATCACCCTAGCATTGCTTTTGATTATGATTTTTTTAAAAATAGATCTATCAAAAAATTGAAAGTAACTAAGTAACTTGTACTTTAAGTACATTTTAAATGAAGTAATTTTTACTTTTACTTGAGTAGATTTTTTGTTGGTTACTTTTACTTTTACTTGAGTAGAATTTAAGCAAAGTAAAGATACTTTTACTTAGTTACAATTTTTCTGTACTTTTTCCACCTCTGGTAATTATTAGGTAAGAATGGTGTAACAGAAAAAAGTATCAAGGGATAAATTACTGAGTACTTACAGTGTAAGTTTGCTGGAATAACACACGTTCACGTTTACAGCCCGTGAAGTACTGGGTAAGTACAGGTAAGAACAACTTAACAAAATAGAACTTAATGTGTAATATTGCCATAATTACAAAATGGCTACAGCCTAGATGCGTAGTATAGCTTACAGGAAATGCATGCGTTGATTCACTTCATTTTACAGCCCCCACATCCAATATTAGTGTGTAGTTTCAAGTAGTTTTGGGGTATTTAGGTAATTCCACTGTTGGCTACTTGTTCTTTACTTTTCAATAGGGTAGCCTACCTACAGTAAGTGGTGTACAGTAGCATGCATAGTCAGAGGCAACAGTTTGACAAAGATGCGTTTTATTTACAACATGGAAAATGAAACTAATAAATCCCTCGTTTTTGCTGATTATTCCACTCCAAATGGAACAAGAGTATTTCTCTAAACTCGCGGGAGATTTTACCCTTCATCATTCAAGGTTGTCTGTGAGCCTCTATATAAATAAGGTAGACTTTATTTCATTAGTTTAACGCAGAACAACATAGTTGCTGCCATTGCGAGATAATCTATATCTGTCTGCAATACCGCTCTCGGCCCTCACACACCTTCTGCATAGATAGGACGCGCACACTGATGCTACACCACTTAGGTAGCTATTGAAAAGTAAAGAACAAGTACAGTGGAATTACCTAAATACCCCAAAACTACTTGTAACTACACCCTAATATTGGATTTGGGGGCTGTAAAATGAAGTGAATCCACACATGCTTTTCCTGTAGGCTATACTACGCATCTAGGCTACCCCTCATTTTGTAATTATGGCAATATTACACATAAAGTTCTATTTTGTTACGTTGTTCTTACCTGTATTTACCCAGTACTTCACGGGCTGTAAAATAAAGCGTGAATGTGTGTTATTCCAGCAAACTTACGCTGTAAGTACTTGGTAATTTATCCCTTGATACTTTTTTGTTACACCATTCTTACCTAATACTTACTAATACTTACCCAGTACTTCAGGGGCTGTAAATTAAAGTGTTACCCACAAGGGTTTCTAGATAATGATATTGAGGCTGCCATACATGCGCACTGTGTTTAACGGCACATGTTTCTGACAGCCCACAGTTCCTCCTCTGGGGGCAAGCCCTTCACACCATCCAGGTACACAGCACTCTTTTCGATCCTCTGTATGACTAGATGTTGTTATCTGGTAACTATAATTTAAAACTATGATGTAAAGCACGAATACTCCTCTCAAGAAAAATCTTCAGTAATACTTGTACTTAATTTTATTTAATTAATTTAATTGCTTTTAAAGGAAAAATGTGAAGGTAATCAGTCCATATCCCTGTTCTTTGAGGCTACCAAGTGCTATTGTTGATGTCAGAATGGGAGTATTTGGTACAACGTAGATCAAATGGGAACTTACAGCTAACGCTAACAAAACGTTTATGTCCTATTCAGTTAGCGTTATTGTCTGCCGTCTATGTTGCAAGAAATTCAGTCATTTTCTTACCTACAGTATCAACATCACTTACAGTAGCAATGTGAAAGAACAGGAGTATGGGTTGATTCACAACAGAGAATAGCTTTAACATGGAAACTTTAAGATGGAATAAAGCATGGAACTCATATTTAAACCTAGATATATTGTTTGTAACTTTAGAAATCAATTCTGTTAAACTGATATGTAGTACTCCTAGAGTGAAGAGGAAGCAAAGCGCAGGGTTAGATGGTGCAGAATCAAAGAAAGCAAGAAACAGTCACTCGGTGAAGCAATCTAAAGCCCTTATGGCCTTGTCACCTGCCACAACATGGCCGACTCCTACAGAGGCTATCCTCATTGACATTGAAGATGACAGTGATGATGACGTTATCATTGATGAAGCCAGGAGCACCCCCAAACCAACCTTTGACCTCTCCCGAGTGAAGACAGAGAAGACTAGTGATGTAGAGTGTTCTGATGGCGATGACCCAGAGGAGTCCAGAAAAGGAACCTGTCCAGTGACCACGAACCCTATACTCCTGAGCTCAGAACGGGTAGGAGTCATTACCACCATTCCGACAGAATATGGCAGAGAGGAAAGTGACTCCAAGGACATAGAAGTGGAGAGATCAGATATGGAAATATCGGAAGCACAAGGAACTAAGCCATTGTCAGATGGAGAAGGAGGAAGGGTGACTATGGTGCACCCACGAGAGCAGACCCCCAGTAACAGTGTCCTTCTTAGTGGACTGATGGAGAAAGATGCCTACCGCACCGAAGTGCAGCAGCTTATTGTCAAAGTCAACAACCTGGAGCAAAACGTTCTGGAGCTCATCAACCAAAATTCGGTTAAAAAACAACAGAGCCATCAGGCTTGTCAAATGAATTATCTGCAGGATGAAGATCACAAACGACTCTGGGAGCAAAATGAGCAGCTGGAGAAAGAAAGGGATGCTCTTGTGGAGGAGAAGAGAGAATGGAAAGAGAAAAGCGAAGAGGGAGGGAATAGCAGCAGACTATCACAGAAAGAGAAAAAAGGAGAGGAGACGTCGTCCTCAGCGCAGATTAACGTTGTTGACAATAAATTGGCCCTGCAGATGGACTCACTGCTAAGGCAACTGGACCAGTGTAACACGGAGCGGGATCAACTAAACACCAAGGTGAGAGAGGGGCAAATTAAAATGAAACATTTTCATCCTCTTCCTTAAGGTTCCAGATTTGTACAACTACTGTGAGTCAGTTATCTTTTTTTTTTCGTGGGGTGGTTGGGGGTGGCATCGCTACATGGTCAGACAGACAGCAGTCAGTCTGTCAAATAAAAAATTAATATAAGGCTTCTTTTAGAATCCATGAAAAATGATAAAAAGGGAACAAAATGTGAATCACATTACTTTCCAGGCTAAATAAAGGCAAATATAATGGAATATGAAAATAAAATCTGCCTTTGTCTGTTGCAGCTGGCCAGTCTGGAGGTCAAAAGAGCTGCTTTGGCCTCCCAGATGAAGCAAATCTGCAAAACTCACTGCAGCCCTGATCCTCATGGGAAATAGAAATCCGATTCATGACGAATTTTGATATGATAAGAATGATTAGAAACTACTGTTTATTTTCCTCTATATCCAAACTGTTGAATTATTGTGTGTGTGTGTGTGTGTGTGTGTGTGTGTGTGTGTGTGTGTGTGTGTGTTAAAGGGTGGAGCACCACATTGCTGCCCCATTTGAGGGGTGCTGTGGATCTTGTGCTAACAGTCTTCGCTGAAGCATGCTGTGAACATTCTACACAAACAAGAGAGTAGAGTGTTATTGAAGTTGTGAGTTGAGTCTTTTCCATGCCAGGCTGGTCTTGCTCTAATTTTCCCTGAGAAGCAAGAGGAGAAAGTGAAGATCCATGCAGATGTTCACGTCTATCGCAGTAGCAACTCACTCTTCACCTTCCGCATCTACTGTACCTCCTTCCAGAGGACGCAAGTCTCAAGCTGTTTGAGAGGCAGGAGGAAAGTTTCAGAGGCCTCAGACTGCAATAATGGCATAGCGGGCATATGCACGGTGGGCCGACACCGCAATTGGGCCGGTAATCTTGATAAGCTCACATAAAGTGTTCTATATGTTATTCCATCTGGTTACAAGGCCAGCCCAACATTAGCCTTTGAAATATAATTGTCTGGCCCCCTTATTCAGCTACAAGTCATCCCTTTCCATCAAGTCAAGTCAAGTCAAGTGTATTTATATAGCGGATTTCAACACAACATAGTTGATCCAAAGCGCTTTACAGTGGAAGGGGGACCTCACTAACCACCACCAATGTGTAGCACCCACCTGGGTGATGCACGGCAGCCATCACAGTCGGCGCCAGAATGCACACCACACACCAGCTTGAGGTGGAGAGTGAGGGAATGGACAGGAGAGAAGGGATGAATGAGCCAATTACAGTGGGGGGATGATTAGGGGGCAGATTAATTGAGCCAGGTTGGAACTTTAGCCAGGACACTGGGGAATTCCCTACTCTTTGCGACAAGCATCTTGGGATCTTTTATGACCGCTGTGAGTCAGGACCTCAGTTTAACGTCTCATCCGAAAGACGGTCTCTCCTACAGCACAGCTGTCAATGACAATAAATCATTCAACATTAAGCATTAATGAAATTACTGATATCTATTGAAGAAGCTGGTGTGTACAGTAGTCATACAACACACAATTATGGTGTTGACAACCCAACATGTTCATTGACCATTTTCTGTCTTTTCTTTGATGGTTTTTATTTCTGCAGTGACACTTTGCCTGTTGCAATAACGATTACTAGTCATAAATTTGAAATGTGTTTGTAATCCCTTCAGATGGCAGTGGCTACTCACAGCGCCATCTATCATCCATATTTGTGACTGATTGGCTAATAAATTTGTAGAGAAATGGCCGCTGTGCCAGGAGTGTTTTGTGTTTTGTGTGTATTTTGATTGCCATTGGTGTGTGCTGTGGTTGTTTGTTCAACTGAATGGATAATTTTCGTCCTGACTGCTGTACGTAGGCTAGGTTGTTAGGGGTGCAAAGAGTTTGTTTATACTACTAATTTTCGGCCCCAGTGCATAACGCAAAGTCAAACTGGTCTTCATGGCTTATTTCTTCACTGACACGGGACTGGTGCTGGCCCAATCATGAAACACCTCCACCTTTTGACCTTCTTGGCAACCTTGCGGTCATGATCACCTGTGCCGTTTTCAACACGGCGTAACTTTACAAAACGTTTACTACGTCACCCATAGGAATGAATTGGAACTGCTACGTTACGTTACAAAACGTTACAACTGTTGAGTTCGCCCCTGGAAATTGAACCTGGATCCAGCAGGCAGGAGGCTTAACCATTTGACCACTGGGGCGGTGAGCTGAGTCAAATGCAGAGACACAGACAGGCTTGAGGGTGTGATTTAAAGTAATTTTTTACTTAAGCCACAGACCTCCAAAACAGAACAGTCAAAAATTCAGAGCAGGCCACAAAAGGTAAAAAAAAATCCAAAAGTTGAAGAAAAAACTAAGAAGTCAGAAAAACTTAAACAGATCCAAATTAATTAGCAGCCACAAAAAACATACAGATGATACAACAGGAGAAACTCACAAGGCACTGTCCAGTGGTCAACATCAACAAAAGACAGCACAGACACAAAAACTCAAGAGGCTTAAATAGGGACACAAAACCGGGAACAGGTGAAGATTAAATTATGACACTGAATTTACAGACTGGGGACCCCTGATGGCCAAGAATGATAATACAGTCCAGTCTTTCCAACAAAGAATGTCTGAATACAACCTAGAGCGTTGTGATTGGATAGACAGCTTAGACACCACTGGTGGAGGCGTGGCTTTTTGTCCCCCTTCCCCACACCATTCGTTCCCCTACTCTGGAGGCGTGGCTTTTTGTTCTCCTTCCCCACATCATTCGTTCCCCTACTCTGGAGGCGTGGCTTTTTGTTCCCCTTCCCCACATCATTCGTTCCCCTACTCTGGAGGCGTGGCTGTCTGCAGTGGAAGTCAGAACAGGGGATTGGACTTCTGAATTGTGTATTTTCAAATAACTTGCCTTGAACCTTGCCTTTTTTTTTCCAGGAACTCCAGCCCTACTTTTAAATACCGGTAAGTTGGCTTTATGGTAAAGTACATCTGCATCTCATCAGACCCCTTAACTTACCCAGATTGTCCAGGTAGAGAAACGGCATGACGGTGCTACCAATTATGGGTGCTATCAAAATAGGTATGCTGAGGATACACAGCTTGTCCTCCGCAATCATGGAAATTAAATCTTGGCATCCATACACAACCATTGGAGGGAGATAGGACACTATGCTCATGATCAGGCTGTTGGTGATGGTCTGCAGTGCCTTCTGCTTCTGTGGGTGAACTTCACTCCTTCTGGAAGGATCCGGCTTTCTCAGATAGTGGAGGATAGCGAGATCACAGGCAGCGATGGTTGGAAGAGACAGGACATATGGAATCACTGTGTAGGATGAGATGAATAGGAATGTATTCAAGACAATCATCATCCCATATAAAAAAGTGAAAACCCAAGCAGCTGCACAGACCATCAGACGGTAGCTTGAATGCTTGCTCTTCATGTAGGTAATGGGGTGAACCACAGCTATGTAACAGTCCACACAAATACAGGCCATAAGCAGAGGCCTTCCACTCATGTTGCAACTGTACAACAGATCAATTATATCAGCAAATAAGTCATCAGTCCAAATAAAATAGTTAACCACCCCTGGTATTAAGAAGATGTTGAAGATGAGGTCCATGATGGTGATATTGAGCATGTAGATGTCGTTGGTCAAGCCTTGGCGCTGCCTCTGAATGAGCAGCCAAAGAAGCCACACGCTGGCAGGTACACCCACACATGCAGTGGGAACACTGATGATTCCCAAAACTATAGAACCTGTGGGCCTCTTTGTGCAGTAATAGTCATAATCCTCTGTACTGTTGGTGATGTTTGAGATTATAGAGTCCTTGTTCGTCATAGAACCTGAAAGTATAGATTACAATTTGATTTTATTACAGAAAACCAAATGCAAATACATCTTTAGATATGAGAGTAAGCCTGTTTAACATTATATTTCAAAGCATTTACACACATCCATAAGGTTTGGGTGCAGGATCAAAAGGTTTGAGTGTGAGTCTATCTGAGTCTAAGAAAGTCTTTTCCTATGAAAAAAATAACAACAACAGCAAAAAAAAATAAGATAAATAAAAAGAGAAAGGTTATCATTTTTAATGTTCCGGAGAAGCATTTAAAATAATGGTAGGCAGTTCTTTTTACGTTCCTGTAAAGGTTTGTGTCCTCAATGAAATGGTCACCTTCTGTCATTCAATAAATGTATGAAGAGAGCACACAGAGCTCAATTAATTAATTAATTAATTAATTAATTACACAATCAAAAGGCCTATGCATTCTCCAAGTCTCAATGATTTCATTAGAGGTAAATACTGTTACAAATATTGGCATTGTCTTAATGTTGTGTTGTATAATAATGATGTGATGCACATAGCCAGACAGCCAATAAAAGCAGACTTAATTGTATGTTCAACGTGATCTCATGAGATTGCGTTCAAATGCACGCCAACTAATAAGGCATTTTCGCGTGACTATAAACGCATTTTCGCGTAACAGTAAACGCTGTGTATTTCTCAGCAGTCTAATGGGTCTAATGGGACAGGCTCACCAAAGATATGTTGACACGGAAATTGCCGAACATGTACGGACCAACACGAAACCATTCACGTTGGGCACGTCGAGTTCATTCGGATCTGACGACGTGAAGTGACATTTCAAGGTAAGTTGAAATAATAAGCATATTCTTAATACCACGTAAACAAAACTGGCAACACGTTTAAAATAATTTTCTTAGCTAATATACAGCATCTACTATGATCACGATAGGTGCACGTTTATGTATACATTTATAAACACCTAGGAAAGATGATCCATGGTATGCTATCCGGTGCATTAATGCTAACTTTAGCCCCAATATGCTAAGTAACTTATTTCTACATGATGCATCAGCGTGCAATACTGAGAAATTAAAATAGGACAAAATGACATGGCGTTGTGATTAAGGTTTTTATTTTATTAAGGTTTCAATTTCTTCTTGGCTTTGTTCAGCTTAGCTATGCTGCTACCATGCTATCATCAGAGCCGCTCTGGCTAGCATCTTTAGACAGACATGTGCAATCGATTGCAGCTGTCGTTTCCGAAAATGACTAGACCAATCGATCTCCGCAGAAAGCAGTGTGTGGTATGCAGTATTATTACAATAACACAGCAGTGTAAGGGGCTCAGTTAAAAGCACCTCTTGCCCAGCCTAACCAGTAAACTGTTTAGCTTCCTCTGAAGCTTGCATACTGGGGAGATTCGACATGTAGGCCTACTAAATTGCATTAACAAGAAGGCCTAGCCTAATTGTTGAAAATTAATATAGGCCTAGCTGTAAAAGGCCAGATCAAAGATACCACAGGGAATGTAATAAAATAGCATTTGCAGTGGGGAAATGCAGTGGTTGAAGTGGGGGAATTCATACCATTCATGGCCTACACATGTATTTGCATCACTTTCAGGCATCAGCAACTGCAGGTATGTTGTTTGTGGCTGATCTACATTCTGTTTTTTTTTTCTGGCTGCTACAGGGCCTTGGCCAACCGTAGCAGCGGTGAGAAGATGGACTTGCATGAGTCTCTGAAGTTGCTGGGGTCACCAAATGGCGCCTTTCCTTGCTCCTTCATGAAGCAGCTGCCTCTCATCACCCAGTCCGACCCTCCGGTAAAGAGGTAATAATGCATTCCCTCACATTTCCCTCTTGCTTGCCCTGTAAGGGCTCAATTAGATTGCTTATTTTTATTTTAATTATTCCTGTGTACTTCTTGTGAGTGGTGAAAATGTATTTTTACTGAGTTTGTTAATATTGCACTATTTACATGTATCTATATGAAATTCGTGTGAGTTTGCACTTTTTTTTTTTTTTTAACTCTGGACTAACTTATATACCAATTGGCCTTTTGTTGTTTTCCTCTCCCCCACTATCAGTGTCCCTGTCCCCCCTCCCACCGAATAGACCATGCTACCCCCAGCTCAGCAGTGACAAGATGATGGACAGCGACAGCGATGACATGTAAGTGTTTAGAATGAGATTATAGCCATAATTATTATTATATATAATTATGTGTATATAATTATTGTTATATATAATTTATTATAGCCATTTCAACAATATTGCAACAATACAGTTGATAGGAATATGTTTTGGTGTGCTCACAGATAACACATAACAACATACACAACACAACCACATACAAGACATAATGCAGTGCACAAGGAGTACAGACAATAGTGCAGAGGAATATAAAGTGAGGTAGTTCATAAAGTGCTTTGTGCATGAGACATAACCATGAGGACGCTTTCTATGACGGCGCAATAGCAGTAAATCATGCCTGCCTGCCTAACCCCAAATTTCATTAGGTGACGGATGAAGTATAGTCTCTGGTGGGCTTTGGCTACAGTGAGGCTGATGTTTAGGTAATGGTGGATAGTGGTGTCAAGGAAACAAACGGAAGAGACCCACTCAACATCTTGGCTGTTGATGGAGATGGGTTGGTGTTGGACTGCCTTTTCTCTGAAATCAACTATGTGTTGTCTTTGCACCACTTCACTAGCTGTGCTACTTCCACCTGTAGGCAGATTCGTTGTTGTCAGATATTAGGTCTATGATTGTTTAGAGAGAGAATAGCAGAGGGGACAAGACACACCTTGGGTGGCGCCTGTGTTCAGAATCTTGACTGATGACGTGTTATTCTGGATTTTAACAAACTGTTTTCTGCGGGACAGAAAGTTGGCATAGTGTGGCATTGACACCAGTGGCCAGGAGAGAGTTGTGCAGTATGACTAGGATGATAAAGTCAGTGATTAGTATACGGGCATAAGTCGACTTGGTTTCAAGATGTTGCAGAATGGAATGTGTACACAGTGAAACTGCATCATCCTCTCCCCTATTTGCCCTATAGCAAATTGGTGAGGGTCTATCTCAAAGTATGACAGGTACCTACAGACTAGACGTTCAAAGACCTTCATTACAACAGAGGTGAGAGCAACAGGCCTATCATCATTGAGACAGGTATTTTTGTTTTTCTTTGGCACTGGAATAACCTAGGCAGTTTAAAATAGTCAGGTACTGATGCTTTGTTGAGTTGTAGATGTAAGTAAGTATGGGAGCAAGCTTGTCTGCACAGTTTTTCAGTGGTGTGTCTTCTGACATCATGCTTTAGGATGCGGGGCATGTGTCCATCACACAACATGTGTGTGTGTCAGTCAGTAATTCTCTGTAGGCCCTGCCAGAGGCCTTGATATTATGGTCTTGGAGTTCAAATCTTTAGTTAGCTTTGGATGTAGCTATTGCCTTGCAACATTTGTATTTGAGAAGTTTGTGTTGCTCCTTAAGGCAGGTCCTTACTATAGCACTATAGCAGGTAACAGTTTTGGTGGGGCACACAGATTCACAAAAGCAGATGTAGGACATTATGCAGTCTGTGAAACTGTCTATTTCGTCCTGATGCTCAGGTTTAAAAACATCCCAATCAGTGATGTCAAAACAGTCATGTAACATGTCAATGGCCTCAGGAGAACTTCTCTTGACCCCCTTAATTATTGCCATTGGATGTCTTAAGTCTCTGTTTATATTTAGGGACAATGAAAATGGTATTGGGGTCAGACTCACCGATTGGTACTCTGATTAGAGCCTGATATGCTTCCGGAATGGAACAATAACACTGGTCCAGTGTCTTGTCAAGTCAGGTGGGGATGTGAATCTGTGGTTTGTATCTGGGGATGGCTTTCTGAGATGTGGTTGAAGTCCCCAAGAACCATAACGGCAGTGTAGGGGTTATAGCTTTCCACGGTGTAGATGCCCAACAATGATGCCACTGCCTCCTTACATCTCCTTTTCCCCTTAAAAACTGACTGTTCCTGTCTCACCACCTTCTATGGTCTTTCCTGTGCTCTCTCTGCGTGCAGGTCCCCAGATACATACATCCTTGTACTAAGCGTGAGCAGGCCACCATATAGTGAGGATACTACTTCTGATGACCACTGTTTTAAAAGTTTATTAGAAGCTGACTGCATTTTATCTGAATTGTGTGGAGTTGTTCAGTTGAGTTGCTCTTCTTTTTACGTGATCTTTTTTTTAATCACCAGTAGATAGACATTAACTGTAGGAAAGCATCAGTCAATTTGAAGAGTTAATATTAAACAAGGCTCACACACACACACACACACACACACACACACACACACACACACACACACACACACACACACCTGACTTCATTCACGTCTCACATATACCTGACTCTTCCCACTTTTTACATCTCTTGGACTTTAATTAATTTAATTAATTTATTTTCTTTTGTAATACATTTTTCCCTGATTGTCTATCCCTCTGTGCCCATTTCTGTGCCCTTGTCCCTGTTCCTCTTAGGTGCTCCTTGTTGGTTTGCCCCCTGTCCCCACCAAACCTCCTATCTGGCCACTTTCCTACTGCACTTCTGCACTGTACTTGCATAAATAGACACCAGACACAAGTTCCACTGCATTTTTTACATAGCAATCATATCCATGTGACAAATAAAAAATCCCTGTATCTTTTATAACAGCACAGTGACACTGTCTGTCTATCTATCTGTTCTAGGTCCTTGGCCGACCTGTATAGCAGCGGGAAGATGGATGTGCATGAATCCTCCATCATTATCAAGCAAGGTAGCCTAAATCATATATTTGTCTATCTATACTGTACCTGCTGGAATGTTGCTATGTTATCGTGGTTACCAAACTATTGACAATCACAGCTCAGAGTCTGTGCTTTGTAGAGTGTAACTGGGATGAATTAATTGGAGTAGTATAAATCTTATATATTTAGACTGCTCCTGGTGAGTTAATACGACTTCATCTATTTTGTCTGGCTTGACAATGGTATTCAATTCTCTGATTGGCTGAGGGGATGGGCATTAACTTCATATAAATGAGACGTTTATGGTAAAAAAGTTTTACCACCGTTCCATATCATTGCTTTTCAGAATGGTAACTATAACACAGTAAGCAGCCTTTTTGATCTAAGTTTACCCAAAAATACAACCCCAACTGAACACATTAATTTATTTTAAAATGAAGTCCCATGTTCGTTTCATGTTTTTACACTTGCTTAAATATACAGCTGATTAATACCAATGGGAGAGAAGCGGGGTGGCACTGTGGCAGCCTTCGTGTTTGATGGAAATAATGTCTCGGCCGAGGCAGGCAACATACCTCGTCGGAGTTCTAAACGCTTCCCTCACCATTATTTCCATCGAACAGGTCACCTTGCCGACCACTGTCCCTTACATAAGCCTTATTTTACCCTCCTATCTGTAAAATATCCCTATTCTCTTGTGGTAGGCACATATTGACAATTGAAAAGCACTGCACAGAATCAGCATATTTTATAACTTTGGGATAAATCAATTGCAGTAGCATAAATCATATATTTTTTTAGAAATCTCTTCACTAGTAGATGTTGTTTCATCTATTTTATCTACCTAGAATTGATATTCACATTTTCTATTATTATCTGATCTCCAGGTTGTCCACTTGTCCGTCTCATCCTCTAAGAAAGGCATACTTTTGGCGTTTGATGAGAAGAAGCATGTATTCATCATCACTGCCTACTGATCACAACATCCCACCCCATCGTTCAGCCTTGGAGTCGTTTATGAGACCAGATGACAGATGTGTCTGCCAGTCAGATTTCCATTGGCATCTGCAAGAAGAGTCTTGACTACTCAAGAACAACTTTATGCCCTTTGATGACTATCTGAAGAGGTACTGCTGGTGAAAGCTTCTCACCCTTTTATCTCATGAGGTCTTCTGCACTACTACATTAATACTTTGTCATGTCATACTGCTAAATTGTTACTACATTTGATTAATTTTCATGTCCATCTTTTTGTTTATATATTTGTCTTATTTTATAATATTATATTATAATAATATTAGTGGAATTTTATTGTGATCCTTCATTCTCATGACTCAAAACTAAATATTATAGTAATTAGTTACAATCTCAGGATAATGTTTTTTGGTATATTCATCTGCGTCTCTTCATGATTTCCAGGGCATTGCCAAGACAAGAAAAGATGCTGCGAAGAATAAGAAGCAAGAAGAAGACCCAGCTTCTTGACAGCTTCTGGGAATAAATTAGTTTCACCCACCAAAGTCCTATGTTTTGCAGTGCCTACTGATTCACAGCCCAGGATCGTGATTTACTGGCCAATGTGACTCTTATCATGAGAACTTTTGTCCATAATAATGTCCTTTGTGACCACGACATGTCATGACCATGACATTATCAGTTGTCTATCCTTAGAAAGGTTTCTGCACCAGCCAACCAGAGTTGGTTAGAGTCTCGGTAGGCTGGGTAGTTATTTGATTGTTCATCAATCCAAATTATGCAATGTAGGGAATAGTTGGAATGATATTATATTCATATACTGTTATTATATATATTATATTATATTCATATACGGTGTATAAAATATCGTATCATATTTTGTTATTACTTAAACTAGGAAATTAAGTTATGAATCTGTGTAATAAGTGTAATGCTTCGTGTAGTCCTGCTCTGTGCTCTGTTTTCCTTGTGTTTTATTACACTGGTATTTATATGAATGTACATGTTCAAATGCTCATGTTTTGACCTGTCTTGATTGCTTTACGTACACAAACATACAGGAACCACTAAAGCACCCCATTCTGTGTCCATTCCCTACATTTATGTTTGTTGTGTTGAAATAGGTCCAGTGTCATGCCTCATAAGGCAGCATTTCGTTGTACATTTTCAGGCACCCAATAAGGGGTGAGGATTTTATTTACTTAGGTGACTTAATGCATTGATGTGCAGTTCAAAAACTCTGCTCTGTTAAGTCTGAGGTTACAGAAATATGTTTTGGCACTGGTTTTACTTGCACTGATTTGATCTGATTGACATTGTCAATACCATTATGTGTTATCTTTCAAAGATAATCATTCAAATAATTAAAAAAGGGACTAAATTCTCCGTATTTTGAGTTGACTTGATATGTTGATGGGCTGAAGTAAATGGATTTTTACCGATGCAACATAGAAATACACTGATGAAATACACAATTGTGGTAGCCTACAGCTGTGGATTTAGTTTTTTTAGAATTCATTAAATAATACACAATATTTGGGTTTGAATTCATGCACAACGGTGTACAATTTAACATCTAAAACATCTAAATTTTGGACAGACATTATACATAGTAATGTCTAATATTGTGAAATGAATCACAATTTATTAATTTTACCTGCTATAGTCTGAGGCTAAGTAGATACTTGGAATTACACAATTTTCACACCTATCGGCTGAGACTAGTGATGCTTACAGGGGATAAAATCACTCAAAATACACAAAAACATCTCTATTATGAGTTAACCTGATGTATAAATGTGCAATATGCAGAAAAAAATAAACTTTTACTGACCTCACCCAATGTATTCAAGTCTGAGGCAAAGTAGATGCTTGGAAATAGACAATTTTCACGCCTATTGGCTGCGACTTTTGATACTTACAAGTCATTATATCATTCCTGAGACACTAAAACATCTAAATGTTGGGCAGACATGATACATAAAAGTGAAATGTGGTGAAATAAATTACAATTTATTCATTTTACCTGCTATGGTAAGTCTGATGCAAAGTAGATGCTGCGAAATATACAATTTTCTCAGCAATTGGCTGAGAATTTTGATACTTACAAGTCATTATATCATTCCTGAGACACTAAAACATTTAAATTTTGGGCAGACATGATACATAAATGTCTAATATGGTGAAATGAATCACAATTTATTCATTTTACCTGCTATGGTAAGTCTGAGGCAAAGTAGATGCTTGGAAATACACAATTTTCGCACCTATCGGCTGAGACTTGTGATGCTTACAGGGGATTAAATCACTCAAAATACACACAAACATCTCTATTATGAGTTAACCTGATGTATAAATGTGCAATATGCAGGAAAAAATAAACTTTTACTGACCTCACCCAATGTATCAGGTCTGAGCTACAAAACACCCTTTGAAAGTAGCACTGAAAGACCCAATTGAGCACGATAGGTCCTGATTAGCAATATTCTCCATATTTCATGGAACATCAACATGTGGCACATTTTTTGATTCAGGGGGTAATGACAAACTTGTTTGTCAAATTTGAGACCTCTAAGTGCTTGTGTGTGGCTAGGAGGCGGAGCCAAAAATCACAAAATGTGAATTTCTAGGGGGCGCTATGGAGTCTGTAAATGTCTGAGCTGTAATTCGACTTCACTTTCTTGTTCAGCATGTTATAAAGATATCACATGCCAAATTTGAGGCCTCTAGCTGATTGCATGTCATCAGGAGGCGGAGCCAAAAATGAGAAAAAATTGAATTTCTAGGGGGCGCCACAGAGTCTGTGAATATGTCTGCTGCAATTTGACTTTACTCACTTATACAGGAATAGCCATAGATGTTATATTTGAAATTTGAGACCGCTACCTGCTTGCATGTTGCCAGGAGGCGGAGCCAAATATTGGAAAAAACACCAAAAAATTTGAAATTCTAGGGGGCGCTATGGAGTCTGTGAATGTGTAATCTGTAATCTGACTGCACTCACATATTTTGGGTTATGCATAGGTTTTGCATGCCAAATGTGAGACCTCTAGCTGCTTGTGTGTTTCCAGGAGGCGTGGCCAAATATGAGAAAATTTTAACTTCTAGGGGGCGCTACAGAGTCTGTGAATGTATTGACCGTAATTTGATTGTACTTCCATATTTAGTGTGACACATAGATGTCACATGGCAAATTTCATCTTTGTATGATGAATGGAAATTAGATATGCTAACCCTAGGTCTCAATATGCACAAACTCCATAGGTCAATTGGGGCATGATAGGGTTAAAACAGTAATTGTTGACAAAAATGAACATGTGCCACATATATAGATAAGAGGGACAAAACAAACTTCTATGACAAATTTGAGACCTCTAGCTGCTTGTGTGTTGCCAGGAGGCGGGGCCAAATATGAGAAAATTTGAACTTCTAGGGGGCGCTACAGAGTCTGTGAATGTATTAACCGTAATTTGATTGTACTTACATATTTAGTGTGACACATAGATGTCACATGGCAAATTTCATCTTTGTATGATGAATGGAAATTAGATATGCTAACCCTGGGTCTCAATATACACAAACTCCATAGGTCAACTGGGGCATGATAGGGTTAAAACAGTAATTGTTGACAAAAATGAACATGTGCAACATATATTGATAAGAGGGAGAAAACAAACTTCTTTGACAAATTTGAGACCTCTAGCGCCTCAAGTGTTGTCAGGAGATAGGGCTAAATATGAGAAATTTTAACTTCTAGGGGGCGCTACAGAGTCTGTGAATGCTTGAATTGTAATTTAATTGCACTCTCATATTTGTCTGATACATTTTTCATGTATGAGGCTACAGTTATGCAATCAAATATTAAAAATACATATATTGTAGGAGTTGACAAACCAGTCATTTTGCAGTACCATGTAAAATCTGAGACATCAGGTTGCTTCTGTGTTGCCAGGACAGAGATCTGAAGATGATCAGAGCATTTTTTTTTTTTTTGGCTGGCACTAGTCTGTGAATGTATGATTGGTGACCACTTTCATATTTTTGCTTCTTATGAAAGTTATATGCCAAAGAAAGTCTGAGTCTATGAGGTTTGCCAGTGAGTGTGAATGTGAAAATAATTCTGCCTTGACCTTGGTCTTAAAAAGAGTGCAAACTGCAGTAGTCAGAACATGCAATAGGCAACCAAAAAGGTGTATTTACAGCATCACACATCAGGAAGATCACACTAGTTCCTTTGGGATCAAATATTTTATTGTATCATTCCATTAAACACTGAGCAAATTAAAGCTTAAAATAAAGCCACAATCAGATGAATGAACGAATGAATGATTCATGCATTCATGCATTCATGCAATGTCAATAGTTACAAAATCAACAATTACGTTATTGAAGTATAGAAATAGAATCTGGTTTCTGTGATGTTTGGCGGAAACAATAGTAATCAAAATTGAGTGTGGTTCTACAATTTTCAGTTCAGTTAACATTAGAATAATGAGAAAGAAGGACTGCAATAAAATACTGTTGATAAACTTGAAAAATTTTCAAGACAAGTGAAAAACAAGATCACTGGAGATTTCAATGTTTCATTTAGATTGATTTGTAGTAGTGATTAAAATGCCTAATAAACACAAAGTACTTGTACAACTAAAGCCCACACCTATGGGTGTGGTACCCCTGACACCCATACACATAAACACAAGTACTATGTGTACAAAGCCATCTCGAATCCTCTCTCCTCCTAGAGATGCCTGCTCTCCTCTCTCTTCTCCTGCTCCCTCCACCTCTGCTCCTCTGTCTGCTGCTGCTGCTTCTCTCCCTGACCAGGCGCCAAACCTCCTGCTACAGCACCTTCAGACGCTCCTCCACTGCAGTGCTCTTGAGAGGAGCCCCCACACTGCACACACAACAGCACAACACAAGATTATAACAACATATCACAACACTGAGAGTGCACACACATACACATACAAACAATAGCACAACAATGACCAACACTACACACACAACAGCACAACACTGCACACACACACACAACAGTGCAACAACACTGAACGCTGCACACACAACAGCACAAGAAACACAGCACTGTACAGACACCAACACAACACTGCACAACAACATTGAACAACACTGCACACATACTGTACTAACACAATAGGTGAAGTAAAAATTTACCCTGGTAAGGTAAGGTAGAGATCTTACCTGGTTTCAGGTGTGTCTGAGGTAAGGCTGTGTGTGGAGGTCCGGCAGTCGCTGTAGTAGTTTGTGTGAGTGGATGATGACAGCTGTGGTGCTCTGCAGTTCAGTCTGTAGATGAGACGCCTCCTGACGCAAGGCATCACTCTCCTCCTAAACACACATACACACACACACTACTTCATCATTGGTCAAAAACTCTCCACTATGAGATCAAGGAACAACTTAGTGGTCCAACTCAGCTATACGTAACATGCATACATACTGTACGAAGCCAAGACCTAGGTTATTACACTGGGGCAACACATTGAAATCAATACACACACACACACACACACACACACACACACACACACACACACACACACTCCAAAGTGTTCCATCAGGTTACCGGTCTCACCTTTTCGGTCTCAGCTCTCTGGCCTGTCTCTCATTAGGGAGCTCCGCTTCAAGAGCTGCCCCCTCCACCTGAACATACACACAGACACACAAACACACACACATTGTTTGGAAGTGATACTGCAGCAGTGTGTGTGTAATAATGTGTGTGTAGAACGTGTATACTGTATGTAATCAATCGTGTGGGCCATGGTGTAGAACACAGAGCAGAATCACCTAGATCACCTAAAACATTGCTCTATGTGTGCGTGTGTGTGTATATGTTTACCTTGGTGAGTGCCTCAAGTCTGCAGAGCTCTGCTCTCAGCTTGTCTGTCTGTTTTCCTCTCCTCCAGCTCAGAATGAAATAATCCACTCTTACAGCTGTGTGTTCTTCTTCATCGCAGCATCAAGCTCCTATAAGCACACGCATGCACACACACACACACACACACACACACACACACACCTCAATGTTTCATTAACTTGTTATACTGTATGATAAAATTTGTAACTGAAGTTACTGCAATTCTTCACAGAGACAGAGTACTTCTACACCTACAGCCCATACCCATAGAACCCCCCATCCCCCATGTACCCATAAGCATATGCAACTATTTCACATATCCACATTTATCACCCGGTGGAATGGAATACTGTTTTCTGATTGGCTAGCCACCACTTCCACAGTTGCAACCTAGCAACTAACATAGCAACCAACATAATTAACCAAGCAACCACCAAACTGTATCCTTGCAACCTCAAGTACCCCAACAACAGCAACCAACATGACTAACCTACCAACAGCTTAACCACTTCCACATTGGCAACCTAGCAACCAAAATAGCAACTGACATGATTAACCTAGCAACTACAACTACCTGCAACGACCATACCTACCGTAGCAACAGTCTATCAGCCACCTCAAGTACCCTAGCAACAGCTTTACAACCACTTCCACAGTTACAACCTAGCAACCAACATGATTAACCTGGCAAACACACGTATGCATGTATGCATTTATGTATATATATGTATCCACATTTACTTTTGTGTCCTATGGTTTTACTTTTCTTGCAACTTTTTGTCATGGTCCACATATTGCTAATACATTCACTTCTATTTATTTTTATTTGATCATCAAAATGTATTATCACTATTGTTTTTTTTCCTTTTTGGCATGAAATATATACTGTGTCGTACTACTGTCGTACTGTACCATGTGTTGGTTTGTGTTTTGATAAAAAATGTTAATCACAAAAAATTCAACCTGGCAAACACAATAGAAACCACCATACCTAGCCGAGCAACTTCAAGTAACCCAACAGCAGCAATCAACATAGCTAACCTTGCAACCACCATAGCAACAAAGATACGTACCCTAGAAACAGCCTAGCAACCACTTCCAAAGTTGTAACCCAGCAACCAACATAGTAACAGACAACATTTACCCTGGTAACAGCCTAGCAACCACTCCAGTGCCCTAGCAACAGCCTAGCAACCACTTCTACATGCAACCACTTCCACATTTGACTAACCTGGCAACCACCATAGCAACCATGGCACTTGCCTTAACAACAGCTTAGCAACCATGGTACTTTCCCTAGTAACAGCCTAGCAACCAACTCAAGTACCCCCTCGCAACAGCTTAGCAACCACTTCCATAATTGCAACCTAGCAACCAACATAGCAACTGACATGACTTACTTAGCAACCACCATGGCAACCGTAATTTTACCCTTGCAACAGCCTAACAACCACCTCAAGCACCCTATCAATTGCAGAACAACCCCTTTGACAATTGTAACATGACTAACCCAACAACCACCCTGGCAACCATGATACATTCCCTAGCAACAGACTAGCAACCACCTCAAGTACCCTAACAACAGCCTAGCAACCCCATTGACAATTGCAACCTAGCAACCAACATAGCAACCAATATGACAAACCTAGCAACCACCCTGAAACCATAATACTTACTCTAGGAACAAGACTAGCAAAAGTACCCTAGCAACCACTTCAACAGTTGCAACCTAGCAAACAACATAGCAACCAACATGACTAACCTAGCAACCACCATGGCAACCATAATTTGTACCCTAGCAACAACCTACCAACTACCTCAAGTACCCCAACAACAGCCTAGCAATCCCTTTGACAATTGTAACATGACATCTCAAACATCTCAAATACAGCTACCTAGAAACCACTTCTGCAGTTGTAACGCAGCAAACAACATGGTAATAGACATGATTAACTTAGCAACCACCATGACTAACTTAGCAACAACCATACAGCCTAACAAACACTCAAGTATCCTTGCAATAGCCTAGCAACCACTTTCACGTTTGCATCCTAGAAACCAATATAGCAAACAACATGACTAACCTGGCAACCACCATAGCAACCATGGCACTTGCCTTAACAATAGCCTAGCAACCATGGTATTTACCCTAGTAACAGCCTAGCAACCACCTCTAGTATCCTAGCAACAGTTTAACAACCAATATGGCGAACGATATGATTAACATAACAACCACCCCAGAAACAACCATCCCTCCCCCAGCAACAGCCTAACAACCATCTCAATTAACCTAGCAACAGCCTAGCGATCACTTCCACAGTTATAACCTAGCAACCAACATGACTATCCAAGCAACCATCATAGCAACCTTGATACTTACCCTGGCCACAGGCTAGCAACCACCTCAAGTACCCAAGCAACATCCTAGTAACCATTTGCACAGTTACAACCTAAAAATCAACAAGAACAGCAGAGAAGATTCACCGCCTGAGCAGGCAGGTGTAATATACGCCCAGTCATTACACTCCCGTATGAAAGGTGGTGGTTAACTTTACCTCATTGAATTTTCATCAATGCACTGGAATCATGCATGCCGAACTGTAACTCTTGCTTCCTCTCCACGATAAGGGCCTCCACCAGCAGCCGCAGATCAATATGGTCTGGCTAAGAAAGGATAACAATTGAGGACAAAATGAAAATATGCACAGAATTCTCCTCGCTAAAGGGTCTCCATTGGAGTCCAAACTCCAATATATATATATTTTTAATAAAAAAATCAAATTGTGTTATAATAATAATTCACAGGAAATCTGTATCAAACTGCAATTTATTTTTATCAAGTAGCCAACAAACAAATCAGGCCAAAATAATGGGTTGAAATAGGAGTTGGAGCGGTGGGCATACAATTTATCAAAATTGTATTTTCACTTAATTAATTGTAATGGCACATACAGGAGAGGTGTTTGCATCTGAAGTCTTCATTTCAAACTGATGGTAACGCTACATTTGAGAATGGTTGCAGTCCAAATGAACACTAGGCTACCTACATGAATAGGTACATGTTGAATAATAAAATAGCCTCACTCATGCAAATAATAATTATTATAAAGTTATCTTGTTTGCTTTACAGCTAAAAGTAGGCCTATTGTAAATTTACACAGCCTACATTGTTCAGGGCACAATAAAATGTGTAAACTAAACGAATAACTTTATGAAGAAAACAAGAAAAAAGTATCATCTTAGCTACACTATCTGTAGCCTATCTATACCACTATATCCTATACAGTTTCCTATCGTGATCACCTGGCTGCCATGCTACTGAACACGAGTTTAAAATTGTTGGCCAATAGAGATAAAACCGGCTGAGAACGATGCTTTAGTTTACAGTGATCAAGACAAATACAGGCACTTACGGATACAAATAAAAACAATGCATTTAGAAGGGATTAAATTCGTTTACAAGCCTTACCAGTGATATCAACACTGGGAACATCCAGCTGATTTGTTTCTTCCGCCATCGTTGCTGACGTCGTGTTCCCCTTTGGCCGCAATCAGCTGCTTCTTCTTCTTCGGTTTTATGGCAGCTCAAAAACAGTGCATTACTGCCAACTACGGGACTGGGGTGGGCCGTTAACAGCTTATCATAGCCTACTGGGATTTTTGTATGGCGCTCTCTCTGCTTTTACATAGGATTAAATGGCGTCAATTAACACGCGAAAAGTGAAAAATGCGTTAACTATCACGCGAAATGACTTAAGGATTTGGCGTGCATGTCGACGCCATTTAGTGAGAACAGGCTGGTATGTTTGACAGCCGTCATGGGACATTATTTACCAGTTTGAGCATACATTTTAGTTGGAACCCAGTAATCACCAATATTTGCACCACAAACTTGCTGTAATCTATAAATAATTTTCAAATTTTTCATCACTGCCAATTGATGTTTATTCTGTCTGAGGAATTCTCCGTGAAAACTCATTTAGAAACATTTCGCTAACTGTCAACCTTTTACTCACCCATTTTTTCAGTCCTACTTGGTATGCATGTGTTGATACACTGCGATAAAAGATATTGAGCACACCTGTGTTATGACACCTGTGACATGATTTGAATATTCCATTGTATCAGGGACATTGGAGAAGTTTGCGGGGCATATTCTTGCAAATTTTTTAATTTGCAAGAATTAAAAAATAAAAAAAACAATCCCAGAGAGAGAGAGAGTGTGTGTGTGTCTGTGTGTGTGTGTGTGTGTGTGTGTGTGTGTGTGTGTGTGTGTCCGTAAACAAAATCAGTATGTATAGTAACAAAGTAGAACTACTTAAGTAACCTACTTAAGTACTAAAAGGCAGTATCTGTACTTTACTGGAGTATTCTTTTTTTCTCCTTCTTCCACTTTTACTTCACTACATTTTTGATGAATTTAATACTTCTACTTTGTTTCATTTTCATGTACTAATTAGTTACTCGTTACTTTTATAAAAATTACAAATCATACCACATCCAATGATAGCCTATCAATGCCAGACCAGACCAGGTTTTCATTATCATTACTGGACATTCAAGTAGTACAACAGACCTCATGCTCCCCTTTGGCCTTTTGCTGTACTGAATTCAGTCAATTGGGAACGTCAATTGGGGATTAGCAAGGGTCAGTCTACTGCTCCATTTCGACATGGAAGAAGAACAACAAGTTATTTAACTTCAAACGATTGTAGTGAGGGGAATAGTGGGCACCATCCCTGGCCCAGTGGCCATGGCCAAACAGACTATTTCAGCCAAATAAATGTAAAACAATATGATATTCAAACTTTTGACTGCTTTCTTTAATAGACATAGTAGTTATACTTTTACCTTCAATACTTGAGTACCAATTTTTAAAATACTTTCACTTGCAATACGTAAAGGAAAGCACCGGAGTGAATTCAAGCATAGCCCTGTTGAAAGAGGGGGACAAAACTATTTGGTACAGAATAGACCGAACGCAGAAGCGAACAGGCACTTTACACTGAATCAATGGGATCTGACTAATCAAAACCGAAAGTAAGATCTGTGGTTACATTGACTCAATGTAAAGTGTTTCACGTTCGCGTGAGGTCTATGCTGTTCGAAATGCTTTCATTTCATGCAAAATATATTGCTGTTAGAAGGCTCGTGCAGCAGTGCTATGCTTAAACTTACTCCAGACTTATACTTTAAGTACAAAACATTTTGAATACTTTAGTACTTCCACTTAAGTATGGTGTTCAAAGAACACTTCTACTTCCACTCAAGTAATTTTTTGATACTACTGGTAGACAAACTGGTCAAGTTAAGTGTTAACCCGAGGCTCATCATATGGATTAACAACTTAGTAGTAGTACCAAATACAGTCGTCAATAGCACATTGATAGAGAGAGTTAACACCTACCTGGGGGTTGAGATCGATGACAAATTGAAATTTGACAAATGTGCCATTTCTAAGGTAAAAAAACTTCAACAAAGAATGTTTTTTCTTGAGAAAATTACGTAGTTTTAATGTTGACGGCCACATTTTAGAGCTATTTTACAAGTCGGTACTCCAGAGTGTCTGTATATATATATATAGAGAGAGAGAGAGAGAGAGAGAGAGAGAGAGAGAGAGAGAGAGAGAGAGAGAGAGAGTAATTAAGAGTCCAGGATCAATGTCAAACTTGTTGCCCTGGATCAGGCATGGACTGGCCATAGGGCATACAGGGCAATGCCCGGTGGGCCGACGGTTGTTTTTGGGCTGGGTCATTCACTCATAATTTTCATGAAGGATATTGGGCTAGTTTAATTAAAGCTCTCATGTTCATGCAATATGTCCAACTTACAGTGTTATTTTATCTAGCCACAACGTTATCATTATTGAATAAAATCATGGTGGGCCGCCATGTCCAAAATTGCCCGGGCCATTTTTTGGTCCCAGTCCAGCCCTGCCCTGGATCAAGGGGTTAGGTTTAGGGCTAGGGTTAAGGTTAGGGTTAAAACAAGTTTAACATTGATCCTGGACTCTTAATTACTTGGGGATATCAGATCTTGCACACACACACACACACACACACACACACACACACACACACACACACACACACACATACATATATATATATGGGCAATTCCAGTGTTATGGACGTGACATTTTCGTGCATTATTGATGAACAAAAGGCCAGATAACCTCCGCAAACCTAGCAGTATTTCACAATTTTTTTTCATATTCTTCTGCAAACTCCATGGCTGAATACAGGCAAACAGAAAAAAAATTAATATCATGATTTGCATCATAAGAATATGAGCCTTTCAATTTGCGTTATGGACGTGACGAAAAACGGACAAACTTTTGAGAGAGCGTAGTTTTTGCTGTGAAGTGTGTGAAATTTCTAGAGAAATGTAAATATTACTACATTCATACCAAACAGGAGACCTCAGTAAAGACAGAGAAAGACTTAATTTCAAATGTAAATGTAAAAAAAATTGGTTTTCATTGGGAGACATGGCGTTATGGACGTGACGTCTGGAAAAACCCTCCAAAACGATACAAAACAATTGTGAACGGTGGATTTTAACCTGTAACAAGAGAAATAGTAATATAACAATGAAAAATAACTGATAGTATTGCAGCTTTGTGTGTGTTATCACCCACTTATGCCCATTATAAGCCCCTCCATAGACTTACATTATAGCTGAATAGGGTAAAAATTTTAACAAACAGATATCCTTTCGAAACTTGCTCAGTTGAATATTTACATCGAGACAATACTTTTTTGTATTGGAAGTTTTCTGAAAGAATTTGTATGTCCATGTAGGTAAGACTTAAAGTTTTAAGGTGAGGTTTACTTTTCCGTGGAATTGCCGAGAGAGAGAGAGAGAGAGAGAGAGAGAGAGAGAGAGAGAGAGAGAGAGAGAGAGAGAGAGAGAAATATATATTAATATAATATTTATTTCAACAAGTATGAAGGGGGAAAAGTGGGAAACTGTTACACTTTTTTAGATGTTGGCATATTAAAAGGATACATGACCATGATGCCCTTTGTCTCCTTCCTTTTTTTATGCTGGTGATTTCTGATAATTAATAGTGTTTATTGTTTAATCAATTCATCAATGCAATTCATCCATTCCATTATACTGCTAAAGACTATTCTATCCTAATGAGATAATTTGGTAAAACTTTAAGAACCCAGTAGGCTATTCATAAAGAATTTATAAACTTACACATAAATGGCTAGAAAGCATTCAAAAAGTTTTACAAGTTTTCATAACAGGTTCCATGTACTTATAAATTATGTAAGTACTGGGTAAGTAAGTGGGTATAAGATGCTTTCCTGGAGCTCATTTTACTTTATTAATTAATAAAATGACATTCACACCTCAATTGCAACCAATTAACTTCTCCAATTAATCGATTAAATGCTCCAACACAAAAATAAAATGTGCTAGTTATGTGTGGAACAAACAAGACAGAAAAAAAAACATTCAATCATTTTAAGCAACCAGTCAAAATGATTGCCAGGTGATATGTCTATCAAACCCACCCAACAGCCGTTTGTCCCCCTTCCCCACATCATTTGTTCCCCTACTCTGGAGGCGTGGCTTTTTATCCCCCTTCCCCACACCATTTGTTCTCTTACTCTGGAGGCGTGGCTTTTTGTTCTCCTTCCCCACACCATTTGTTCCCCTACTCTGGAGGCGTGGCTCTTTGTCCCCCTTCCCCACACCATTCGTTCCCTACTCTGGAGGCGTGGCTCTTTGTCCCCCTTCCCCACATCATTCGTACCCCTACTCTGGAGGCGTGGCTGTCTGCAGTGGAAGTCAGAACAGGGGATTGGACTTCTGAATTGTGTATTTTCAAATAACTTGCCTTGAACCTTGCCTTTTTTTTTCCAGGAACTCCAGCCCTACTTTTAAATACCGGTAAGTTGGCTTTATGGTAAAGTACATCTGCATCTCATCAGACCCCTTAACTTACCCAGATTGTCCAGGTAGAGAAACGGCATGATGGTGCTACCAATTGTGGGTGCTATCAAAATAGGTATGCTGAGGATACACATCTTGTCCTCCGCACTCATGGAAATTAAATCTTGGCATCCATACACAACCATTGGAGGGAGATAGGACACTATGCTCATGATCAGGCTGTTGGTGATGGTCTGCAGTGCCTTCTGCTTCTGTGGGTGAACTTCACTTCTTCTGGAAGGATCCGGCTTTCTCAGAGTGTGGAGGATAGCGAGATCACAGGCAGCGATGGTTGGAAGAGACAGGACATATGGAATCACTGTGTAGGATGAGCTGAATAGTGATGTATTCAAGACAATCATCATCCCATATAAAAAAGTGAAAACCCAAACAGCTGCACAGACCATCAGACGGTAGTTTGAATGCTTGCTCTTCATGTAGGTAATGGGGTGAACCACGGCCATGTAACAGTCCACACAAATACAGGCCATAAGCAGAGGCCTTCCACTCATGGTGCAACTGCACAACAGATCACTTATATCAGCAAATAAGTCATCAGTCCAAATAAAATAGTTAACCACCCCTGGTATTAAGAAGATGTTGAAGATGAGGTCCATGATGGTGATATTGAGCATGTAGATGTCGTTGGTCAAGCCTTGGCGCTGCCTCTGAATGAGCACCCAAAGAAGCCACACGCTGGCAGGTACACCCACACATGCAGTGGGAACACTGATGATTCCCCAAACTATAGCACCTGTGGGCCTCTTAGTGCAGTAATAGTCATAATCCTCTGTACTGTTGGTGATGTTTGAGATTATAGAGTCCTTGTCCGTCATAGAACCTGAAAGTATAGATTACAATTTGATTTTATTACAGAAAACCAAATGCAAATACATCTTTAGATATGAGAGTAAGCCTGTTTAACATTATATTTCAAAGCATTTACACACATCCATAAGGTTTGGGTGCAGGGTCAAAAGGTCTGAGTGTGAGTCTATCGGTGCTTTCACACCAACAGCATTTGGTGCGCACCAAACTGTCCATTCGTACCAAAAGTCCTTAGTTCGGTTCGTTTTCGTTGGTGTGAAAGCGTCAATCGCACTCGGGTGCGCACTAAATCAAGTGAACCGAGACCTCCAAAAAGAGGTGGTCTCGGTTCGCTTGAATCCGTACCAAATACCAAACTCTGGTGCCTTCATTTCCTCCAGGAGAAAATGCCGCTACGTCACTCGGACCAAGTTTGGTTCGTTTGCCGGTGTGAAAACAGACCACACTGCTGTCTGTATGCTACATTGTAACAATTTCACTGCTTGGTCCGGACCAAATAACCGAACTAGCTGTGTGAAAGCGCCCTGAGTCTAAGCAAGTCTTTTCCAATTAAAAAATAACAACAACAACAAATATTGGAATTGTCTTAATGTAAAAAACTCATTTAGAAACATTTCGCTAAATGCCAACCTTTTACTCACCCATTTTCTCAGTCCTACTTGGTATGAACATGTGTTGATACACTGCAATAAAAGATATTGAGCACACCTGTGTTATGACACCTGTGACATGATTTGAATATTCCATTGGGAGGGGGGGTAGATGGGTGTCTGTGTTGCAAATTTGCAAGAATTAAAAGATAAAAAAAAAACAATCCCAGACCAAGAGAGAGAGAGACAAAGAGAGAGAGAGAGAGAGAGAGAGAGAGAGAGAGAGAGAGAGAGAGTCTGTGTGCGTGTGTCTGTAAATGAAATCAGTTCCCAGACATGTATAGTAACGAAGTAGTAGCACTTTACTGGTGTATTCTTTTTTTTCTCCTACTTCCACTTTTACTTCACTACATTTTTGATGAATTTAATACGTCTACTTTGTTTCATTTTCATGTACTAATTAGTTACTCGTTACTTTTATAAAAAAAAATACAAATCATACCACATCCAATGATAGCCTATCAATGCCAGACCAGACCATCACCAGGTTTTCATTATCATTACTGGACATTCAAGTAGTATAACAGACCTCATGCTCCCCTTTGGCCTTTTGCTGTACTGAATTCAGTCAATTGGGAACGATTAGCAAGGCTCAGTCTACTGCTCCATTTCGACATGGAAGAAGAACAACAAGTTATTTAACTTCAAACGATTGTAGTGAGGGGAATAGTGGGTACCATCCCTGGCCCAGTGGCCATGGCCAAACAGACTATTTCAGCCAAATAAATGTAAAACAATATGATATTCAAACTTTTGACTGCTTTCTTTAATATACACAGAACTTCTACTTTTACCTTCAATACTTGAGTACCAATTTTTAAAATACTTTCACTTGCAATATGTAAAGGAAAGCACCGGAGTGAATTCAAGCATAGCCCTGTTGAAAGAGCTTGCTAAATGCACTAGTTAGCGAGTGGAACAAAACTAGGTACATAATAGACCGAACACGAACGCAGAAGCGGACAGGCACTTTACACTGAATCAATGGAATCTGACTTTTCAAAACCGAAAGTAGGATCTGAGGTTACATTGACTCAATGTAAAGTGTTTCGCGTTCGCGTTAGGTCTATGCTGTTCGAAATTCTTTCATTTCATGCGAAATATATTGCTGTTAGAAGGCTCGTGCAGCAGTGATATGCTTAAACTTACTCCGGACTTATACTTTAAGTACAAAACATTTTGAATACTTTAGTACTTCCACTTAAGTATGGTGTTCAAAGAACACTTCTACTTCTACTGAAGTAATTTTTTTGATATGGTACTTTTACGTCTACTCCACTACTCTACTCCAGTTGCCTGGCACGCCCTCCCAGTGACGTAACACCTTCGGCGTTGCTGGTCTGGCCATCGCAACATTGTTGAAAGTACCTCTTCCCAAGGGTCTCCCATCCAGGGCAGTGACAGAGAGAGGATGGTCGAGACTGGTGATTGGAAGGTGAAGTCTGTTGGCAAGGGAGGAGTCCATAAAATTCCCAGCAGCACCCGAGTCAATAATGGCCAGTAAGGGGTGATGTTCACGCTCCCAGAAAATTCCTTCTTGGCTTAAAGTATAGGCTACACTGTAAAAAAGGCTATGCTATACAAATATTGGTGTGTCCCCATTAATCACTTCAACACTGACAATACAACCCCCTTAGTTTGCATGCCAATAACAATCATTCATAATTTTTTACTTTTACCTGAACATACAAACAGATCCACACTGGTTTCCAAGGTTAATGCAAACATTTTTACCTCCGCCAAGGAGGTTATGTTTTTGGTCTCGTTGGTTTGTCTGTCTGTTTGTTTGTCAGCAGGATAGCTCGAAAAGTACTGCACAGATTTGGATGAAATTTTCGAACAATGTGTATATTGGGACAAGCAAGAGCTGATTAAATTTTGGTGGCAATCGGTGATCCAGAACATGATCTGGAATGTATATTATGTCTGTGACCACATTGCCTTGGCACAGGTCTGCGCTCTCTGAGCGCTTTTCTAGTTCTAGTTTATTATGCTATTAGGCTACTTATATGGAAACAAACTATTAACAATAACGAAGGTGTGTTGTTAGTGAATGTGATGTGATATGCTTTGCTCACACATGATTAATATCTATCTATCTATCTATCTATCTATCTATCTATCTATATATATAGAGAGAGAGAGAGAGAGAGAGAGAGAGAGAGAGAGAGAGAGAGAGTAATTAAGAGTCCAGTTGGGGCTTTATTAACAGATGCTTAAAACACTTAAATTTTGGAGACTCTGTATTATGTCCACTGAGTGGTGTGATGACTGTATTTTGCGCTAACTGTATTTTATAACGACTGTGTGTGTCTGTCTTTCATGTTTTCGGTGAGCCAAAGACAAATTTCCATCCCTGGTGGACATTAAAGATCTATTCTATTCTATTCTATTCTATAAATAATGGGCATTTATCCAAACCAATATCACTAGGTAGGGGAGTCAAACAAGGCTGCCCTTTATCCCCTTACCTCTTCATCATTGCAATTGAGATCTTGGCAATGAAAATAAGATCTAACAAAGACATAAAGGGGTTGGAATTAAATGGCATTAATAATAAAGTATGCATGTATGCAGATGATTCTAGTTTTATGCTCGAACCAGACAATACATTGCTTCATAATTTGATTATTGTTCTGAATAATTTTTCAAAAATATCAGGGCTTAAACCCAATTGTGAGAAATGTTGTATACTAAGAATTGGCTGTTTGAAGGGTAGCGATTTTCATCTTCCCTGTGATCTTCCAGTGGAATGGGTGGATGGAGCTGTTAATATTCTTGGTATCAACATACCCCGGAGCATTAGAGAAATATCATTAGTTAATTACAGAATTAAGTTGAGTAGGATATGTTCTATTCTACAGCCATGGCAAAGCCAGAGTCTGACTATTTATGGTAAGGTAACACTATTAAACTCTTTAGTTGTGTCTCAATTTACATATTTAATGTTAGCAATTCCTTCACCACCTGAAGCTTTCTTTAAAGAATATGAACAACAAATATTTAAGTTTATATGGAATGGCAAAAAGGATAAAATTAGACGGACATATCTTTACAATGACTATGACGCAGGTGGTGTACAACTGTTGAACCTGAAGTCAATGAACAAATCATTAAAAACGTCTCATCTTATACAAAAATACAAAATGTTTTTATTTCAACCCAGATTGGTTCTCAAGCAAGTTGCTTGGAAAGATTCATCCCTTGTGTGAGACAAGACTGTATCCATTTTTGCAGATAAGTCCATCACACTTTTATATGATTGAAAGTATTATTCATAAAGCTTCAACTTTTTTAATGGAAGCACTACAAAGCTGGCTACATTTTCAGTATTACCCTCCAGAAAAAAACTGAAGAAATATTACAACAAATGTTATGGTTTAATTCAAATATACTGAGTGGAGGACAAGTAATCTTTATAAAGCAAATGTTTTGTAAAGGAATTATTTTTGTTAAAGACATTGTGAATGACAAATGTGAGATCCTCCCATATCAACAATTAAGAACTAGCTATGGGGAGGTATGTACCATACAACAGTATAATCAATTAACTGCATCCCTGCCGCATTCCCTGCTGGAAACAAAAAATCAATAATAATAATTTAGTGTGTAGACCGCATATAAAACAGAACCGATGGCTAAATCGAACAAAAATTAACAAGGAAATGTACAAGTCTTACAAACAGATAAATTGGTGGAGTTCCCATGCAAAACTTTTTATAGCTGGGAAAAAATTATAGATTGTCCTCTTCCATGGGCACAAATCTTTAATAATTTGTACAAAGCATCATTAGATATTAAAATATGTTATTTTCAACATAAGTTGATCTTTAAATACTTAAATACAAAGAAAATGTTACATATCTGGGGGATAGAGACAAATTCATTCTGTCGAATGAAGAACACTTATTTTGCTATATTCTGGCTCAAAATACAAAGCTGGCTGTTAAAATATGACATAAATTTACGTTTAGATCTCTTTACAGTACTCTTGGGTGATTTAACAAATAAAAGCCAAGAGATACAAAAAAACATTCTTTTGTTAGGAAAAGTGTTTATTAATAAAACGATGGATTTAAACAAATTGAATTTAAGAGCCTTTAAGAATTTTATCAGACACTACTATAAAATAGAGTCTATAATGGCACGCGAGACTGGGAAAGCAATCTATGCAGATAGGTGGTTTAAGTTAAAAGATGGAGAAGGGTCCGTGTACTTTTTCGTTCATTCATTATTCTATTTTGGAATGAAAGATGAAATTGAAAAAAGGGTGCAACTTCTTGTCTTGTTTAAAGCCATACACGCAGAAATGACTGTATTTGGTTTTCTGCATGTGTTGTCTCATACCATAATAGTATTATAAGAAATGACAACATTTTTGATCGTTTTTCAATGTGTGATAGCCTATTTGTTTATTCATTTATTGAAATTCATTTGACTGACCCTTCCGTTTACCCGTTTGCAGCGTCGCACCAGAAAAGGTCTAAGTTAGCTGGCGACCATACGAGGCATACGCAAAGACGCTCCAGACGTAGCCGGGGCCAAAGACATAATAGAAAAATAATAGTGTATTCTTTAGCTGGCAAGTTTATTAATGAGCTGAAGCGCGCGCACTTGCTCTTCATACCAGTGTTTTACGCACGTTTAATACACATTTCACTTTGATATATTTGGGGCATTATCGTTGGGAAGCCATGTGTCCATGTAGACTACACAGGTAAAGGCTGGAGATGAGCTGGGAAGCTGATGGAAGATGCTGATAATCAGAGCTGTCAAAATCCTTTCTCAATCACAGTTGGTCTACCCTTCCCGTCCTCTGTCCTACTCAATATTGTGGTGGCGCTTGCTTGCATGCACTTGCTTGTGGCGCTTGCTTGCTATAGCCTATGCAACCATCTCACGAGGTTGTGAGCATCACAAAATTTTATTCGCACTCATCACAGATCAACCACATATTTTGAAGTGTAGCAACGTTCCGGAATAGTGTTGCAACAATGCTTGCAAAGTCTGTATTTGCCTCCAAATTCGCGTTATTCACCTGGCGGCCATTTTGACGTAATTTGACGCTTGAGGTGTACGAAAGTACGAAAGAGGTGTACGGAAGTAAGCAGTTCCATCGAAGTGCCTGCTCTTTTGGGAAACGGTGGAAAGTCTGCCCACGGTATGATTTTTTCCTCTTTGAGGATGTGCATTTCGGCACACAACAGTGAGGCGCCATGACAGCTGGCTGTGTAGCAACGGTGTAGCCGAGTGTACCCCTGAAGTGTACCCCTCAACGTCTTTAGAACGTTCCAGGTGAATAAGGCGAATAAACCAAAAAACTTAACCACCTACTTCCAGAATTACTTCCAAGTCATCCGAATTCTGGGTGCTTAACAAACCAAAGACGCAATTCAGATGTATGTTTTTCCTTTATTGCCCTTCTCTTTTTTTCTAGGAGTCAGCGTTTCATTTTCAGTTCCTAAAAGATATCAAAACATGGCGCTTGTTTCCATTTCATAAGTGATATTCAAGCGTAAAACACCATAAACGAGTCCTTATTCATTTCTCGTGCGACTTCCAAAATAGAATAATGAATGAACGAAAAAGTACACGGGCCGAGAAGGATGGTCTTAAGGTTTTCTTTCTGTCTTTATTTCCTTTCATTCCTTTGGCTATTTATTTATTTACTTATTTTTTGGTACCAGTATTTGAGTGTGAATAAGTTGTATTTCCTTCCTGGGGGAGATGGGTAGAAAGAGTGGGCGTGGGTGGTGTAGTTTAATACATGGTTAGAATTTTTGGGGGACATTCAGATGGTCTTTTTGTACAATTTTTTTTCCCCTTTCTTCCTTATCCTTTTTTCCCCTTTCTTATTGTCTTCCACTATATGTATGGGTGGATGACGGATAGCAAAATTCAGACTGTCCTTTTGTCACACACGTATAAAAAATGGTAATTGTTAAGAATTGACATGGAAATGTTGTTGGTCTAATAGGATGAACTTCTTGCATACTAAAATTGTTGGTGTTGTATTTAAATTTTGACATAAAACAATTATCCAAACATAAAAAAGGCATATGGTGTGACTGTCCACTATGCGTGTGATTTTCCTAATAAGAATGTATATCCATATAAAGTATAAATACTTTGAAATTTTACCAGGCAAATAAAATAATTGGATGTTTTCTATAACCACAGAAAGTTTCTATGCCCATGCATAACGTCCAACTAAGTTCTAATCAAATATATTTTGTCCATAAGACGTCATGTGGTGTGACACTATATTTTATATTTTCAACAGGCATTAATTTGGACATCATTGCCATGACACGGACGCTGCTTAATCAGGAAGTTACAATAGCATGTCAGGAGTGATTGGCATGGTCAGGAGGTCAGGTCTGCCTTTTAGATTTTTATATAAAAAGCTCCATATCCGACATCATCAATAGTGGCCAAAAATTGGTGTCTTATGGTGTGACATAATTTGCAATAAAAATAGTTATTTTTCACAAATCTTCTTTATGAATTCTTAGAATTTTTTGCTGGCATGTGGTCAGTTGCATGCTAAATAATATCTAGCTGTATTTAGTTGTCTAATAAATTAGATAAACTGTCCAAATGTCATATGGAGTGACACTTTGTCATATGGAGTGACATTGTTATTACATTGTTGTTACATTGGGACATTGTACATATGTTATTTTTTCAGTCACACTATATGACATTTCTGTCACACTCTATGACCAAACTGCATTTTTATATTGAAATATATGTAAAAACACGAGTTCAATTTAAAAATCATATATGAAATATAATAAATCTGTGATAAGAATTTAGCAAAATAGGATCTATACAATTTATATTTCCCTTTCCCATTTTTTCCTCCATGTCACCATGTTTCACATGTAATATGCAGTTAAAAAATAGATGTTATCCCTAAAGTTCTTGTCAGTGGACTTCAAAATTTATTGTTAATGATTTTATCTTCATGAAATACCTTTTTTTGCGCTGATACATTGTGGTTTGGTGCATTTCATCATATGGCGTGACACCATGTCATTTGGTGTGACATCAAATAATCATAGAAAACGTCATAAAAAAAGACTTTCTAACTGACAAATCATGACAAAATCAATAGGAAGGAAATGACATCTGCAAGAATCTCAAGAATTTTGGGCAACTTTTGACAAAGAATGTGAGAAATACGCTAAAATATCTGGTTAGAGTTCAGACCATTCTCCTTCTTGACATAATAACTTGTCAAATGTTAAGTTTTTATCCTAAATATTCACAAGCAAATGTTGCATATCAAAGCAAACATGATAAAAAAGAACATTGATGTAAATTAAAGAAGAAAAAAATACCTAATGTTTATTTTATATCAAATTGTTTTAATGTCACACCATATAAATACTTATTTTAATTAAAAAATGTAAAAAATATTTACGTATTGGTTAAGTTTAGACTCACAGCAACACATATAAACACTTTTTAGGGATTTGAATTTTTTTTTAAATCCTTTTTTCAGGCTTATTTGTCAGAGAAAAGAGAAAAAAATGTTATAAATAGAATAAATAGAAGGAATCATTTAAAAAAAAGAGAAAAAGAGAAAAAAAAGGAAAAAGAAAAAAAAAGAAAAACAAGGAAAAGAAAGCAAACATAGGTCCCCCAAAAGGGGGGTGGTGGTGGGTTTAAAAAAAAAAAAATCCAAGACAAACACGTTTAACATTGATCCTGGACTCTTAATTACTTGGGGATATCAGATCTTGCACACACACACACACACACACACACACACACACACACACACACACACACACACATACATATATATATATGGGCAATTCCAGCGTTATGGACGTGACATTTTCGTGCATTATTGATGAACAAAAGGCCAGATAACCTCTGCAAACCTAGCAGTATTTCACAATTTTTTTTCATATTCTTCTGCAAACTCCATGGCTGAATACAGGCAAACAGAAAAAAATAATATCATGATTTGCATCATAAGAATATGAGCCTTTCAATTTGCGTTATGGACGTGACGAAAAACGGACAAACTTTTGAGAGAGCGTAGTTTTTGCTGTGAAGTGTGTAAAATTTCTAGAGAAATGTAAATATTACTACATTCATACCAAACAGGAAACCTCAGTAAATACAGAGAAAGACTTAATTTCAAATGTAAATGTAAAAAAAGTTGGTTTTCATTGGGAGAAATGGCGTTATGGATGTGACGTTATGGACGTGACGTCTGGAAAAACCCTCCAAAACGATACAAAACAATTGTGAACGGTGGATTTTAACCTGTAACAAGATAAATAGTAATATAACAATGAAAAATAACTGATAGTATTGCAGCTTTGTGTGTGTTATCACCCACTTATGCCCATTATAAGCCCCTCCATAGACTTACATTATAGCTGAATAGGGTAAAAATTTTAACAAACAGATATCCTTTCGAAACTTGCTCAGTTGAATATTTACATCGAGACAATACTTTTTTGTATTGGAAGTTTTCTGAAAGAATTTGTATGTCCATGTAGGTGAGACTTAAAGTTTTAAGGTGAGGTTTACTTTTTCGTGGAATTGCCCATATATATATACAACCGAATTCCAAAAAAGTTGGGACACTTTATAAATTGTTCATAAAAATCGAATCCAATCATTTACAAATTTCATAAACCAATATATTGTTCACAATAGAATATAGATAACATGGCAAATGTTGAAAGTGAGACTTTTTGAAATGTTATGCCGAATATTGGCTCATTTTGGATTTTATGAGAACTACACATCCCAAAATAGTTGGGACGGGTAGCAATAAGAGGCCAGAAAAGTAAAATTTTCATATGAGGGACAGCTTGAGGACCCAATTGCAACTTATTTGGTCAATTGGCAACATGATTTGGTATGAAAAGAGCCTCCGAGAGTGGCATTGACTCTCAGAAGTCAAGATGGGCAGAGGATCACCAGTTCCCCAAATGGTGCAGCAAGAAGTAGTGGTCCGAGATCACAAAGGAGTTTCTCAGACAAAAATTGCAAAGAGTTTGAAGATATAATCATCTACAGTGCATATCATCATCGAAAGATTCAGAGAATCTGGAACAATCTCTGTGCATGAGGGTCAAGGCCAGAAAACCATACTGGATGCCCATGATCATTGGGTCCTTAGATGGCACTGCATCACATACAGGAATGCTAATGTAATGGATATCACAAACTGACCTTAGGACTACTTCCAGAAAACATTGTCAGTGAACACAATCCACTGTATCATTCGCCATAGCCAGCTAAAACTCTATAGGTCAAAAAAGAAGCCATTCCTAAACATGATCCAGAAGCGCAAGCGTTTTCTCTGGGCCAAGGCTCATTTAAAATGGACTGTGACAAAGTGGAAAACTGTTCTGTGGTCAGACGAATCAAAATTCAAAGTTCTTTTCAGAAAACTGGGATGCCATACCATCCGGACAACTACAACCCAAGTTGTTATTGCTTATTGTTAGCGCTCATTTCAGAAGGCTGCATCTCTGATGGTATGGAGATGCATGAGTGTGTGTGGCATGGCCAGCTTACGCATCTGGAAAGGCACCATCAAGTCTGCAGTCCAGATCTTCCACCCATAGAAAGCTTTTGGTGCATCATACATAGGAATACATGACAAAGAAGACCTAAGACAGTTGAGCATCTAGAAGCCTGTATTAGACAAGAATGGGACAACATTCTCTCCACAACTTCTCTCCACAGTCCCCAGACGTTTGCAGACTGTTTTAAAAGGAAGAGTGGATGCCACACAGTGGTAAATGTGGCCTTGTCCCAACTATTTTGGGATGTGTAGATGCCATGAAATTGAAAATAAACTTATTTTCCCCTTAAAATTATACATTTCCTCAGTTTCAACATTTGATATGTGATCGATGTTGTATTCTGAGTAAAATATTGAAATTTGAAACTTCCACGTCACTGCATTCTGTTTTTATTCACAATTTGTAAAGTGTCCCAACTATTTTGGAATTCGGTTGTATATATATATATATATATATATATATATATATAGAGAGAGAGAGAGAGAGAGAGAGAGAGAGAGAGAGAGAGAGAGAGAGAGAGAGCCTATAATATATATTAATATTTATTTCAACAAGTATGAAGGGGGGAAAGTGGGAAACTGTTACACTTTTTTAGACATTGGCATATTAAAAGGATACATGACCATGATGCCCTTTGTCTCCTTCCTTTTTTATGCTGGTGATTTCTGATAATTAATAGTGTTTATTGTTTAATCAATTCATCAATGCAATTCATCAATTCCATTTTACTACTAAAGATTATTCTATCATAATGAGATAATTTGGTAAAACTTTAAGAACCCAGTAGGCTATTCATAAAGAATCAATAGGAAGGAAATGACATCTGCAAGAATCTCAAGAATTTTGGGCAACTTTTGACAAAGAATGTGAGAAATACGCTAAAATATCTGGTTAGAGTTCAGACCATTCTCCTTCTTGACATAATAACTTGTCAAATGTTAAGTTTTTATCCTAAATATTCACAAGCAAATGTTGCATATCAAAGCAAACATGATAAAAAAGAACATTGATGTAAATTAAAGAAGAAAAAAATACCTAATGTTTATTTTATATCAAATTGTTTTAATGTCACACCATATAAATACTTATTTTAATTAAAAAATGTAAAAAATATTTACGTATTGGTTAAGTTTAGACTCCCAGCAACACATATAAACACTTTTTAGGGATTTGAATTTTTTTTTAAATCCTTTTTCAGGCTTATTTGTCAGAGAAAAGAGAAAAAAATGTTATAAATAGAATAAATAGAAGGAATCATTTAAAAAAAGAGAGAAAAAGAGAAAAAAAAAGGAAAAAGAAAAAAAAAGAAAAACAAGGAAAAGAAAGCAAACATAGGTCCCCCAAAAGGGGTGGTGGTGGTGGGTTTAAAAAAAAAAAAAAAGAGTCCAGGATCAAAGTCAAACTTGTTGCCCTGGATCAATGGGTTAGGGTTTAGGGCTAGGGCTAGGGTTAAGGTTAGGGTTAGGGTTAGAGTTAGAGTACATTGATCCAAGACAAACAAGTTTAACATTGATCCTGGACTCTTAATTACTTGGGGATATCAGATCTTGCACACACACACACACACACACACACACACACACACACACATATATATATATATATATATAGAGAGAGAGAGAGAGAGAGAGAGAGAGAGAGAGAGAGAGAGAGAGAGCTATAATATATATTAATATTTATTTCAACAAGTATGAAGGGGGGAAAGTGGGAAACTGTTACACTTTTTTAGACATTGGCATATTAAAAGGATACATGACCATGATGCCCTTTGTTTCCTTTTTTATGCTGGTGATTTCTGATAATTAATAGTGTTTATTGTTTAATCAATTCATGAATGCAATTCATCAATTCCATTTTACTACTAAAGATTATTCTATCATAATGAGATAATTTGGTAAAACTTTAAGAACCCAGTAGGCTATTCATAAAGAATTTATAAACTTACACATAAATGGCTAGAAAGCATTCAAAAAGTCTTAAAAGTTTTCAGGTTCTTATAAATTACGTAAGTACGGGGTAAGTAAGTGGGTATAAGATGCTTTCCTGGAGCTCATTTTACTATATTAATTAATAAAATGACATTCACACCTCAATTGCAACCAATTAACTTCTCCAATTAATCGATTAAATGCTCCAACACAAAAATAAAATGTGCTAGTCATGTGTGGAACAAACAAGACAGAAAAAAAACAAACATTCAATCATTTTAAGCAACCAGTCAAAATGATTGCCAGGTGATATGTCTATCAAACCCACCCAACAGCCGTTTGTCCCCCTTCCCCATACCATTCCTTCCCCTACTCTGGAGGCGTGGCTTTTTGTCCCCCTTCCCCACATCATTCGTTCCCCTTCTTTGGAGGCGTGGCTTTTTGTTCTCCTTCCCCACACCATTTGTTCCCCTACTCTGGAGGCGTGGCTGTCTGCAGTGGAAGTCGGAACAGGGGATTGGACTTCTGAATTATGTATTTTCAAATAACTTGCCTTGAACCTTGCCTTTTTTTCAGGAACTTCAACCCTACCTTTAAATACCGGTAAGTTGGCTTTATGGTAAAGTACATCTGCATCTCATCAGACCCCTTAACTTACCCAGATTGTCCAGGTAGAGAAACGGCATGATGGTGCTACCAATTATGGGTGCTATCAAAATAGGTATGCTGAGGATACACAGCTTGTCCTCCGCACTCATGGAAATTAAATCTTGGCATCCATACACAACCATTGGAGGGAGATAGGACACTATGCTCATGATCAGGCTGTTGGTGATGGTCTGCAGTGCCTTCTGCTTCTGTGGGTGAACTTCACTCCTTCTGGAAGGATCCGGCTTTCTCAGAGTGTGGAGGATAGCGAGATCACAGGCAGCGATGGTTGGAAGAGACAGGACATATGGAATCACTGTGTAGGATGAGATGAATAGGAATGTATTCAAGACAATCATCATCCCATATAAAAAAGTGAAAACCCAAACAGCTGCACAGACCATCAGACGGTAGCTTGAATGCTTGCTCTTCATGTAGGTAATGGGGTGAACCACAGCTATGTAACAGTCCACACAAATACAGGCCATAAGCAGAGGCCTTCCACTCATGTTGCAACTGTACAACAGATCAATTATATCAGCAAATAAGTCATCAGTCCAAATAAAATAGTTAACCACCCCTGGTATTAAGAAGATGTTGAAGATGAGGTCCATGATGGTGATATTGAGCATGTAGATGTCGTTGGTCAAGCCTTGGCGCTGCCTCTGAATGAGCAGCCAAAGAAGCCACACGCTGGCAGGTACACCCACACATGCAGTGGGAACACTGATGATTCCCCAAACTATAGCACCTGTGGGCCTCTTAGTGCAGTAATAGTCATAATCCTCTGTACTGTTGGTGATGTTTGAGATTATAGAGTCCTTGTTCGTCATAGAACCTGAAAGTATAGATTACAATTTGATTTTATTACAGAAAACCAAATGCAAATACATCTTTAGATATGAGAGTAAGCCTGTTTAACATTATATTTCAAAACATTTACACATATCCATAAGGTTTGGGTGCAGGATCAAAAGGTCTGAGTGTGAGTCTATCTGAGTCTAAGCAAGTCTTTTCCTATGAAAAAATAACAACAACAACAAATATTGGAATTGTCTTAATGTAAAAACTCCTTTAGAAACATTTCGCTAACTGCCAACCTTTTACTCACCCATTTTCTCAGTCCTACTTGGTATGAACATGTGTTGATACACTGCGATAAAAGATATTGAGCACACCTGTGTTATGACACCTGTGACATGATTTGAATATTCCATTGGGAGGGGGGGTAGATGGGTGTCTGTGTTGCAAATTTGCAAGAATTAAAAGATAAAAAAAAAACAATCCCAGACCAAGAGAGAGAGAGAGAGAAAGTCTGTGTGCGTGTGTGCGTCTGTAAATGAAATCAGTTCCCAGACATGTATAGTAACAAAGTATATACATATGTATATACATGTTCATTTTACTAGCAAACAAAAGGAAGAGAGAGAGAGAGAGAGAGTACAAAAATCATAGTATTTTATCCCATTCTTTTGCAATTGATATTTTTTTCCATTCATCCATTTGTGTCTGTCTTTTACAATTCATACAAAATTTTGTCAATAAATAATAATGCTTCATGAACAGATGAGAGATTCAAATTTAATAATCTTTTCTTCTAAAAATCCCAAGAGGCACAATGGGATTTAGCAAAATATTTTGTTTTTCTTGGAAACCCCAAAATGTATTTATTGGTGACAGTGGTAGGTTAAGTCCTTGATCAAACAGCCAAACTACCAACTCATTCCAAAAAAGTGCAATTTCTGAACAATACCAAAATAAATGTAATATTTCCTCCTCTTCTTCTCCACTACAACCGAATTCCAAAAAAGTTGGGACACTTTATAAATTGTTAATAAAAATGGAATCCAATAATTTACAAATCTCATAAACCTATATATTGTTCACAATAGACTATAGATAGCATGGCAAATGTTGAAAGTGAGACTTTTTGAAATGTTATGCCGAATATTGCCTCATTTTGGATTTTATGAGAGCTACACATTCCAAAATAGTTGGGACGGGTAGCAATAAGAGGCCAGAAAAGTAAAATTTTCATATAAGGGACAGCTTGAGGACCCAATTGCAACTTATTTGGTCAATTGGCAACATGTTTTGGTATGAAAAGAGGCTCCGAGAGTGGCAATGACTCTCAGAAGTCAAGATGGGCAGAGGATCACCAGTTCCCCAAATGGTGCAGCAAGAAGTAGTGGTCCGAGATCACAAAGGAGTTTCTCAGACAAAAATTGCAAAGACTTTGAAGGTATAATCATCTACAGTGCATATCATCATCCAAAGATTCAGAGAATCTGGAACAATCACTGTGCATAAGGGTCAAGGCCGGAAAACCATACTGGATGCCCATGATCATTGGGTCCTTAGATGGCACTGCATCACATACAGGAATGCTAATGTAATGGATATCACAAACTGGCCTTAGGACTACTTCCAGAAAACATTGTCAGTGAACACAATCCACTGTGTCATTCGCCATAGCCAGCTAAAACTCTATAGGTCAAAAAAGAAGCCATTCCTAAACATGATCCAGAAGCACAGGCGTTTTCTCTGGGCCAAGGCTCATTTAAAATGGACTGTGACAAAGTGGAAAACTGTTCTGTGGTCAGACGAATCAAAATTCAAAGTTCTTTTCAGAAAACTGGGATGCCATACCATCCCTACAAGGACAACCCAAGTTGTTATTGCTTATTGTTAGCGCTCATTTCAGAAGGCTGCATCTCTGATGGTATGGAGATGCATGAATGTGTGTGGTATGGCCAGCTTATGCATCTGGAAAGGCACCATCAAGTCTGCAGTCCAGATCTTTCACCCATAGAAAGCTTTTGGTGCATCATACATAGGAATACATGACAAAGAGGACCTAAGACAGTTGAGCATCTAGAAGCCTGTATTAGATAAGAATGGGACAACATTCTCTCCACAACTTCTCTCCACAGTCCCCAGACGTTTTCAGACTGTTTTAAAAGGAAGAGTGGATGTCACACAGTGGTAAATGTGTCCTTGTCCCAACTATTTTGGGATGTGTAGATGCCATGAAATTGAAAATCAACTTATTATCCCCTTAAAATGATACATTTCCTCAGTTTCAACATTTGATATGTAATCAATGTTGTATTCTGAGTAAAACATTGAAATTTGAAACTTCCACGTCACTGCATTCTGTTTTTATTCACAATTTGGGTAACACTTTGCGGTAAGGGTACATGAATCATCATGAATTCATGCATGATTTCATTCATGATTCATGCATTACTTCATCTCTGAATATCTAATGACTCATCAGGTATTAACATGAATTCATTGTTTATCATTAATGGCCTCCTGCTGAAATAGCAGATGATCTTAAGCATTAATTACTCTGGGTACATCATCATGAGTCATGACTAATTACGCATGATCATGATGTTTTTGTTCAAAAGAATTTGATATAATAAAAGTACTTATTTAGCCTACTTCGGCCTAGTCATACGCCATACGTCAACAAAATTTTACCAATTTAACCATGTCAACACTTTAGTTGAGGGGGCACAAACATGATGAATTCATCATGATCATGCTAATAATCATGACTCATGCTAATTAATCATGACTCATGATGATGTACCCAGAGTAACTAATACTTAAGATCATGTGCTACTTCAGCAGGAGGTCATTAATGACAAACAATGAATTCATGTTAATTCCTGATAACTCATTAGACTTTCAGAGATGAAGTAATGCACGAATCATGAATTTATCATGAATGATTTCATGCATGAATTCATGATAATTCATGTACCCTTACCGCAAAGTGTTACCACAATTTGTAAAGTGTCCCAACTATTTTGGAATTCGGTTGTATATCTACACAAATTATCTTCAGTTATTTCTTTTTATCTAAAGCTGATAGCTGTAGCCTACCTTATATCTTTTACTTTCTTGAAGTCTGTAAGTCTGCCCATATGTTTACACACCACATTACACAACATTACACACCCTCCCACACTTCAGCCTTCCTAGATTTTTCACAGACAGGAGAGGCATGATAGTGCTGCCTAGTATTGGCGCAATTAAACCGGGCAAATTGATGCTACAAATCTTTTCCTCTGTACTCAGGGGCAAAAAGCTTAGGGAACTCATAACAACCAGTGGTGGAAGGTAAGACACGAAGGTCATCACAAGGCTGTTGGTAATGGTCTGCATGGCTCTCTTTTTCAGCGGGTGGACGTCACTCTTTCCAGACGGATGTGGCTTTCTCAGGACAAGGAGGATCACGACATCACAGTAGATGATGGCTGGTACTGTTAAGATGTATGGGATTGCTTTAAAAGACGTGGCAAGAACTATCCTTACCAGGGCACAGAGTAATCCAAATAGCAATGTCACGGCCCATACTAGAACAGAGAATCCAGTTCGGTATCTGGATTGCTTCAGTACCATGTACTGAGTCGGGTGTACAACCGCCAAGTAGCAGTCCACACAGATACACAACATAAATGTAGGCCGTCCGACCTCGGCAAAACTGAAGATCGCATCATTTATCTTTAAAATAAATCTGTTTTTTAATATCATGTAATTTAGAACATCTGGAATCATAAAGAAGGTGAATAACAGGTCCATGATGGTGAGGTTGAGCATGTAGATGTCGTTGGTCAAGCCTTGGCGCTGCCTCTGAATGAGCAGCCAAAGGAGCCACACGCTGGCAGGTACACCCACACATGCACAGGACACTGTGACGATGCTCCACACCAAAGGACCCTCAAACAAATCGGTACAGAAGTTGTCTAAACCATCTGTCTTGTTTGAAGAGAGATTGGTGGACAAGGAATGCATAGTGAAACCTGGACACAATTATAGAAAGAGCTTAAGTATAAAGTGTAGAAGAGAGACATTGATGCTTCACGAAATTTGATTTAACAATTCAACCACATTTATTCCATCATTCAACGTTACCAAAACATTCCTAAAACATTTTAAATTGATGGTGAGAATGTAAAACATGGATATGACCAATCAAAGAGTTATTGTGATTGTTATTGAAGTATTTAAATAGTCAAGTTGTTGACATACCTGTACTTGTACGATGTAAAAGCTCTATATGGTTCTGGACCCTTGATCAGCTAGGAATGTGCAGTTGCAATTACCAGTCCAAGGAGTTGGAGTTCATTGACATTCTGCAGTTTCGGACAGCTCATTTCACTCACAAATATAATGTAGGCCTATTAAGCTTACATAATGTGTAATACACTGAGATTTTCATACTGATATGGAAGTATTGATGCTTATGTAAAATGAGAGGTAAATGTGTAAGCACTGGCTTGACTTCCTTACCCAGTCCAGTAATCCATCCATGTATCTAAAATATAACACGCCAACATGACAATATAATAAAATAACACTGGAAAAACTGTTTGCGGAGTTAGTGGAGTCTATGTCCTCCACCTGGACCTCAACATAATTTCAAATCATGTGGAAATGTGACAAAATGAAATGATTACAGTTTGTGAACTCACTGACTGGCTTGTTTCTTTTACCCATGGAAATTAACCCCAACACTAGCCTATTTGGACCAGAACCGTAGAAATGTTTTTATTTATTTATCTGGTGTTCGGTGTTGACCCTAAAAGGCAAGGCAACACATACAAAGTGAAGATCAAAGATTCTAGGGCATAGTGCACAGAAAATTCAGAGTAGTTTAGCATTTAATACAAAGAAAATAACAGTTTGCCTGAAGGCAGTGGGGGCTCTCGCACAATGGAGATCTCTGTTGGTAATGTGCTCCATCAGTTTATCTGCAAGTTTTATGTTTGATATACTGGATTTTTGCTTGATAAATTAATATTTCAACACCATGTGGGTTTTCAGATGAGCCTCCTGATGGCCATCTCCCAACATGGGATTATATTGATGGCAGCGGGCAACAGGTAAGGCCACAGTAAACATGTCAAAAATTAGGGAAAAAAGTGATGAATAGATGAACTAATTCTACTGTGAGTTTAACAAATTAGACCGCCTCAGATAGTCCTCTCAAATAGGCTTTATCAATTCAATTAGCCTATAGCCTGTGTGGAAAATAAAAAATAGCCTAATACAAAATAACCAGAAGGCATTTGCTCTGAGGCCTTTCACACTTAGAATACTACAGAAGTGTATGGCCAATTTCCCATAGCACTGTTGATTATTCTGTTATTTACATTAGATGTGAAAATCCCTGTCATCTCCCCAGTAATCTCCTCTGTCTGCGGGGTAACATGCTCTATCCCCAGTAACATTTTTTGGTTCCGGGAAGGTTTTCTGTCGGGTATGAGAACGTTCCCTGAAAGTAGCTTTGGTTGTCTGAAGGGGCACCAGGAAAGTTTTTTAAACGGAACTAGAACGCTAGCTGTTGGTTTGCATATCTGGTTAGGCGAACGTTCCCGCAACGTTATCCTAACATGACATTTTGTAAGAAAAATATTAATAATAAACACAATAATAATAAATGCATTAACCAGGAATCAAACCCCGGTCTCCCGCGCCACAGGCAGGTGCGTTACCGCTGGACCACAACATTAATTGCATTCCAAGAAAAAAAAAAAAAAATTAGCTCTGATACATCACTAATTGCGAGGCATAAAATTAACATAGCCTAAATCTATTATTATAAACAGTCAAAATCAAGTTGTTTAATGATAATTTACACATAATATCTATCAGATTGTAATTTAAATACAATTTAAAAAAAATAACCACGAGGGAATGTTTTTGGATGGTCACAAAGTTACTACACTGTAACATTAGCGTTTTAACGTTCTCCGAACCAAAATATGATGATATGATATGATGAATGTTCTTAAAATAACCATAGGAGAACCAGGAGGGAACGTTAGTTAAGGTTCCCATAACGTTCCGTGTTTGCTGGGATGTACCCATCTTTGCTGGCACAAAGGGGGTCACCTACAGAACTGTGTTACAGCAGATGTTGGATGGCCATGATGAAAAGGTTATAGAAAAATGTCTCCAAGAAAGATCCAGAATTCTGACATCTGCCCCTATTGACACACTCCATAGATATAGGGAACTGGTGAGTGACCATAAAAACTTTAGCCAAATAAATTTTACCTTCATTGTATCGTAAAATACAGTATTTTTTGATCTTTCATTATGCAGTCCTCTTGAACTGTAGATCAACATTTTCTTTTTTGTTCTCTTGCTTTTTCAGTATAACATAAATTTCCGTTTAGCGGTCATTCAGAGTTCCAGGTCTATAACACGTATGACCAATCAACCACTGTATGAGGTAGGCCTAACTTTATTACAAATACATTACAAATTTAAATTACAAATACAGACATACATTTTAATTGGAGATACTCTAGCCTATGTATCATACACCAAGAGCAGTGGTTCTCAAAGTGTGGTCCGGGGACCACTGGTGGTCCGCGAGCAAGCTCAAGTGGTCCGCGACTTGATTACCATAAAAATATGTGAATTTAGCCTGTGTCATTATTTGAAGATTAGTTGTTCACTGAATATAAGAGGCAGACCTGTAATACACTGTTTAATAAAGCATTTTTAAGTGCCTACTCTATAAATGACAAGGGTAGCAGCATGTGACTTGGCAAGGGGGCGCGAGGGCAGGTGGTCCCTGAAAAACATTTTTTGGGCAAAGTGGTCCTCGGTCTGGAAAAGTTTGAGAAATAAAGACCTAGAGCTTCATCTTCTTACTTTGTGTTTGATATGACGATTTCCTCAGTCTCACTTTCTACAGTCTCACGGTGCTGTGGGAGATCCTACCTTTAAGATTTCTGCTCAGAACTCCAGCTTAATGTCAAACTCTCCTCTCCCAAAGAGGTGAGTGTGCATGAATACTTTTTTCTTCAGCAGAATATAAAACTGTGTTGATTGCCTGGAGTCCATTGATGGCATTGGTTTATATTCTCCTTTCAGCTCCGTGATGAATCAGTGGATGCAGTGACTCTGGTGAGTGATCATGAGGAAACTGCAGAGATTATGGCAACCTCCAGTCCAGCTCCTGAGGAAGAACCCCTACAAACCACTCCAGCTGCTTTGGAGTCTCTCAGTGGCAACGCAAACCCCAAGGAAGAGGTCATCTTTCTTGGGACCGATGAGTCTAATCTGCCAACTTCTGAGACAGAGAATCATCAGCCTCTCACTAATGAGCACTCCAATGATGAGGTTACCATCTGTCATGGAGATTAAATGGTCCACAGTGCAGGTGGAGGATCTGAGGATGACACCAAAGCAGTGACTGAACTGCTGAAGCCCACTGACTGTGTGGAGGAGATAAAAGAGGAACCACTGCTGCACCATCCCACTAAGGATGAGAGAGATGAGGATAGTAAATCTGATCAGTTTATCCTCTCCAGTGATGTGTCCTCTAGTGCTACACCATTTCCAAAGGATGTCATGGAGGTTGTGTCTGATCTCATTGATATCATTGAGAGCAAAGAAAAAGTGGAAACAGCTGACACTGACTCCAACGATCAGTCAATCAATCCAATGAATGCTGAGTCCATTCTGCCAACTTTTGAGCTGGATACACAGTACATTATCCTCTCAACCAGGAGATCTTTGGTAACAAGGTCACCAACCATCGCGATATGTTGCAAAACTAACATCTGGCTTTGTTGAATGCCCATTTCCCATGGAAAATTGAGGGATTGATATGATTTCCATCTCAGAGGTGTGGCCACCGAGGGCAGTATGCTTATGCTCATGCAATAATGTATCTACTGCTACCATTAAACCATGGACAGAAGTCATACACCTACCATTTTTGGTATAATGTGAACAGAAGAGCAATTAAAGAGATCAAATGTTTTTTTTTTTTTTTTTTTGCTGTTGCCCTTTTAATGGTAGCCTGACACGCCATACTATATCATAATGATAGGGAAAAAAAATGTGATGCACTGCATCTACTGTAAAAAAGTGCAGAAAGGCGATGGCTGGTAATAGTTCATTTGCCAGTGCCATATGATTACCGAGTACAGACCCCTCCCGTCCGGGTGGCATGAGGTCCGGGGAAAATAAAAACAGAACACCCAGCCAGTTGCAGTTGAGTTGCAGTTAGCCTATAATTTATTTCTTATAGAGTAGCCACTGTCCCGTTTTTTCATCCTTATTGGTTGCCTGACCAGGAAAACTAACTCACTCTCTCTCTCAACATCAACATTTTTAATTGACTATTTTCTCCAGGGCAATCCATTTAGTGAATTTTACCACATTTTACTGCGGAAACGCAACAATATTGACCTTTCAACCTCTTTGCCGGCAAATGCAGGTCTTGTATTTAATTTCAACACTATCTTTTTCAAACAGTTCAGGTGTCTACGCTCTGTTCAGTCGATAGGTAGGATCTAAGTTTCGTTTCTCTCATCCCAACAATGAATCTAGAGACAGGCAAGTAGACTTTTCCTTAAAAGGGCAACAGCACCATTAAAATAGCCTAGAACTCTAGACGTACCCCTAGCGGTAGCAAATTTGAATTTGCACAGCGGATACGTCTAGAGACCCCTGATAGAAACCCATTGTATCCTGACTCTGGCGGCGGATAACCAATCACAGCGCGGTATGTGTACAGGAAATCGTAAGGCGGGCTTTGTACGATGACGACAGTCCTGCTCAAACCAGAGCCGCATATAGAGAATCGTCTTTGGCTTCAGTTTTGGAGGAATTGCACTTGTCATTTTCTTTGAAAGTGAAACAAGAAAGTGCACTGAAGTCTTTCGTTCTGAAAAAAAGATGTCTTTGCCGTGTTACCGACGGGCTACGGGAAAAGTTTGATATACCAGCTGGTACCACTGGCCGGAACGCTAGCCTATTACGTGGAGAGGCAGTTTGAAAGACAACGCAATCACCCGCCCCTCCATTGAGGCACAGTCTATCAGTGGTCTTCAGACTAAACATTCTTATGATATAGTCTGCCGTGTCAGGCTAGTGGTCACCGAGGGTAGTGTGCTTATGCTTATGCTAAAATGCTTATAGTGCAGGCTGAAGTGCATTGCACCTGGACAAATACCAGCCCTAATTTGAATATTCGAATACTCCAGTGTTACCCAAAACACACATATCCATCTCACAGTAAACAATATGGATGCTCTTTTTCCACATGCCTGTTGTACACTGTAGGTGCAAACTATGCAGCATAGCTATCATATTTACTGTGATAATCTATGTGTTGAAATGAGTAAAAAAATAAAAAAAATAAATAAAAAAAAGCTTACACGGAGATACATAAATGTCAAAAAATTATTTAAAATAATTTATGACAGTCCTGAACAGCAAGGCTATTTAAAAAATGTGTGCATACAGCCAGTTTGATTTGAATAGCCTATGCAATAGGCTACCCAGAGTGTTGTGGATAGGCCTAGCTCTTCTGCAAATAAGGCCCACTAATTTTCATGTCATAGTGTAGGCTACACATTGTGACCAGGTGACATACTGTACCAACCCTCAGTTCAATGTAAGGTCAGATTAGCAGTCATTTGTTTTTTCTTTCCAAAATCACTTCTGTGGAGGCATGGCAAAGTCAAATAGTATTTTCTTTCTACATTCGTAGACAGTTGAAAATAATAAATGGATTAATTGTTGTTGTAAATAATAACACTTACATTAATGCATTTAGTGAACGCTTTTATTTTATTTTATTTATTGATTTATTATTGTTTTTTTATTATTATTGAAAACAAGCACATCAACAAACACAAGACACATAAACAACACAAAAAACACAACAAACAAAAAATATGTGGGACAAGCAAGCTAGGAACCAGGGCCACAACATGTTGTACGTTTTAATCCATAGCCATCCCATTTGAGGGGGTCCAGGCTGCTGCGTGTTCAGCCCCATTACCCAGACCCCCTCCCCATGGAATAGATCTCATACAAGCACAGGGCACCTGCATCCCCAGGTTGCCCACCCCCAAGGAAAAACACAAAAAATTACAACACAAAAGAAAAGAACATACATCTCTCATGTAGGCTATATAATTCAGCCACTTATATTTTTAAACTAATCAACTCTATGACTGTAGAAAAACAAAAATATATACAGTATATACATTTTACCAGCAAACAAAAGGAAGAGAGAGAGAGAGAGAGAGAGAGAGAGAGAGAGAGAGAGAGAGAGAGAGAGAGAGAGAGAAAGAGAAGAGTACATGAAAAAGTCTTTTGCAATTGATAATTTTTTCCATTCATCCATTTGTGGCTGTCTTTTACAATTCATACAAATTTTCGTCAGTAAATAATAATGCTTCATGAACAGATGAGAGATTCAAATTTAATAATCTTTTCTTCTAAAAATCTCAAGAGGCACAATGGGATTTAACAAAATATTTTGTTTTTCTTGGAAACCCCAAAATGTATTTATTGGTGACAGTGGTAGGTTAAGTCCTTGATCAAACAGCCAAACTACCAACTCATTCCAAAAAAGTGCAACTTCTGAACAATACCAAAATAAATGTAATATTTCCTCCTCTTCTTCTCCACTATATCTACACAAATTATCTTCAGTTATTTCTTTTTATCTAAAGCTGATAGCTGTAGCCTACCTTATATCTTTTACTTTCTTGAAGTCTGTAGGTCTGCCCATATGTTTACACACCACATTACACAACATTACACACCCTCCCACACTTCAGCCTTCCTAGATTTTTCACAGACAGGAGAGGCATGATAGTGCTGCCTAGTATTGGCGCAATTAAACAGGGCAAATTGATGCTACAAATCTTTTCCTCTGTACTCAGGGGCAAAAAGCTTAGGGAACTCATAACAACCAGTGGTGGAAGGTAAGACACGAAGGTCATCACAAGGCTGTTGGTGATGGTCTGCATGGCTCTCTTTTTCAGCGGGTGGACGTCACTCTTTCCAGACGGATGTGGCTTTCTCAGGACAAGGAGGATCACAACATCACAGTAGATGATGGCTGGTACTGTTAAGATGTATGGGATTGCTTTAAAAGACGTGGCAAAAACTAGCCTTACCAGGGCACAGAGTAATCCAAATAGCAATGTCACAACCCATACTAGAACAGAGAATCCAGTTCGGTATCTGGATTGCTTCAGTACCATGTACTGAGTCGGGTGTACTACCGCCAAGTAGCAGTCCACACAGATACACAACATAAACATAGGTCGTCCGACCACGGCAAAACTGAAGATCGCATCATTTATTGTTAAAAAAAATCTGTTTTTTAATATCATGTAATTTAGAACATCTGGAATCATAAAGAAGGTGAATAACAGGTCCATGATGGTGAGGTTGAGCATGTAGATGTCGTTGGTCAAGCCTTGGCGCTGCCTCTGAATGAGCAGCCAAAGGAGCCACACGCTGGCAGGTACACCCACACATGCACAGGACACTGTGACAATGCTCCACACCAAAGGACCCTCAAACAAATCGGTACAGAAGTTGTCTAAACCATCTGTCTTGTTTGAAGAGAGATTGGTGGACAAGGAATGCATAGTGAAACCTGGACACAATTATAGAAAGAGCTTAAGTATAAAGTGTAGAAGAGAGACATTGATGCTTCACGAAATTTGATTTAACAATTCAACCACATTTATTCCATCATTCAACGTTACCAAAACATTCCTAAAACATTTTAAATTGATGGTGAGAATGTAAAACATGGATATGACCAATCAAAGAGTTATTGTGATTGTTATTGAAGTATTTAAATAGTCAAGTTGTTGACATACCTGTACTTGTACGATGTAAAAGCTCTATATGGTTCTGGACCCTTGATCAGCTAGGAATGTGCAGTTGCAATTACCAGTCCAAGGAGTTGGAGTTCATTGACATTCTGCAGTTTCGGACAGCTCATTTCACTCACAAATATAATGTAGGCCTATTAAGCTTACATAATGTGTAATACACCGAGATTTTCATACTGATATGGAAGTATCGATGCTTATGTAAAATGAGAGGTAAATGTGTAAGCACTGGCTTGACTTCCTTACCCAGTCCAGTAATCCAGTTAAGCTCAAAGGCTGCATCTCAATTGTTACCTCACTCACGTCAGATGTAGCGCTACGCGCGTTCATCTGATATTCAGCGATAGACGAATTATTTCAGGAGCCAGAAATCCTTGAATCTAACTAAGCAAACGGCTTGTCCATCAATTTAATTGACGTACACTGCAGCCAACCACATCGAAACCAACCGATGACGCTCGTTACGTTTGTTGGATTGGTTGGATTCAAAACAGTTGCTTCTTCGCTACGTCACACCCTCTACAGCAGCCAGCGGCCCTGATTGGTCCGGTTAGAGAATAATGGCTTGAAATCTCTCTGATGGGCTTCAACATCAGATCGTTGCGCGGAAGTGCCTTACGAAAGTTACGTAGCGCATGATCCCCCCCCCCCCCACTTTCGAATTACATTCACAAAATTGGTACATGACATTAGCATCCATGATCTTGAGGATTTATTGCCACTACGATGTCAAAATAGATCAGAACTCGCCAGATATCTGTTATTACTGAAAGCGAAAGTTGTAGGTGTGAGAGCCAGGTCAGAGAATATGTCATATCTAAACGGAAACCTATTTCAATTGCATTGGGCCAGACTGTATGACACAGTCGGATTTTCGCCCAGGCTAGCCTATTTGGACCAGAACCATAGAAATGTTTTTATTTATTTATCTTTTTATAAATGTATTTATTTATACAGGATTCACACAATATCATTAACTCAGTTTTCACAAAAACGGTGTTTAGGGTGTAACCCCTTTCTAACGGGTTCTAGAAACCAAGGCTAGAGAGTTACACTGAGTGAACAAATCAAAGAATGGCGCAACAGGATCCTAAAGTTCTCAGCGGTTGTGTGGTGAGCTGGCTGAGATTCCTGATACCATAAATGTACAAGATAATTAATATGAATCTAATATATATAGTAATTTCAATAGCACGGTGCCTCCACTGTGGAAATACTACACTTTCCTCAAAAGCTACTGTTTGCGTATCTCCTCAGAATAATTAAAACAGCTATGTAGGTGTGGTGAATGTGAAGCTAGCTGTGGTGTCTAAATGCCAGCACATCAAATAGGCTAAACCAAAACAATAATAGCAGCCAATACACCCAATGTATAATTAAACAATCAAAATGATTATATTTATTAAGTAGAAATAGTATTAATATGGAATAAATGGAATGGCCAAATAGGCCAGCAGTAAAATATAAAACTGTTGCTACACACAATAGTGACCGAGGGGTGAAACAATTTCAACCCTAGTAGCTAGTTAAGCAAATAACAGTACACAGTATAATGCAACAGATAAGAACAAAAATAAACATAAAAGTATCAAAATAATAAGCGCACAGTCGGGGCCGGTGGTGCACATAGGGCAGCTCTCTGATCTGCGGGCAGCACAGCAACCACTGCAATGCCCTCCAGACGCTGGTGATCCAGGAGAGAGACAACGTGTGTGTGTGTGTCAGTGTAGATGTAAAATCACGTTACTCACAAACTGCGATCGGCAGTCCAGAGAGGTTGCACGTCGTTGGTTGGCGTCCTGGCTAGATGGTACTCCAGCAGCAGTAGCTCTCTGATGGGCCCAGCATCAGAGAGCAGGAGAGTGAGTCCGCGCTGTTGACAGCCGCAAAAATGCCCACGGAATCCTTGGATCGACCAGGAGCAGGTGATGCCGTGAAATCCTCCGGTGGGCCCAGCACCGGGGAGACGTGAGGAGTGGTTGGGGAGACGGACGGTCCGCAGAGGTGCTTGTAGCGCTAAGCAGTGGCTAAGCGCTAGGAGATGCAGGAGGCTACTTGTGTAGCTAACAGCAGGACAGCAATGTTAAAACTTTCCAAAGCACGGAAAATAACAAAACGCAGGGATAAACAATAAGTCCCTATTAACTGATCACTGCTTAAGGACACCCTATTAACTGATCACACTTAAGGACACCAAAATTCCCCAAAAACCACCTGGCACTCGCACAGTTGCAAACTTAGATCCACTCTGTTCCAGGGCTTGGCACGGACTGACGCAAGCCTCTCGCTCGTGAGGTGATAGAACCTTCACAGAGCTCGAGAGTTCGCGGGCATTAAACATTCACAACTTATCATTGGTTGGTTATGAAATTCAAATGAAAATACAAAGAATAATGACATATCATTGGTCTACACATACAGTATGTCATGACACGTTGATAACAGTCGACAATATTGTAAGCAACTAGGCATTATGGTCAATTGAGTTAATATAGCAGGTAGGCTATCTAACACATAGTGAAGCAAAAAGGGGTAGTACAATGTCTATTACTGTGCACAGTGATATATTTATAACAGCCCAAAGACATGTTTTTTTAGAGGTCCTTACAAGGGGGTTTTGCATCTGAACTCTGATGGCACTGATTTCTATTCTTCTTTCAGCCCCATTATGAATGATGATGATGATGACTTTTTTATTCAGTATCATGTAAGATATTTGTACAATTTTCTTTAAATTCATGAGGATACTGATTGGGGAAGGCCCCTAATAAGCTACTTAAAGTTGCTTTACAGTGGGGAAACCCGAAAGAAAAATAATACAAAAACATATGGACATGACATAGTGAAACATGCAAAAAGTATGAGACAGGACACATTACAATACATATAACGTCGGCATGTATCCTAGAGGATCCACGACAGGTACAAAAATACACCCAAATGTCAACCCACCCGCCCACACCACCCCACCCCACCCCACCCCACCCAATCACAGTAGGGAAAACAGTAAAGATTTAAGTTTGACTGTGATAAGATTAAAATATCCTTTAGGTTTCCTAAGGTCACTGTCAAATAGCATTTATACATATCTAGACAGGATTGTCTTTTTTAGTGTTTTTTTAAAAAGGTAAAAGGATTTGGAGATCTTTATTTCATAGTCTAACTGATTCCAAAGCTGAAATCCCCTGCACGTGACACTTAAATTTGTAATTTTACATTTTCGTTTTTTCCCCCAGATCAGGTGTTTATGTCTGGTATTGTGTCTGTGCTGGGGATTGCAGATTGGGACAAGTTCACACAGATAGGCATTTGATTGATTTATGACTTGATAGATAGTGCATACATTTAAGAAGACGTTTAGGTCTTCAAGCTTTAGTAAACCTGAGCTCTGGAAAAGAGGACCAGTATGGTCTCTATAATGTGCCCAGAAGATGGTCCGTATGACCTTCTTTTGGAGTGCCTTTAACCTATCAAGATAGCTTGGAAAAGTGTTGCACCATATGATATTACAATAGTACAAGTGAGGTTCAAAAAGTGATCTATAGAGGGTAAGTAAAGTAGAGAGAGAAAGAAATTCTCTAAGCCTGAAGAATAAACCAGAGTACTTTGATAGTGTCTTTGTAAGTTGCTCAATATGGTATTTAAAGTTTAAGTATTCGTCAATGTAGATCCCCAGGAATTTTGTGTAACTTACTCTTTTTATTTCATATCCATCAATGTTAAGAGACATGTTCTCTATCTGTTGTCTGTTTCTATTAGATCGAAATATTATATAATTTGTTTTTTTAATGTTTAAAGAAAGTTTGTTGCATTTAAGCCACACATTTACTTTCTCAATTTCTTCATTAGCAATGGATTTTAGAACACATGGGTCATGATGTGATACGAGCAGGTTTGTATCATCTGCAAAGAGTACTTTTTTAAAAATTTTAGATGAGTGAACAGAATCGTTCATATAAATAATGTAGAGTAGCGGCCCCAATATGGAGCCCTGGGGAACCCCATATTTTATTATTCTTTGACTAGATTTTTTACCATTTATGGATACGTATTGTTCTCTCTCAAATAAATAGTTCCTAAACCAATCCAATGCAACCCCTCTAATTCCATAGTGTTGTAGTTTATGGAGCAAAATGTCAAAGTCAATTGTGTCAAAAGCTTTGGAAAGATCTAAGAAAATGCCAACAGAAAGATCACCTTTTTCAATTGAATCATAAACATTTTCAGTTAAGTCAAGAACCGCCATACATGTAGTTTTATTTTTCCTGAAGCCGTATTGTGAGGGGTCAAGAATACTAAATTTGTCTAAGTACTTTGTTAGTCTAGTGTGTAGGCCTACGATTTTTTCATAGATTTTAGATAAGGAAGATAAAATTGAAATGGGTCTATAATTATTAAAATCATTTTTATCGCCAGATTTATAAATTGGTACAATTTTTGCAATCTTGGCCATTTTAGGAAAAGACCCTGTTGATAGTGACAAATTGATACAATGGGCCAGAGGATCAGCAATTTCATTGACAACGGCTTTCAGGATGGTGCTACAGATACTATCGGTTCCTGACGACTGGGATCTTTTCATTTTTTTGATAGCCTCGGATATTTCTATACTATTAGTTGGCATTAGATAGAAAGAATGTTTTTGACTGTCTTGTAAAAATTGGCTAAATGAGGCATTCAAAGGTTTTGTTATATTCTGGGCAAGGTTTTCCCCAATGGAAACAAAATGAGAATTTAAAGCATTAGCAAGGTCAGTTTCAGCTTCCTTGCATGTTGAAATATCTGGCAACACCAGATTCTTTTTGCCCCTCCCGAGAATGTTGTTTAACACCTGCCAGGTTTTCCTAGTTTCACCCTGCGATTTAGCCAATAATTCTGTATAATAATTTCTTTTAGCCTTTCTGATCATGTGTGTAACTTTATTCCTAAAATGTGTGAATTCTGATTTATTTTCTTGTGTTGGATTTTTGATGTAGTGTTTATATAACTTATTCTTAAGAGAGATAGATTTTTTAATATCTTTCGTGATCCAGGCATTTTTATTTGAGGTGGCATTTACAACAACTTTCTCGGGAATAGTGCTCTGCATAGAGTCCGATATTTCCTTAATCAATAAATTATATGCAGTGTCAGGGTCACAACAGTTGTATATATGATCCCATGTTTTGTTTTTCATATTTTCACATAGGTTTGTCAGTGTTTTTGAATTTAGGACCTTTGCTTTTTCTTTATGTAGGGGACGTCTTGATTTTATAGAAAGTTGCATAAAAAGAACAATAGGTAGGTGGTCTGAGATCTCTGAGAGTATAACACCCGAATCAAAACTTGCTCTCTCAATATTTGTGATGAAATTGTCAATGATGGTTTTACTTCGATTTGTTATTCTTGTGAAGATATTTATGGTGGAATAGAAAGAAAAAGAATGAAGTGTGTTTATAAAGTCATTCTTGATTGCATCGTCTTTTGCAATATCGATATTAAAATCGCCAAGTATGATGCAGTCTCGATTTCTTTTATTTAATTGAAATAAAGTTTCCTCAAATTTTAGTCTAAATATATCGGGGTTAAAACCGGGTGGTCTGTAAATAATTCCAACAATAAGTTTTTTTGAGTTTACTGTACTTATCTCAATAAAAAGAGAATCTGAGAAACCATCATTCACCGTTAGATACGCACAAATATTTACAGAGTAATTAGACTTTACATATAAGCATACTCCGCCCCCAACAGAGTTTGTTCTATTTCTAACCATCAAAGTATAACCACTTATGTTGAAGCCATCAAGGTGAGAATTTTGATTGAGCCAAGTCTCAGTGCAACCTACAATATCAAAACTATAATTTGCAGTAGATATGAGTGATTCAAGTTCTGTGTGATGTTTGTTAAGACTTCTAATATTTGTATGAAAGAGAGAAAAATTGTATTTCTCCTTCATATATATTATATTTTCCATTGTGTAGGTTTTACAACTGATGTGCCCACCCCTGTCTAGATGTTCATCATCATTTGCTATAGCTCTGCCTTCAAGACCCATTCTAAGTCACAGTATTTGGAGTATCTGATCCAGCTCCTAAGAAGGAAAGTCTGCAAACAACACCTGAAGCATTGGAGACTCTAAATGCCAACTCAGACTCCAAAGAACAGTCAATCAGTCCTGCAGCTGCTGAGCTCATTCTGCCAGAGAGTGAGATACCTCAGTGTCTCACCAAAGAGATTTTTGAAAACGAAATCACTAACCATCATGATGACATGGAACAGAGTACTGTTTATCCATCAGAGGATACAACCAAAGTCCTGTCTGAGCCCATTGAAAATTAAGGAAGAATTATCACAGATTCTGCTGCTCAAGGTGGATGTTATGGATGTTGTGTCTGATCTTCTTGATAGCACCATGAGCAATGAAAAAGATGAAGGAGCACTGAGGATCTGAGGATGACAAAGCAGTGTCTGAGCTGCTGAAGCCCGCTGACTGTGGGGGTGACATAAAAGAGGTGTCTGCTCTCTCCACTGATGTGTCATCCATTGATGATTCGCCATTCCCTAAAGACGTCATAGATGTCATCTCTGATCTCATCAACACCATTGAGAGCAATGAAAAAGAGCAAGGAACAAAGCAAGAGATTCCAGAACTCCAGCTTAATGTAGCCTAAGTGTTATTATTTACTGTGTGATCCAGGTGGTATACCATTACCAAGACACTAGAGGGGGCTGTCTTACGTGGAATGCCTGTATGTTGCGTATTGCTGCATCGGTGGTTTATGTTCAGTCTTATGAGTG